>JAUIMM010001494.1:0-430482 GCA_031769625.1 Taudactylus pleione | reverse complement strand
TCACCTTCTCCTTGTCACCCACTGCCTCTCCCCGTCACCTTCTCCCTGTCAGCCACTGCATCCCCCGTCACCTTCTCCCTGTCACCCACTGCCTCCCCCACCACCATCTCCCTGTCACCCACTGCCTCTCCCCATCACCCTTTCCTGTCACCCACTGCCTCTCCACATCACCTTCTCCCTGTCACCCACTGCCTCTCCCCATCACCTTCTCCCTGTCACCCACTGCCTCTCCCCATCACCTTCTCCCTGTCACTTACTGCCTCTCCCCATCACCCTTTCCTGTCACCCACTGCCTCTCCCCATCACCTTCTCCCTGTCACTCACTGCCTCTCCTCATCATCTTCTCCTTGTCCCCCACTGCCTCTCCCTGTCACCCACTGCCTCTCCCCATCACCTTCTCCCTGTCACCCACTGCCTCTCCCCGTCACCTTCTCCCTGTGACTCACTGCCTCTCGTCATCACCTTCTCCTTGTCACCCACTGCCTCTACCGTCACCCTCTCCCTGTCACACACTGCCTCTCCCCATCACCCTCTCCCTTTCACCCACTGCCTCCCCCGTCACCCTCTCCCTGTCACCCACTGCCTCTCCCCATCACCTTCTCCTGTCACTTACAGCCTCTCCCCATCACCTTCTCCCTGTCACTCACTGCCTCTCCCCATCACCCGCTCTCTGTCACTCACTGCTTCTCCCCATCACATTCTCCCTGTCACCCACTGCCTCCATCGTCACCCTCTCCCTGTCACCCACTGCCTCTCCCCATCACCTTCTCCCTGTCACCCACTGCCTCTCCCCATCACCCTCTCCCTGTCACCCACTGCCTCTCCCCGTCACCCTTTCCTGTCACCCACTGCCTCTCCCCATCACCCTTCCCTGTCACCCACTGCCTCTCCCCATAACCCTTTCCTGTCACCCACTGCCTCTCCCTGTCACCTTCTCCCTGTCACCCACTGCCTCCCCCGTCACCTTCTCCCTGTCACCCACTGCCTCTCCCCATCACCCTTTCCTGTCACCCACTGCCTCTCCCCGTCACCCTTTCCTGTCACCCATTGCCTCTCCCCATCACCCTTTCCTGTCACCCACTGCTTCTTCCCATCACCCTTTCCTGTCACCCACTGCCTCTCCCCATCACCTTCTCCTGTCACCCACTGCCTCTCCCCATCACCTTCTCCCTGTCACCCACTGCGTCCCCGTCACATTCTCCCTGTCACCCACTGCCTCTCCCCATCACCTTCTCCCTGTAACCCACTGCCTCTCCCCGTCACCTTCTCCCTGTCACCCACTGCCTCTCCCCATCACCTTCTCCTGTCACCCACTGAATCTCCCCATCACCTTCTCCTTGTCACCCACTGCCTCTCCCCATCACCTTCTCCCTGTCCCCCGCTGCTTCTCCCCGTCACCTTCTCCATCACCCAATGCCTCTCCCCATCACCTTCTCCATCACCCACTGCCTCTCCCTGTCACCCTTTCCTGTCGCCCACTGCCTCCCCCCATCACCTTCTCCATCACCCACCGCCTCTCCCCGGCACCTTCTCCCTATCACCCACTGCCTCCCCCGTCACCTTCTCCCTGTCACCCACTGCCTCCCCCCATCACCTTCTCCATCACCCACTGCTTCTCCCCGTCACCTTCTCCCTTTCACCCACTGCCTCCCCCGTCACCTTCTCCCTGTCACCCACTGCCTCCCCCCATCACTTTCTCTGTCACCCACTGCATCTCCCCGTCACGTTCTCCCTGTCACCCACTGCCTCCCCCGTCACCTTCTCCCTGTCACCCACTGCCTCTCCCCATCACCATCTTCCTGTCACCCACTGCCTCACCCTATCACCTTCTCCCTGTCACCCACTGCCTCTCCCTATCACCTTCTCCCTGTCACCCACTGCCTCTCCCCATCACCTTCTCCCTGTCACCCACTGCCTCTCCCCGTCACCTTCTCCCTGTCACCCACTGCCTCTCCCCATCACCTTCTCCTGTCACCCACTGAATCTCCCCGTCACCTTCGCCCTGTCACCCACTGCCTCTCCCCATCATCTTCTACTGTCACCCACTGCCTCTCCCCGTCACCCTTTCCTGTCACCCACTGCCTCTCCACGTCACCTTCTCCCTGTCACCCACTGCCTCTCCACATCACCTTCTCCTGTCACCCACTGCCTCTCCCCGTCACCCTTTCCTGTCACCCACTGCCTCTCCCCATCACCTTCTCCTGTCACCCACTGCCTCTCCCGTCACCCTTTCCTGTCACCCACTGCCTCTCCCCGTCACCTTCTCCCTGTCACTCACTGCCTCTCCCCGTCACCCACTGCCTCTCTCCGTCACCCTTTCCTGTCACCCACTGCCTCTCCCCGTCACCTTCTCCCTGTCACCCACTGCCTCTCCCCATCACCTTCTCCTGTCACCCACTGCCTCTCCCCTTCACCCTTTCCTGTCATCCACTGCCTCTCCCCGTCACCTTCTCCCTGTAACCCACTGCCTCTCCCCGTCACCCACTGCCTCTCCCCATCACCCTTTCCTGTCACCCACTGCCTCTCCCCTTCACCTTCTCCTTGTCACCCACTGCCTCTCCCCATCACGTTCTACCTGTCACTAACTGCCTCTCCCCATCACCTTCTCCCTGTCACCCACTGCCTCCCCCATCACCCTTTCCTGTCACCCACTGCCTCTCCCCGTCACCTTCTCCTTGTCACCCACTGCCTCTCCCCATCACTTTCTCCCTGTCACCCACTGTCTCTCCCCATCACCCTTTCCTGTCACCAACTGCCTCTCCCCATCACCTTCTCCCTGTCAGCCACTGCCTCTCCCCATCACCTTCTCCCAGTCACCCACTGCCTCTCCCCGTCACCCTTTCCTGTCACCCACTGCCTCTCCCCATCACCTTCTCCCTGTCACCCACTGCCTCTCCCCATCACCTTCTCTGTCACCCACTGCCTCTCCCTATCACCTTCTCCCTGTCACCCACTGCCTCTCCCCATCACCTTCTCCCTGGCACCCGCTGCCTCTCCCCATCATCTTCTCCCTGTCACCCGCTGCCTCTCCCCATCACCTTCTCCTGTCACCCACTGCCTCTCCCCGTCACCCTTTCCTGTCACCCACTGAATCTCCCCGTCACCTTCTCCCTGTCACACACTGCCTCTCCCCATCATCTTCTCCTGTCACCCACTGCCTCTCCCCGTCACGCTTTCCTGTCACCCACTGCCTCTCCCCGTCACCTTCTCCCTGTCCCCCACTGCCTCTCCCCATCACCTTCTCCTGTCAACCACTGCCTCTCCCCGTCACCCTTTCCTGTCACGCACTGCTTCTCCCCATCACCTTCTCCTGTCACCCACTGCCTCTCCCCGTCACCCTTTCCTGTCACCCACTGCCTCTCCCCGTCACCTTCTCCCTGTCACCCACTGCCTCTCCCCGTTACCCACTGCCTCTCCCCATCACCTTCTCCTGTCACCCACTTCCTCTCCCCGTCACCCTTTCCTGTCACCCACAGCCTCTCCCCGTCACCTTCTCCCTGTCACCCACTACCTCTCCCCATCACCTTCTCCTGTCACCCACTGCCTTTCCCCATCACCCTTTCCTGTCACCCACTGCCTCTCCCCGTCACCTTCTCCCTGTCACCCACTGCCTCTCCCCGACACCTTCTCCCTGTCCCCCACTGCCTCTCCCCATCACCTTCTCCCTGTCACCCACTGCCTCTCCCCATCACCTTCTCCCTGTCACCCACTGCCTCTCCCCATCACCCTTTCCTTTCAACCACTGCCTCTCCCCGTCACCTTCTACCTGTCAACCACTGCCTCTCCCCATCACCTTCTCCCTGTCACCCGCTGCCTCTCCCCATCACCTTCTCCCTGTCACCCACTGCCTCCCTTGTCACCCTTTCCTGTCACCCACTGCCTCTCCCCTTCACCCTTTCCTGTCACCCACTGCCTCTCCCTGTCACCCTTTCCTGTCACCCACTGCTTCCCCCCCATCACCTTCTCCCTGTCACCCACTGCCTCTCCCCATCACCTTCTCCCTGTCACCCACTGCCTCTCCCCATCACCCTTTCCTGTCACCCACTGCCTCTCTCCATCACCCTTTCCAGTCACCCACTGCTTCCCCCCCTTCACCTTCTCCCTGTCACCCACTGCCTCTCCCTATCACCTTCTCCCTGTCACCCACTGCCTCTCCCCATCACCTTCTCCTGTCATTTACTGCCTCTCCCCATCACCTTCTCCCTGTCACTTACTGCCTCTCCCCATCACCCTTTCCTGTCACCCACTGCCTCTCCCTATCACCTTCTCACTGTCACCCACTGCCTCTCCCCATCACCTTCTCCTTGTCACCCACTGCCTCTCCCCGTCACCTTCTCCCTGTCAGCCACTGCGTCCCCCGTCACCTTCTCCCTGTCACCCACTGCCTCCCCCACCACCTTCTACCTGTCACCCACTGCCTCTCCCCATCACCCTTTCCTGTCACCCACTGCCTCTCCACATCACCTTCTCCCTGTCACCCACTGCCTCTCCCCATCACCTTCTCCCTGTCACCCACTGCCTCTCCCCATCACCTTCTCCCTGTCACTTACTGCCTCTCCCCATCACCCTTTCCTGTCACCCACTGCCTCTCCCCATCACCTTCTCCCTGTCACTCACTGCCTCTCCTCATCATCTTCTCCTTGTCCCCCACTGCCTCTCCCTGTCACCCACTGCCTCTCCCCATCACCTTCTCCCTGTCACCCACTGCCTCTCCCCGTCACCTTCTCCCTGTGACTCACTGCCTCTCGTCATCACCTTCTCCTTGTCACCCACTGCCTCTACCGTCACCCTCTCCCTGTCACACACTGCCTCTCCCCATCACCCTCTCCCTTTCACCCACTGCCTCCCCCGTCACCCTCTCCGTCACCCACTGCCTCTCCCCATCACCTTCTCCTGTCACTTACAGCCTCTCCCCATCACCTTCTCCCTGTCACTCACTGCCTCTCCCCATCACCCGCTCTCTGTCACTCACTGCTTCTCCCCATCACCTTCTCCCTGTCACCCACTGCCTCCACCGTCACCCTCTCCCTGTCACCCACTGCCTCTCCCCATCACCTTCTCCCTGTCACCCACTGCCTCTCCCCATCACCCTCTCCCTGTCACCCACTGCCTCTCCCCGTCACTCTTTCCTGTCACCCACTGCCTCTCCCCGTCACCCTTTCCTGTCACCCACTGCCTCTCCCCATCACCCTTCCCTGTCACCCATTGCCTCTCCCCATAACCCTTTCCTGTCACCCACTGCCTCTCCCTGTCACCTTCTCCCTGTCACCCACTGCCTCCCCCGTCACCTTCTCCCTGTCACCCACTGCCTCTCCCCATCACCCTTTCCTGTCACCCACTGCCTCTCCCCGTCACCCTTTCCTGTCACCCATTGCCTCTCCCCATCACCCTTTCCTGTCACCCACTGCTTCTTCCCATCACCCTTTCCTGTCACCCACTGCCTCTCCCCATCACCTTCTCCTGTCACCCACTGCCTCTCCCCATCACCTTCTCCCTGTCACCCACTGCGTCCCCGTCACATTCTCCCTGTCACCCACTGCCTCTCCCCATCACCTTCTCCCTGTAACCCACTGCCTCTCCCCGTCACCTTCTCCCTGTCACCCACTGCCTCTCCCCATCACCTTCTCCTGTCACCCACTGAATCTCCCCATCACCTTCTCCTTGTCACCCACTGCCTCTCCCCATCACCTTCTCCCTGTCCCCCGCTGCTTCTCCCCGTCACCTTCTCCATCACCCAATGCCTCTCCCCATCACCTTCTCCATCACCCACTGCCTCTCCCTGTCACCCTTTCCTGTCGCCCACTGCCTCCCCCCATCACCTTCTCCATCACCCACCGCCTCTCCCCGGCACCTTCTCCCTATCACCCACTGCCTCCCCCGTCACCTTCTCCCTGTCACCCACTGCCTCCCCCCATCACCTTCTCCATCACCCACTGCTTCTCCCCGTCACCTTCTCCCTTTCACCCACTGCCTCCCCCGTCACCTTCTCCCTGTCACCCACTGCCTCCCCCCATCACTTTCTCTGTCACCCACTGCATCTCCCCGTCACGTTCTCCCTGTCACCCACTGCCTCCCCCGTCACCTTCTCCCTGTCACCCACTGCCTCTCCCCATCACCATCTTCCTGTCACCCACTGCCTCACCCTATCACCTTCTCCCTGTCACCCACTGCCTCTCCCTATCACCTTCTCCCTGTCACCCACTGCCTCTCCCCATCACCTTCTCCCTGTCACCCACTGCCTCTCCCCGTCACCTTCTCCCTGTCACCCACTGCCTCTCCCCATCACCTTCTCCTGTCACCCACTGAATCTCCCCGTCACCTTCGCCCTGTCACCCACTGCCTCTCCCCATCATCTTCTACTGTCACCCACTGCCTCTCCCCGTCACCCTTTCCTGTCACCCACTGCCTCTCCACGTCACCTTCTCCCTGTCACCCACTGCCTCTCCACATCACCTTCTCCTGTCACCCACTGCCTCTCCCCGTCACCCTTTCCTGTCACCCACTGCCTCTCCCCATCACCTTCTCCTGTCACCCACTGCCTCTCCCGTCACCCTTTCCTGTCACCCACTGCCTCTCCCCGTCACCTTCTCCCTGTCACTCACTGCCTCTCCCCGTCACCCACTGCCTCTCTCCGTCACCCTTTCCTGTCACCCACTGCCTCTCCCCGTCACCTTCTCCCTGTCACCCACTGCCTCTCCCCATCACCTTCTCCTGTCACCCACTGCCTCTCCCCTTCACCCTTTCCTGTCATCCACTGCCTCTCCCCGTCACCTTCTCCCTGTAACCCACTGCCTCTCCCCGTCACCCACTGCCTCTCCCCATCACCCTTTCCTGTCACCCACTGCCTCTCCCCTTCACCTTCTCCTTGTCACCCACTGCCTCTCCCCATCACGTTCTACCTGTCACTAACTGCCTCTCCCCATCACCTTCTCCCTGTCACCCACTGCCTCCCCCATCACCCTTTCCTGTCACCCACTGCCTCTCCCCGTCACCTTCTCCTTGTCACCCACTGCCTCTCCCCATCACTTTCTCCCTGTCACCCACTGTCTCTCCCCATCACCCTTTCCTGTCACCAACTGCCTCTCCCCATCACCTTCTCCCTGTCAGCCACTGCCTCTCCCCATCACCTTCTCCCAGTCACCCACTGCCTCTCCCCGTCACCCTTTCCTGTCACCCACTGCCTCTCCCCATCACCTTCTCCCTGTCACCCACTGCCTCTCCCCATCACCTTCTCTGTCACCCACTGCCTCTCCCTATCACCTTCTCCCTGTCACCCACTGCCTCTCCCCATCACCTTCTCCCTGGCACCCGCTGCCTCTCCCCATCATCTTCTCCCTGTCACCCGCTGCCTCTCCCCATCACCTTCTCCTGTCACCCACTGCCTCTCCCCGTCACCCTTTCCTGTCACCCACTGAATCTCCCCGTCACCTTCTCCCTGTCACACACTGCCTCTCCCCATCATCTTCTCCTGTCACCCACTGCCTCTCCCCGTCACGCTTTCCTGTCACCCACTGCCTCTCCCCGTCACCTTCTCCCTGTCCCCCACTGCCTCTCCCCATCACCTTCTCCTGTCAACCACTGCCTCTCCCCGTCACCCTTTCCTGTCACGCACTGCTTCTCCCCATCACCTTCTCCTGTCACCCACTGCCTCTCCCCGTCACCCTTTCCTGTCACCCACTGCCTCTCCCCGTCACCTTCTCCCTGTCACCCACTGCCTCTCCCCGTTACCCACTGCCTCTCCCCATCACCTTCTCCTGTCACCCACTTCCTCTCCCCGTCACCCTTTCCTGTCACCCACAGCCTCTCCCCGTCACCTTCTCCCTGTCACCCACTACCTCTCCCCATCACCTTCTCCTGTCACCCACTGCCTTTCCCCATCACCCTTTCCTGTCACCCACTGCCTCTCCCCGTCACCTTCTCCCTGTCACCCACTGCCTCTCCCCGACACCTTCTCCCTGTCCCCCACTGCCTCTCCCCATCACCTTCTCCCTGTCACCCACTGCCTCTCCCCATCACCTTCTCCCTGTCACCCACTGCCTCTCCCCATCACCCTTTCCTTTCAACCACTGCCTCTCCCCGTCACCTTCTACCTGTCAACCACTGCCTCTCCCCATCACCTTCTCCCTGTCACCCGCTGCCTCTCCCCATCACCTTCTCCCTGTCACCCACTGCCTCCCTTGTCACCCTTTCCTGTCACCCACTGCCTCTCCCCTTCACCCTTTCCTGTCACCCACTGCCTCTCCCTGTCACCCTTTCCTGTCACCCACTGCTTCCCCCCCATCACCTTCTCCCTGTCACCCACTGCCTCTCCCCATCACCTTCTCCCTGTCACCCACTGCCTCTCCCCATCACCCTTTCCTGTCACCCACTGCCTCTCTCCATCACCCTTTCCAGTCACCCACTGCTTCCCCCCCTTCACCTTCTCCCTGTCACCCACTGCCTCTCCCTATCACCTTCTCCCTGTCACCCACTGCCTCTCCCCATCACCTTCTCCTGTCATTTACTGCCTCTCCCCATCACCTTCTCCCTGTCACTTACTGCCTCTCCCCATCACCCTTTCCTGTCACCCACTGCCTCTCCCTATCACCTTCTCACTGTCACCCACTGCCTCTCCCCATCACCTTCTCCTTGTCACCCACTGCCTCTCCCCGTCACCTTCTCCCTGTCAGCCACTGCGTCCCCCGTCACCTTCTCCCTGTCACCCACTGCCTCCCCCACCACCTTCTACCTGTCACCCACTGCCTCTCCCCATCACCCTTTCCTGTCACCCACTGCCTCTCCACATCACCTTCTCCCTGTCACCCACTGCCTCTCCCCATCACCTTCTCCCTGTCACCCACTGCCTCTCCCCATCACCTTCTCCCTGTCACTTACTGCCTCTCCCCATCACCCTTTCCTGTCACCCACTGCCTCTCCCCATCACCTTCTCCCTGTCACTCACTGCCTCTCCTCATCATCTTCTCCTTGTCCCCCACTGCCTCTCCCTGTCACCCACTGCCTCTCCCCATCACCTTCTCCCTGTCACCCACTGCCTCTCCCCGTCACCTTCTCCCTGTGACTCACTGCCTCTCGTCATCACCTTCTCCTTGTCACCCACTGCCTCTACCGTCACCCTCTCCCTGTCACACACTGCCTCTCCCCATCACCCTCTCCCTTTCACCCACTGCCTCCCCCGTCACCCTCTCCGTCACCCACTGCCTCTCCCCATCACCTTCTCCTGTCACTTACAGCCTCTCCCCATCACCTTCTCCCTGTCACTCACTGCCTCTCCCCATCACCCGCTCTCTGTCACTCACTGCTTCTCCCCATCACCTTCTCCCTGTCACCCACTGCCTCCACCGTCACCCTCTCCCTGTCACCCACTGCCTCTCCCCATCACCTTCTCCCTGTCACCCACTGCCTCTCCCCATCACCCTCTCCCTGTCACCCACTGCCTCTCCCCGTCACTCTTTCCTGTCACCCACTGCCTCTCCCCGTCACCCTTTCCTGTCACCCACTGCCTCTCCCCATCACCCTTCCCTGTCACCCATTGCCTCTCCCCATAACCCTTTCCTGTCACCCACTGCCTCTCCCTGTCACCTTCTCCCTGTCACCCACTGCCTCCCCCGTCACCTTCTCCCTGTCACCCACTGCCTCTCCCCATCACCCTTTCCTGTCACCCACTGCCTCTCCCCGTCACCCTTTCCTGTCACCCATTGCCTCTCCCCATCACCCTTTCCTGTCACCCACTGCTTCTTCCCATCACCCTTTCCTGTCACCCACTGCCTCTCCCCATCACCTTCTCCTGTCACCCACTGCCTCTCCCCATCACCTTCTCCCTGTCACCCACTGCGTCCCCGTCACATTCTCCCTGTCACCCACTGCCTCTCCCCATCACCTTCTCCCTGTAACCCACTGCCTCTCCCCGTCACCTTCTCCAAGTCACCCACTGCCTCTCCCCATCACCTTCTCCTGTCACCCACTGAATCTCCCCATCACCTTCTCCTTGTCACCCACTGCCTGTCCCCATCACCTTCTCCCTGTCCCCCGCTGCTTCTCCCCGTCACCTTCTCCATCACCCAATGCCTCTCCCCATCACCTTCTCCATCACCCACTGCCTCTCCCTGTCACCCTTTCCTGTCGCCCACTGCCTCCCCCCATCACCTTCTCCATCACCCACCGCCTCTCCCCGGCACCTTCTCCCTATCACCCACTGCCTCCCCCGTCACCTTCTCCCTGTCACCCACTGCCTCCCCCCATCACCTTCTCCATCACCCACTGCTTCTCCCCGTCACCTTCTCCCTTTCACCCACTGCCTCCCCCGTCACCTTCTCCCTGTCACCCACTGCCTCCCCCCATCACTTTCTCTGTCACCCACTGCATCTCCCCGTCACCTTCTCCCTGTCACCCACTGCCTCCCCCGTCACCTTCTCCCTGTCACCCACTGCCTCTCCCCATCACCATCTTCCTGTCACCCACTGCCTCTCCCTATCACCTTCTCCCTGTCACCCACTGCCTCTCCCTATCACCTTCTCCCTGTCACCCACTGCCTCTCCCCATCACCTTCTCCCTGTCACCCACTGCCACTCCCCGTCACCTTCTCCCTGTCACCCACTGCCTCTCCCCATCACCTTCTCCTGTCACCCACTGAATCTCCCCGTCACCTTCGCCCTGTCACCCACTGCCTCTCCCCATCATCTTCTACTGTCACCCACTGCCTCTCCCCGTCACCCTTTCCTGTCACCCACTGCCTCTCCACGTCACCTTCTCCCTGTCACCCACTGCCTCTCCACATCACCTTCTCCTGTCACCCACTGCCTCTCCCCGTCACCCTTTCCTGTCACCCACTGCCTCTCCCCATCACCTTCTCCTGTCACCCACTGCCTCTCCCGTCACCCTTTCCTGTCACCAACTGCCTCTCCCCGTCACCTTCTCCCTGTCACTCACTGCCTCTCCCCGTCACCCACTGCCTCTCTCCGTCACCCTTTCCTGTCACCCACTGCCTCTCCCCGTCACCTTCTCCCTGTCACCCACTGCCTCTCCCCATCACCTTCTCCTGTCACCCACTGCCTCTCCCCTTCACCCTTTCCTGTCATCCACTGCCTCTCCCCGTCACCTTCTCCCTGTAACCCACTGCCTCTCCCCATCACCCACTGCCTCTCCCCATCACCCTTTCCTGTCACCCACTGCCTCTCCCCTTCACCTTCTCCTTGTCACCCACTGCCTCTCCCCATCACGTTCTACCTGTCACCCACTGCCTCTCCCCATCACCTTCTCCCTGTCACCCACTGCCTCCCCCATCACCCTTTCCTGTCACCCACTGCCTCTCCCCATCCCCTTCTCCTTGTCACCCACTGCCTCTCCCCATCACTTTCTCCCTGTCACCCACTGTCTCTCCCCATCACCCTTTCCTGTCACCAACTGCCTCTCCCCATCACCTTCTCCCTGTCAGCCACTGCCTCTCCCCATCACCTTCTCCCAGTCACCCACTGCCTCTCCCCATCACCCTTTCCTGTCACTTACTGCCTCTCCCCATCACCCTTTCCTGTCACCCACTGCCTCTCCCCTTCACCTTCTCCGTCACCCACTGCCTCTCCCCATCACCCTTTCCTGTCACCCACTGCCTCTCCCCATCACCCTTTCCTGTCACCCACTGCCTCTCCCCATCAACTTCTCCCTGTCACACTCTCCCTCTCCCCATCACCCTTTCCTGTCACCCATTGCCTCTCCCCATCACCTTCTCCCTGTCACCCACTGCCTCTCCCCATCACCTTCTCCCTGTCACCCACTGACTCTCCCTATCACCTTCTCCTGTCACCCACTGCCTATCTCCATCACCTTCTCCCTGTCACCCAGCCTCTCCCCATCACCCATTCCTGTCACCCACTGCCTCTCCCCTTCACCCTTTCCTGTCACCCATTGCCTCTCCCCAACACCCTTTCCTGTCACCCACTGCTTCCTCCCATCACTCTTTCCTGTCACACACTGCCTCTCCCCATCACCTTCTCCCTGTCACCCACTGCCTCTCCCCGTCACCTTCTCCCTGTCACCCACTGCCTCCACCGTCACCTTCTCCCTGTCACCCACTGCCTCCCCCGTCACCTTCTCCATCACCCACTGCTTCTCCCAGTCACCTTCTCCCTTTCACCCACTGCCTCCCCCATCACCTTCTCCCTGTCACCCACTGCCTCCCACCATCACCTTCTCCGTCACCCACTGCTTCTCCCCGTCACCTTCTCCCTATCACCCACTGCATCCGCCCGTCACCTTCTCCCTGTCACCCACTGCCTCTCCCTGTCACCCTTTCCTGTCACCCACTGCCTCCCCCCGTCACCTTCTCCCTGTCACCCACTGCCTCTCCCTGTCACCCTTTCCTGTCGCCCACTACCTCCACCATCACCTTCTCCGTCACCCACTGCCTGTCCCCATCACCTGCTCCCTGTCACCCACTGCCTCCCCCGTCACCTTCTCCCTGTCACCCACTGCCTCGCCCCATCACCTTCTCCAACACCCACTGCTTCTCCCCTTCACCTTCTCCCTGTCACCCACTGCATCACCCCATCACCTTCTCCCTGTCACCCACTGCCTCCCCCATCACCTACTCCCTGTCACCCACTGCCTCCCCCATCAACTTCTCCGTCACCCACTGCTTCTCCCCGTCACCTTCTCCCTGTCACCCACTGCCTCTCCCCGTCACCTTCTCCCTGTCACCCACTGCCTCTCCCCATCACCTTCTCCTGTCACCCACTGCCTCTCCCCGTCACCTTCTCCCTGTCACCCACTGCCTCTCCCCATCACCTTCTCCTGTCACCCACTGCCTCTCCCCGTCACTCACAGCCTCCCCCGTCACCTTCTCCCTGTCACCCACTGCCTCTCCCCGTTACCCACTGCCTCTCCCCATCACCTTCTCCTGTCACCCACTTCCTCTCCCCGTCACCCTTTCCTGTCACCCACAGCCTCTCCCCGTCACCTTCTCCCTGTCACCCACTACCTCTCCCCATCACCTTCTCCTGTCACCCACTGCCTTTCCCCATCACCCTTTCCTGTCACCCACTGCCTCCCCCGTCACCCTCTCCGTCACCCACTGCCTCTCCCCATCACCTTCTCCTGTCACTTACAGCCTCTCCCCATCACCTTCTCCCTGTCACTCACTGCCTCTCCCCATCACCCGCTCTCTGTCACTCACTGCTTCTCCCCATCACCTTCTCCCTGTCACCCACTGCCTCCACCGTCACCCTCTCCCTGTCACCCACTGCCTCTCCCCATCACCTTCTCCCTGTCACCCACTGCCTCTCCCCATCACCCTCTCCCTGTCACCCACTGCCTCTCCCCGTCACTCTTTCCTGTCACCCACTGCCTCTCCCCGTCACCCTTTCCTGTCACCCACTGCCTCTCCCCATCACCCTTCCCTGTCACCCATTGCCTCTCCCCATAACCCTTTCCTGTCACCCACTGCCTCTCCCTGTCACCTTCTCCCTGTCACCCACTGCCTCCCCCGTCACCTTCTCCCTGTCACCCACTGCCTCTCCCCATCACCCTTTCCTGTCACCCACTGCCTCTCCCCGTCACCCTTTCCTGTCACCCATTGCCTCTCCCCATCACCCTTTCCTGTCACCCACTGCTTCTTCCCATCACCCTTTCCTGTCACCCACTGCCTCTCCCCATCACCTTCTCCTGTCACCCACTGCCTCTCCCCATCACCTTCTCCCTGTCACCCACTGCGTCCCCGTCACATTCTCCCTGTCACCCACTGCCTCTCCCCATCACCTTCTCCCTGTAACCCACTGCCTCTCCCCGTCACCTTCTCCAAGTCACCCACTGCCTCTCCCCATCACCTTCTCCTGTCACCCACTGAATCTCCCCATCACCTTCTCCTTGTCACCCACTGCCTGTCCCCATCACCTTCTCCCTGTCCCCCGCTGCTTCTCCCCGTCACCTTCTCCATCACCCAATGCCTCTCCCCATCACCTTCTCCATCACCCACTGCCTCTCCCTGTCACCCTTTCCTGTCGCCCACTGCCTCCCCCCATCACCTTCTCCATCACCCACCGCCTCTCCCCGGCACCTTCTCCCTATCACCCACTGCCTCCCCCGTCACCTTCTCCCTGTCACCCACTGCCTCCCCCCATCACCTTCTCCATCACCCACTGCTTCTCCCCGTCACCTTCTCCCTTTCACCCACTGCCTCCCCCGTCACCTTCTCCCTGTCACCCACTGCCTCCCCCCATCACTTTCTCTGTCACCCACTGCATCTCCCCGTCACCTTCTCCCTGTCACCCACTGCCTCCCCTGTCACCTTCTCCCTGTCACCCACTGCCTCTCCCCATCACCATCTTCCTGTCACCCACTGCCTCTCCCTATCACCTTCTCCCTGTCACCCACTGCCTCTCCCTATCACCTTCTCCCTGTCACCCACTGCCTCTCCCCATCACCTTCTCCCTGTCACCCACTGCCACTCCCCGTCACCTTCTCCCTGTCACCCACTGCCTCTCCCCATCACCTTCTCCTGTCACCCACTGAATCTCCCCGTCACCTTCGCCCTGTCACCCACTGCCTCTCCCCATCATCTTCTACTGTCACCCACTGCCTCTCCCCGTCACCCTTTCCTGTCACCCACTGCCTCTCCACGTCACCTTCTCCCTGTCACCCACTGCCTCTCCACATCACCTTCTCCTGTCACCCACTGCCTCTCCCCGTCACCCTTTCCTGTCACCCACTGCCTCTCCCCATCACCTTCTCCTGTCACCCACTGCCTCTCCCGTCACCCTTTCCTGTCACCAACTGCCTCTCCCCGTCACCTTCTCCCTGTCACTCACTGCCTCTCCCCGTCACCCACTGCCTCTCTCCGTCACCCTTTCCTGTCACCCACTGCCTCTCCCCGTCACCTTCTCCCTGTCACCCACTGCCTCTCCCCATCACCTTCTCCTGTCACCCACTGCCTCTCCCCTTCACCCTTTCCTGTCATCCACTGCCTCTCCCCGTCACCTTCTCCCTGTAACCCACTGCCTCTCCCCATCACCCACTGCCTCTCCCCATCACCCTTTCCTGTCACCCACTGCCTCTCCCCTTCACCTTCTCCTTGTCACCCACTGCCTCTCCCCATCACGTTCTACCTGTCACCCACTGCCTCTCCCCATCACCTTCTCCCTGTCACCCACTGCCTCCCCCATCACCCTTTCCTGTCACCCACTGCCTCTCCCCATCCCCTTCTCCTTGTCACCCACTGCCTCTCCCCATCACTTTCTCCCTGTCACCCACTGTCTCTCCCCATCACCCTTTCCTGTCACCAACTGCCTCTCCCCATCACCTTCTCCCTGTCAGCCACTGCCTCTCCCCATCACCTTCTCCCAGTCACCCACTGCCTCTCCCCATCACCCTTTCCTGTCACTTACTGCCTCTCCCCATCACCCTTTCCTGTCACCCACTGCCTCTCCCCTTCACCTTCTCCGTCACCCACTGCCTCTCCCCATCACCCTTTCCTGTCACCCACTGCCTCTCCCCATCACCCTTTCCTGTCACCCACTGCCTCTCCCCATCAACTTCTCCCTGTCACACTCTCCCTCTCCCCATCACCCTTTCCTGTCACCCATTGCCTCTCCCCATCACCTTCTCCCTGTCACCCACTGCCTCTCCCCATCACCTTCTCCCTGTCACCCACTGACTCTCCCTATCACCTTCTCCTGTCACCCACTGCCTATCTCCATCACCTTCTCCCTGTCACCCAGCCTCTCCCCATCACCCATTCCTGTCACCCACTGCCTCTCCCCTTCACCCTTTCCTGTCACCCATTGCCTCTCCCCAACACCCTTTCCTGTCACCCACTGCTTCCTCCCATCACTCTTTCCTGTCACACACTGCCTCTCCCCATCACCTTCTCCCTGTCACCCACTGCCTCTCCCCGTCACCTTCTCCCTGTCACCCACTGCCTCCACCGTCACCTTCTCCCTGTCACCCACTGCCTCCCCCGTCACCTTCTCCATCACCCACTGCTTCTCCCAGTCACCTTCTCCCTTTCACCCACTGCCTCCCCCATCACCTTCTCCCTGTCACCCACTGCCTCCCACCATCACCTTCTCCGTCACCCACTGCTTCTCCCCGTCACCTTCTCCCTATCACCCACTGCATCCGCCCGTCACCTTCTCCCTGTCACCCACTGCCTCTCCCTGTCACCCTTTCCTGTCACCCACTGCCTCCCCCCGTCACCTTCTCCCTGTCACCCACTGCCTCTCCCTGTCACCCTTTCCTGTCGCCCACTACCTCCACCATCACCTTCTCCGTCACCCACTGCCTGTCCCCATCACCTGCTCCCTGTCACCCACTGCCTCCCCCGTCACCTTCTCCCTGTCACCCACTGCCTCGCCCCATCACCTTCTCCAACACCCACTGCTTCTCCCCTTCACCTTCTCCCTGTCACCCACTGCATCACCCCATCACCTTCTCCCTGTCACCCACTGCCTCCCCCATCACCTACTCCCTGTCACCCACTGCCTCCCCCATCAACTTCTCCGTCACCCACTGCTTCTCCCCGTCACCTTCTCCCTGTCACCCACTGCCTCTCCCCGTCACCTTCTCCCTGTCACCCACTGCCTCTCCCCATCACCTTCTCCTGTCACCCACTGCCTCTCCCCGTCACCTTCTCCCTGTCACCCACTGCCTCTCCCCATCACCTTCTCCTGTCACCCACTGCCTCTCCCCGTCACTCACAGCCTCCCCCGTCACCTTCTCCCTGTCACCCACTGCCTCTCCCCGTTACCCACTGCCTCTCCCCATCACCTTCTCCTGTCACCCACTTCCTCTCCCCGTCACCCTTTCCTGTCACCCACAGCCTCTCCCCGTCACCTTCTCCCTGTCACCCACTACCTCTCCCCATCACCTTCTCCTGTCACCCACTGCCTCTCCCCATCACCCTTTCCTGTCACCCACTGCCTCTCCCCGTCACCTTCTCCCTGTCACCCACTGCCTCTCCCCGACACCTTCTCCCTGTCCCCCACTGCCTCTCCCCATCACCTTCTCCCTGTCACCCACTGCCTCTCCCCATCACCTTCTCCCTGTCACCCACTGCCTCTCCCCATCACCCTTTCCTTTCAACCACTGCCTCTCCCCGTCACCTTCTACCTGTCAACCACTGCCTCTCCCCATCACCTTCTCCCTGTCACCCGCTACCTCTCCCCATCACCTTCTCCCTGTCACCCACTGCCTCCCTTGTCACCCTTTCCTGTCACCCACTGCCTCTCCCCTTCACCCTTTCCTGTCACCCACTGCCTCTCCCTGTCACCCTTTCCTGTCACCCACTGCTTCCCCCCCATCACCTTCTCCCTGTCACCCACTGCCTCTCCCCATCACCTTCTCCCTGTCACCCACTGCCTCTCCCCATCACCCTTTCCTGTCACCCACTGCCTCTCTCCATCACCCTTTCCAGTCACCCACTGCTTCCCCCCCTTCACCTTCTCCCTGTCACCCACTGCCTCTCCCTATCACCTTCTCCCTGTCACCCACTGCCTCTCCCCATCACCTTCTCCTGTCATTTACTGCCTCTCCCCATCACCTTCTCCCTGTCACTTACTGTATCTCCCCATCACCCTTTCCTGTCACCCACTGCCTCTCCCTATCACCTTCTCACTGTCACCCACTGCCTCTCCCCATCACCTTCTCCTTGTCACCCACTGCCTCTCCCCGTCACCTTCTCCCTGTCAGCCACTGCGTCCCCCGTCACCTTCTCCCTGTCACCCACTGCCTCCCCCACCACCTTCTACCTGTCACCCACTGCCTCTCCCCATCACCCTTTCCTGTCACCCACTGCCTCTCCACATCACCTTCTCCCTGTCACCCACTGCCTCTCCCCATCACCTTCTCCCTGTCACCCACTGCCTCTCCCCATCACCTTCT
Source organism: Taudactylus pleione (assembly GCA_031769625.1). Classification (NCBI taxonomy): domain Eukaryota; kingdom Metazoa; phylum Chordata; class Amphibia; order Anura; family Myobatrachidae; genus Taudactylus; species Taudactylus pleione. Next base: position 412,617 of record JAUIMM010001494.1, on the reverse strand, counting down.
CCCTGTCACTTACTGCCTCTCCCCATCACCCTTTCCTGTCACCCACTGCCTCTCCCCATCACCTTCTCCCTGTCACTCACTGCCTCTCCTCATCATCTTCTCCTTGTCCCCCACTGCCTCTCCCTGTCACCCACTGCCTCTCCCCATCACCTTCTCCCTGTCACCCACTGCCTCTCCCCGTCACCTTCTCCCTGTGACTCACTGCCTCTCGTCATCACCTTCTCCTTGTCACCCACTGCCTCTACCGTCACCCTCTCGCTGTCACACACTGCCTCTCCCCATCACCCTCTCCCTTTCACCCACTGCCTCCCCCGTCACCCTCTCCCTGTCACCCACTGCCTCTCCCCATCACCTTCTCCTGTCACTTACAGCCTGTCCCCATCACCTTCTCCCTGTCACTCACTGCCTCTCCCCATCACCCGCTCTCTGTCACTCACTGCTTCTCCCCATCACCTTCTCCCTGTCACCCACTGCCTCCACCGTCACCCTCTCCCTGTCACCCACTGCCTCTCCCCATCACCCTCTCCCTATCACCCACTGCCTCTCCCCGTCACTCTTTCCTGTCACCCACTGCCTCTCCCCGTCACCCTTTCCTGTCACCCACTGCCTCTCCCCATCACCCTTCCCTGTCACCCACTGCCTCTCCCCATAACCCTTTCCTGTCACCCACTGCCTCTCCCTGTCACCTTCTCCCTGTCACCCACTGCCTCCCCCGTCACCTTCTCCCTGTCACCCACTGCCTCTCCCCATCACCCTTTCCTGTCACCCACTGCCTCTCCCCGTCACCCTTTCCTGTCACCCATTGCCTCTCCCCATCACCCTTTCCTGTCACCCACTGCTTCTTCCCATCACCCTTTCCTGTCACCCACTGCCTCTCCCCATCACCTTCTCCTGTCACCCACTGCCTATCCCCATCACCTTCTCCCTGTCACCCACTGCGTCCCCGTCACATTCTCCCTGTCACCCACTGCCTCTCCCCATCACCTTCTCCCTGTAACCCACTGCCTCTCCCCGTCACCTTCTCACTGTCACCCACTGCCTCTCCCCATCACCTTCTCCTGTCACCCACTGAACCTCCCCATCACCTTCTCCTTGTCACCCACTGCCTCTCCCCATCACCTTCTCCCTGTCCCCCGCTGCTTCTCCCCGTCACCTTCTCCATCACCCAATGCCTCTCCCCATCACCTTCTCCATCACCCACTGCCTCTCCCTGTCACCCTTTCCTGTCGCCCACTGCCTCCCCCCATCACCTTCTCCATCACCCACCGCCTCTCCCCGGCACCTTCTCACTATCACCCACTGCCTCCCCCGTCACCTTCTCCCTGTCACCCACTGCCTCCCCCCATCACCTTCTCCATCACCCACTGCTTCTCCCCGTCACTTTCTCCCTTTCACCCACTGCCTCCCCCGTCACCTTCTCCCTGTCACCCACTGCCTCTCCCCATCACTTTCTCTGTCACCCACTGCATCTCCCCGTCACCTTCTCCCTGTCACCCACTGCCTCCCCCGTCACCTTCTCCCTGTCACCCACTGCCTCTCCCCATCACCATCTTCCTGTCACCCACTGCCTCTCCCTATCACCTTCTCCCTGTCACCCACTGCCTCTCCCTATAACCTTCTCCCTGTCACCCACTGCCTCTCCCCATCACCTTCTCCCTGTCACCCACTGCCTCTCCCCGTCACCTTCTCCCTGTCACCCAATGCCTCTCCCCATCACCTTCTCCTGTCACCCACTGAATCTCCCCGTCACCTTCGCCCTGTCACCCACTGCCTCTCCCCATCATCTTCTACTGTCACCCACTGCCTCTCCCCGTCACCCTTTCCTGTCACCCACTGCCTCTCCACGTCACCTTCTCCCTGTCACCCACTGCCTCTCCACATCACCTTCTCCTGTCACCCACTGCCTCTCCCCGTCACCCTTTCCTGTCACCCACTGCCTCTCCCCATCACCTTCTCCTGTCACCCACTGCCTCTCCCGTCACCCTTTCCTGTCACCCACTGCCTCTCCCCGTCACCTTCTCCCTGTCACTCACTGCCTCTCCCCGTCACCCACTGCCTCTCTCCGTCACCCTTTCCTGTCACCCACTGCCTCTCCCCGTCACCTTCTCCCTGTCACCCACTGCCTCTCCCCATCACCTTCTCCTTGTCACCCACTGCCTCTCCCCGTCACCTTCTCCCTGTCAGCCACTGCGTCCCCCGTCACCTTCTCCCTGTCACCCACTGCCTCCCCCACCACCTTCTACCTGTCACCCACTGCCTCTCCCCATCACCCTTTCCTGTCACCCACTGCCTCTCCACATCACCTTCTCCCTGTCACCCACTGCCTCTCCCCATCACCTTCTCCCTGTCACCCACTGCCTCTCCCCATCACCTTCTCCCTGTCACTTACTGCCTCTCCCCATCACCCTTTCCTGTCACCCACTGCCTCTCCCCATCACCTTCTCCCTGTCACTCACTGCCTCTCCTCATCATCTTCTCCTTGTCCCCCACTGCCTCTCCCTGTCACCCACTGCCTCTCCCCATCACCTTCTCCCTGTCACCCACTGCCTCTCCCCGTCACCTTCTCCCTGTGACTCACTGCCTCTCGTCATCACCTTCTCCTTGTCACCCACTGCCTCTACCGTCACCCTCTCGCTGTCACACACTGCCTCTCCCCATCACCCTCTCCCTTTCACCCACTGCCTCCCCCGTCACCCTCTCCCTGTCACCCACTGCCTCTCCCCATCACCTTCTCCTGTCACTTACAGCCTGTCCCCATCACCTTCTCCCTGTCACTCACTGCCTCTCCCCATCACCCGCTCTCTGTCACTCACTGCTTCTCCCCATCACCTTCTCCCTGTCACCCACTGCCTCCACCGTCACCCTCTCCCTGTCACCCACTGCCTCTCCCCATCACCCTCTCCCTATCACCCACTGCCTCTCCCCGTCACTCTTTCCTGTCACCCACTGCCTCTCCCCGTCACCCTTTCCTGTCACCCACTGCCTCTCCCCATCACCCTTCCCTGTCACCCACTGCCTCTCCCCATAACCCTTTCCTGTCACCCACTGCCTCTCCCTGTCACCTTCTCCCTGTCACCCACTGCCTCCCCCGTCACCTTCTCCCTGTCACCCACTGCCTCTCCCCATCACCCTTTCCTGTCACCCACTGCCTCTCCCCGTCACCCTTTCCTGTCACCCATTGCCTCTCCCCATCACCCTTTCCTGTCACCCACTGCTTCTTCCCATCACCCTTTCCTGTCACCCACTGCCTCTCCCCATCACCTTCTCCTGTCACCCACTGCCTATCCCCATCACCTTCTCCCTGTCACCCACTGCGTCCCCGTCACATTCTCCCTGTCACCCACTGCCTCTCCCCATCACCTTCTCCCTGTAACCCACTGCCTCTCCCCGTCACCTTCTCACTGTCACCCACTGCCTCTCCCCATCACCTTCTCCTGTCACCCACTGAACCTCCCCATCACCTTCTCCTTGTCACCCACTGCCTCTCCCCATCACCTTCTCCCTGTCCCCCGCTGCTTCTCCCCGTCACCTTCTCCATCACCCAATGCCTCTCCCCATCACCTTCTCCATCACCCACTGCCTCTCCCTGTCACCCTTTCCTGTCGCCCACTGCCTCCCCCCATCACCTTCTCCATCACCCACCGCCTCTCCCCGGCACCTTCTCACTATCACCCACTGCCTCCCCCGTCACCTTCTCCCTGTCACCCACTGCCTCCCCCCATCACCTTCTCCATCACCCACTGCTTCTCCCCGTCACTTTCTCCCTTTCACCCACTGCCTCCCCCGTCACCTTCTCCCTGTCACCCACTGCCTCTCCCCATCACTTTCTCTGTCACCCACTGCATCTCCCCGTCACCTTCTCCCTGTCACCCACTGCCTCCCCCGTCACCTTCTCCCTGTCACCCACTGCCTCTCCCCATCACCATCTTCCTGTCACCCACTGCCTCTCCCTATCACCTTCTCCCTGTCACCCACTGCCTCTCCCTATCACCTTCTCCCTGTCACCCACTGCCTCTCCCCATCACCTTCTCCCTGTCACCCACTGCCTCTCCCCGTCACCTTCTCCCTGTCACCCAATGCCTCTCCCCATCACCTTCTCCTGTCACCCACTGAATCTCCCCGTCACCTTCGCCCTGTCACCCACTGCCTCTCCCCATCATCTTCTACTGTCACCCACTGCCTCTCCCCGTCACCCTTTCCTGTCACCCACTGCCTCTCCACGTCACCTTCTCCCTGTCACCCACTGCCTCTCCACATCACCTTCTCCTGTCACCCACTGCCTCTCCCCGTCACCCTTTCCTGTCACCCACTGCCTCTCCCCATCACCTTCTCCTGTCACCCACTGCCTCTCCCGTCACCCTTTCCTGTCACCCACTGCCTCTCCCCGTCACCTTCTCCCTGTCACTCACTGCCTCTCCCCGTCACCCACTGCCTCTCTCCGTCACCCTTTCCTGTCACCCACTGCCTCTCCCCGTCACCTTCTCCCTGTCACCCACTGCCTCTCCCCATCACCTTCTCCTGTCACCCACTGCCTCTCCCCTTCACCCTTTCCTGTCATCCACTGCCTCTCCCCGTCACCTTCTCCCTGTAACCCACTGCCTCTCCCCGTCACCCACTGCCTCTCCCCATCACCCTTTCCTGTCACCCACTGCATCTCCCCTTCACCTTCTCCTTGTCACCCACTGCCTCTCCCCATCACGTTCCACCTGTCACCCACTGCCTCTCCCCATCACCTTCTCCCTGTCACCCACTGCCTCCCCCATCACCCTTTCCTGTCACCCACTGCCTCTCCCCGTCCCCTTCTCCTTGTCACCCACTGCCTCTCCCCATCACTTTCTCCCTGTCACCCACTGTCTCTCCCCATCACCCTTTCCTGTCACCAACTGCCTCTCCCCATCACCTTCTCCCTGTCAGCCACTGCCTCTCCCCATCACCTTCTCCCAGTCACCCACTGCCTCTCCCCATCACCCTTTCCTGTCACTTACTGCCTCTCCCCATCACCCTTTCCTGTCACCCACTGCCTCTCCCCTTCACCTTCTCCATCACCCACTGCCTCTCCCCATCACCCTTTCCTGTCACCCACTGCCTCTCCCCATCACCCTTTCCTGTCACCCACTGCCTCTCCCCATCAACTTCTCCCTGTCACACTCTCCCTCTCCCCATCACCCTTTCCTGTCACCCATTGCCTCTCCCCATCACCTTCTCCCTGTCACCCACTGCCTCTCCCCATCACCTTCTCCCTGTCACCCACTGACTCTCCCTATCACCTTCTCCTGTCACCCACTGCCTATCTCCATCACCTTCTCCCTGTCACCCAGCCTCTCCCCATCACCCATTCCTGTCACCCACTGCCTCTCCCCTTCACCCTTTCCTGTCACCCATTGCCTCTCCCCAACACCCTTTCCTGTCACCCACTGCTTCCTCCCATCACTCTTTCCTGTCACACACTGCCTCTCCCCATCACCTTCTCCCTGTCACCCACTGCCTCTCCCCGTCACCTTCTCCCTGTCACCCACTGCCTCCACCGTCACCTTCTCCCTGTCACCCACTGCCTCCCCCGTCACCTTCTCCATCACCCACTGCTTCTCCCAGTCACCTTCTCCCTTTCACCCACTGCCTCCCCCATCACCTTCTCCCTGTCACCCACTGCCTCCCACCATCACCTTCTCCGTCACCCACTGCTTCTCCCCGTCACCTTCTCCCTATCACCCACTGCCTCCCCCCGTCACCTTCTCCCTGTCACCCACTGCCTCTCCCTGTCACCCTTTCCTGTCACCCACTGCCTCCCCCCGTCACCTTCTCCCTGTCACCCACTGCCTCTCCCTGTCACCCTTTCCTGTTGCCCACTGCCTCCCCCATCACCTTCTCCGTCACCCACTGCCTGTCCCCATCACCTGCTCCCTGTCACCCACTGCCTCCCCCGTCACCTTCTCCCTGTCACCCACTGCCTCGCCCCATCACCTTCTCCAACACCCACTGCTTCTCCCCTTCACCTTCTCCCTGTCACCCACTGCATCACCCCATCACCTTCTCCCTGTCACCCACTGCCTCCCCCGTCACCTACTCCCTGTCACCCACTGCCTCCCCCATCACCTTCTCCGTCACCCACTGCTTCTCCCCGTCACCTTCTCCCTGTCACCCACTGCCTCTCCCCGTCACCTTCTCCCTGTCACCCACTGCCTCTCCCCATCACCTTCTCCTGTCACCCACTGCCTCTCCCCGTCACCTTCTCCCTTTCACCCACTGCCTCTCCCCATCACCTTCTCCTGTCACCCACTGCCTCTCCCCGTCACTCACAGCCTCCCCCGTCACCTTCTCCCTGTCACTTACTGCCTCTCCCCATCACCATCTCCCTGTCACCCACTGCCTCTCCCCATCACCCTCTCCCTGTCACCCACTGCCTCTCCCCGTCACTCTTTCCTGTCACCCACTGCCTCTCCCCGTCACCCTTTCCTGTCACCCACTGCCTCTCCCCATCACCCTTCCCTTTAACCCACTGCCTCTCCCCATCACCCTTTCCTGTCACCCACTGCCTCTCCCTGTCACCTTCTCCCTGTCATCCACTGCCTCCCCCGTCACCTCCCTGTCACCCACTGCCTTTCCCCATCACCCTTTCCTGTCACCCACTGCCTCTCCCCGTCACCCTTTCCTGTCACCCATTGCCTCTCCCCATCACCCTTTCCTGTCACCCACTGCTTCTTCCCATCACCCTTTCCTGTCACCCACTGCGTCTCCCCATCACCTTCTCCTGTCACCCACTGCCTCTCCCCGTCACCTTCTCCCTGTCACCCACTACGTCCCCATCACCTTCTCCCTTTCACCCACTGCCTCTCCCCATCACCCTCTCCCTGTCACCCACTGCTTCTCCCCGTCACCTTCTCCCTGTCACCCGCTGCTTCTCCCCGTCACCTTCTCCATCACCCAATGCCTCTCCCCATCACCTTCTCCATCACCCACTGCCTCTCCCTGTCACCCTTTCCTGTCGCCCACTGCCTCACCCCATCACCTTCTCCGTCACCCACCGCCTCTCCCCGGCACCGTCTCCCTGTCACCCACTGCCTCCCCCGTCACTTTCTCCCTGTCACCCACTGCCTCCCCCCATCACCTTCTCCATCACCCACTGCTTCTTGCCGTCACCTTCTCCCTGTCACCCACTGCCTCGCACTTCACCTTCTCCCTGTCACCCACTGCCTCCCCCCATCACTTTCTCCGTCACCCACTGCTTCTCCCCATCACCTTCTCCCTGTCACCCTCTGCCTCCCCGTCACCTTCTCCCTGTCACCCACTGCCTCTCCCTATCACCATCTCCCTGTCACCCACTGGCTCTCCCTATCACCTTCTCCCTGTCACCCTCTGCCTCTCCTTATCACCTTCTCCCTGTCACCCACTGCCTCTCCCCATCACCTTCTCCCTGTCACCCACTGCCTCTCACCATCACCTTCTCCCTGTCACCCACTGCCTCTCCCCATCACCTTCTCCTGTCACCCACTGCCTCTCCCCGTCACCCTTTCCTGTCACCCACTGAATCTCCCCGTCACCTTCTCCCTGTCACCCACTGCCTCTCCCCATCATCTTCTACTGTCACCCACTGCCTCTCCCCGTCACCCTTTCCTGTCTCCCACTGCCGCTCCCCATCACCTTCTCATGTCACCCACAGCCTCTCCCCGTCACCCTTTCCTGTTACCCACTGCCTCTCCCCGTCACCTTCTCCCTGTCACCCACTGCCTCTCCCCGTCACCCACTGCCTCTCCCCATCACCCTTTCCTGTCACCCTCTGCCTCTGCCCGTCACCTTCTCCCTGTAACCCACTGCCTCTCCCCATCACCTTCTCCTGTCACCCACTGCCTCTCCCCGTCACCCTTTCCTGTCACCCACTGCCTCTCCCTGTCACCTTCTCCCTGTCACCCACTCCCTCTCCCGGTCACCCACTGCCTCTCCCCATCACCCTTTCCTGTCACCCACTGCCTCTCCCCATCACCTTCTCCTTGTCACCCACTGCCTCTCCCCATCACCTTCTCCCTGTCACCCACTGCCTCTCCCCATCACCTTCTCCCTGTCACCCACTGCCTCCCCCATCACACTTTCCTATCACCCACTGCCTCTCCCCATCACCTTCTCCCTGTCACCCACTGCCTCTCCCCGTCACCCACTGCCTCTCCCCGTCACCCTTTCCTGTCACCCACTGCCTCTCCTCGTCACCTTCTCGCTGTCACCCACTGCCTCTCCCCATCACCTTCTCCTGTCACCCACTGCCTCTCCCCATCACCCTTTCCTGTCACCCACTGCCTCCCCCGTCACCTACTCCCTGTCACCCACTGCCTCCCCCATCACCTTCTCCGTCACCCACTGCTTCTCCCCGTCACCTTCTCCCTGTCACCCACTGCCTCTCCCCGTCACCTTCTCCCTGTCACCCACTGCCTCTCCCCATCACCTTCTCCTGTCACCCACTGCCTCTCCCCGTCACCTTCTCCCTGTCACCCACTGCCTCTCCCCATCACCTTCTCCTGTCACCCACTGCCTCTCCCCGTCACTCACAGCCTCCCCCGTCACCTTCTCCCTGTCACTTACTGCCTCTCCCCATCACCATCTCCCTGTCACCCACTGCCTCTCCCCATCACCCTCTCCCTGTCACCCACTGCCTCTCCCCGTCACTCTTTCCTGTCACCCACTGCCTCTCCCCGTCACCCTTTCCTGTCACCCACTGCCTCTCCCCATCACCCTTCCCTTTAACCCACTGCCTCTCCCCATCACCCTTTCCTGTCACCCACTGCCTCTCCCTGTCACCTTCTCCCTGTCATCCACTGCCTCCCCCGTCACCTCCCTGTCACCCACTGCCTTTCCCCATCACCCTTTCCTGTCACCCACTGCCTCTCCCCGTCACCCTTTCCTGTCACCCATTGCCTCTCCCCATCACCCTTTCCTGTCACCCACTGCTTCTTCCCATCACCCTTTCCTGTCACCCACTGCGTCTCCCCATCACCTTATCCTGTCACCCACTGCCTCTCCCCGTCACCTTCTCCCTATCACCCACTACGTCCCCATCACCTTCTCCCTTTCACCCACTGCCTCTCCCCATCACCCTCTCCCTGTCACCCACTGCTTCTCCCCGTCACCTTCTCCCTGTCACCCGCTGCTTCTCCCCGTCACCTTCTCCATCACCCAATGCCTCTCCCCATCACCTTCTCCATCACCCACTGCCTCTCCCTGTCACCCTTTCCTGTCGCCCACTGCCTCACCCCATCACCTTCTCCGTCACCCACCGCCTCTCCCCGGCACCGTCTCCCTGTCACCCACTGCCTCCCCCGTCACTTTCTCCCTGTCACCCACTGCCTCCCCCCATCACCTTCTCCATCACCCACTGCTTCTTGCCGTCACCTTCTCCCTGTCACCCACTGCCTCGCACTTCACCTTCTCCCTGTCACCCACTGCCTCCCCCCATCACTTTCTCCGTCACCCACTGCTTCTCCCCATCACCTTCTCCCTGTCACCCTCTGCCTCCCCGTCACCTTCTCCCTGTCACCCACTGCCTCTCCCTATCACCATCTCCCTGTCACCCACTGGCTCTCCCTATCACCTTCTCCCTGTCACCCTCTGCCTCTCCTTATCACCTTCTCCCTGTCACCCACTGCCTCTCCCCATCACCTTCTCCCTGTCACCCACTGCCTCTCACCATCACCTTCTCCCTGTCACCCACTGCCTCTCCCCATCACCTTCTCCTGTCACCCACTGCCTCTCCCCGTCACCCTTTCCTGTCACCCACTGAATCTCCCCGTCACCTTCTCCCTGTCACCCACTGCCTCTCCCCATCAGCTTCTACTGTCACCCACTGCCTCTCCCCGTCACCCTTTCCTGTCTCCCACTGCCGCTCCCCATCACCTTCTCATGTCACCCACAGCCTCTCCCCGTCACCCTTTCCTGTTACCCACTGCCTCTCCAAGTCACCTTCTCCCTGTCACCCACTGCCTCTCCCCGTCACCCACTGCCTCTCCCCGTCACCCTTTCCTGTCACCCTCTGCCTCTGCCCGTCACCTTCTCCCTGTAACCCACTGCCTCTCCCCATCACCTTCTCCTGTCACCCACTGCCTCTCCCCGTCACCCTTTCCTGTCACCCACTGCCTCTCCCTGTCACCTTCTCCCTGTCACCCACTGCCTCTCCCGGTCACCCACTGCTTCTCCCCATCACCCTTTCCTGTCACCCACTGCCTCTCCCCATCACCTTCTCCTTGTCACCCACTGCCTCTCCCCATCACCTTCTCCCTGTCACCCACTGCCTCTCCCCATCACCTTCTCCCTGTCACCCACTGCCTCCCCCATCACCCTTTCCTATCACCCACTGCCTCTCCCCATCACCTTCTCCCTGTCACCCACTGCCTCTCCCCGTCACCCACTGCCTCTCGCCGTCACCCTTTCCTGTCACCCACTGCCTCTCCTCGTCACCTTCTCGCTGTCACCCACTGCCTCTCCCCATCACCTTCTCCTGTCACCCACTGCCTCTCCCCATCACCGTATCCTGTCACCCACTGCCTCTCCCCATCACCTTCTCCTGTCACCCACTGCCTCTCCCCATCACCCTTTCCTGTCACCCACTGCCTCTCCCTGTCACCTTCTCCTGTCACCCACTGCCTCTCCCCATCACCCACTCCTTGTCACCCACTGCCTCCCCATCACCCTCTCCCTGTCACCCACTGCCTCTCCCCTTCACCCTCTCCCTGTCACCCACTGCCTCTCCCCATCACCTTCTCCCTGTCACTCACTGCATCTCCTCATCATCTTCTCACTGTCACCCACTGCTTCTCCCCATCACCTTCTCCTGTCACCCACTGCCTCTCCCCATCACCTTCTCCCTGTCACCCACTGCCTCTCCCCATCACCTTCTCCCTGTCACCCACTGCCTCTCCCCATCACCTTCTCCCTGTCACCCACTGCCTCTAACAGTCACACACTGCCTCTCCCCATCACCCTCTCCTTGTCACCCACTGCCTCCCCCATCACCCTCTCCCTGTCACCCACTGCCTCTCCCCATCACCTTCTCCTGTCACTTACTGACTCTCCCCATCACCTTCTCCCTGTCACTTACTGCCTCTCCCCATCACCCTTTCCTGTCACACACTGCCTCTCCCCATCACCTTCTCCCTGTCACCCACTGCCTCTCCCCGTCACCTTCTCCCTGTCACCCACTGCCTCCCCCGTCACCTTCTCCCTGTCACCCACTGCCTCCCCCGTCACCTTCTCCATCACCCACTGCTTCTCCCAGTCACCTTCTCCCTGTCACCCACTGCCTCCCCCATCACCTTCTCCATCACCCACTGCCTCTCCCTGTCACCCTTTCCTGTCGCCCACTGCCTCCCCCATCACCTTCCCCGTCACCCACTGCCTGTCCCCATCACCTGCTCCCTGTCACCCACTGCCTCCCCCGTCACCTTCTCCCTGTCACCCACTGCCTCGCCCCATCACCTTCTCCATCACCCACTGCTTCTCCAAATCACCTTCTCCCTGTCACCCACTGCATCACCCCATCACCTTCTCCCTGTCACCCACTGCCTCCCCCGTCACCTTCTCCCTGTCACCCACTGCCTCCCCCATCACCTTCTCCATCACCCACTGCTTCTCCCCGTCACCTTCTCCCTGTCACCCACTGCCTCTCCCCGTCACCTTCTCCCTGTCACCCATTGCCTCTCCCCATCACCTTCTCCTGTCACCCACTGCCTCTCCCCATCACCTTCTCCCAGTCACCCACTGCCTCTCCCCATCACCTTCTCCTGTCACCCACTGCCTCTCCCCGTCACTCACAGCCTCCCCCGTCACATTCTCCCTGCCACTTACTGCCTCTCCCCATCACCATCTCCCTGTCACCCACTGCCTCTCCCCATCACCCTCTCCCTGTCACCCACTGCCTCTCCCCGTCACTCTTTCCTGTCACCCACTGCCTCTCCCCGTCACCCTTTCCTGTCACCCACTGCCTCTCCCCATCACCCTTCCCTGTCACCCACTGCCTCTCCCCATCACCCTTTCCTGTCACCCACTTCCTCTCCCTGTCACCATCTCCCTGTCACCCACTGCCTCCCCCGTCACCTCCCTGTCACCCACTGCCTTTCCCCATCACCCTTTCCTGTCACCCACTGCCTCTCCCCGTCACCCTTTCCTGTCACCCATTGCCTCTCCCCATCACCCTTTCCTGTCACCCACTGCTTCTTCCCATCACCCTTTCCTGTCACCCACTGCATCTCCCCATCACCTTCTCCTGTCACCCACTGCCTCTCCCCGTCACCTTCTCCCTGTCACCCACTACGTCCCCATCACCTTCTCCCTGTCACCCACAGCCTCTCCCCATCACCCTCTCCCTGTCACCCACTGCTTCTCCCCGTCACCTTCTCCCTGTCACCCGCTGCTTCTCCCCGTCATCTTCTCCATCACCCAATGCCTCTCCCCATCACCTTCTCCATCACCCACTGCCTCTCCCTGTCACCCTTTCCTGTCGCCCACTGCCTCCCCCCATCACCTTCTCCATCACCCACCGCCTCTCCCCGGCACCTTCTCCCTGTCACCCACTGCCTCCCCCGTCACCTTCTCCCTGTCACCCACTGCCTCCCCCCATCACCTTCTCCATCACCCACTGCTTCTCCCCGTCTACTTCTCCCTGTCACCCACTGCCTCGCCCTTCACCTTCTCCCTGTCACCCACTGCCTCCCCCCATCACTTTCTCCGTCACCCACTGCTTCTCCCCGTCACCTTCTCCCTGTCACCCACTGCCTCCCCCGTCACCTTCTCCCTGTCACCCACTGCCTCTCCCCATAACCATCTCCCTGTCACCCACTGACTCTCCCTATCACCTTCTCCCTGTCACCCTCTGCCTCTCCCTATCACCTTCTCCCTGTCACCCACTGCCTCTCCCCATCACCTTCTCCCTGTCACCCACTGCCTCTCACCGTCACCTTCTCACTGTCACCCACTGCCTCTCCCCAACACCTTCTCCTGTCACCCACTGCCTCTCCCCGTCACCCTTTCCTGTCACCCACTGAATCTCCCCGTCACCTTCTCCCTGTCACCCACTGCCTCTCCCCATCATCTTCTACTGTCACCCACTGCCTCTCCCCGTCACCCTTTCCTGTCACCCACTGCCGCTCCCCATCACCTTCTCCTGTCACCCACTGCCTCTCCCCGTCACCCTTCCCTGTTACCCACTGCCTCTCCCCTTCACCTTCTCCCTGTCACTTACTGCCTCTCCCCATCACCCTTTCCTGTCACACACTGCCTCTACCCATCACCTTCTCCCTGTCACTCACTGCCCCTCCTCATCATCTTCTCCTTGTCACCCACTGCCTCTCCCCGTCACACAGTGCCTCTCCCCATCACCCTCTCCCTTTCACCCACTGCCTCCCCCGTCACCCTCTCCCTGTCACCCACTGTCTCTCCCCATCACCTTCTCCTGTCACTTACAGCCTCTCCCCATCACCTTCTCCCTGTCACTCACTGCTTCTCCCCATCACCTTCTCCCTGTCACCCACTGCCTCCACCGTCACCCTCTCCGTCACCCACTGCCTCTCCCCATCACCTTCTCCCTGTCACCCACTGTCTCTCCCCATCACCTTCTCCCTGTCACCCACTGCCTCTCCCCATCACCCTCTCCCTGTCGCCCACTGCCTCTCCCCGTCACTCTTTCCTGTCACCCACTGCCTCTCCCCGTCACCCTTTCCAGTCACCCACTGCCTCTCCCCATCACCCTTCCCTGTCACCCACTGCCTCTCCCCATCACCATTTCCTGTCACCCACTGCCTCTTCCTGTCACCTACTGCCTCCCCCATTACCTTCTCCCTGTCACCCACTGCCTCTCCCTATCACCTTCTCACTGTCATCCACTGCCTCTCCCCATCACCCTTTCCTGTCACCCACTGCCTCTCCCCATCACCCTTTCCTGTCACCTACTGCCTCTCCCCTTCACCTTCTCCCTGTCACCCACTGCCTCTCCCCATCACCTTCTCCCTGTCACCCACTGCCTCTCCCCATCACCTTCTCCTGTCATCCACTGCCTCTCCCCATCACTTTCTCCCTGTCACCCACTGCCTCTCCCCATCACCTTCTCCCTGACACCCACTGCCTCTCCCCATCACCCTCTGTCTGTCACCCACTGCCTCTCCCCGTCACTCTATCCTGTCACTTACTGCCTGTCCCCGTCACGATTTCCTGTCACCCACTGCCTCTCCCCATCACCTCCTCCCTGTCAACCACTGCCTGTCCCCATCACCCTCTGCCTATCACCCACTGCCTCTCCCCATCACCTTCTCCCTGTCACCCACTGCCTCTCCACATCACCTTCTCCCTGTCACCCACTGCCTCTCCCCATCACCCACTCCCTGTCACCCACTGCCTCTCCCCGTCACCTTCTCCCTGTCACCCACTGCATCTCCCCATCACCCTTTCCTGTCACCCACTGCCTCTCCCCGTCACCTTCTCCCTGTGACTCACTGCATCTCCTCATCACCTTCTCCTTGTCACCCACTGCCTCTCCCCGTCACCCTCTCCCTGTCAAACACTGCCTCTCCCCATCACCCTCTCCCTTTCACCCACTGCCTCCCCCGTCACCCTCTCCCTGTCACCCACTGCCTCTCCCCATCACCTTCTCCTGTCACTTACAGCCTCTCCCCATCACCTTCTCCCTGTCACTCACTGCTTCTACCCATCACATTCTCCCTGTCACCCACTGCCTCCACCGTCACCCTCTCCGTCACCCACTGCCTCTCCCCATCACCTTCTCCCTGTCACCCACTGTCTCTCCCCATCACCTTCTCCCTGTCACCCACTGCCTCTCCCCATCACCCTCTCCCTGTCATCCACTGCCTCTCCCCATCACCCTTTCCAGTCATCCACTGCCTCTCCCCATCACCCTTCCCTGTCACCCACTGCCTCTCCCCATCACCATTTCCTGACACCCACTGCCTCTTCCTGTCACCTACTGCCTCCCCCATCACCTTCTCCCTGTCACCCACTGCCTCTCCCCATCACCTTCTCCCTGTTACCCACTGCCTCTCCCTATCACCTTCTCCCTGACACCCACTGCCTCTCCCCATCACCCTCTGTCTGTCACCCACTGCCTCTCCCCGTCACTCTATCCTGTCACTTACTGCCTCTCCCCGTCACCATTTCCTGTCACCCACTGCCTCTCCCCATCACCTCCTCCCTGTCAACCACTGCCTCTCCCCATCACCCTCTGCCTATCACCCACTGCCTCTCCCCATCACCTTCTCCCTGTCACCCACTGCCTCTCCCCATCACCTTCTCCCTGTCACCCTCTGCTTCTCCCCATCACCCACTGCCTCTCCCCATCACCTTCTCCCTGTCACCCGCTGCTTCTCCCCGTCACCTTCTCCGTCTCCCACTGCCTCTCCCCATCACCTTCTCCATCACCCACTGCCTCTCCCTGTCACCCTTTCCTGTCGACCACTGCCTCCCCCCATCACCTTCTCCATCACCCACTGCCTCTCCCCGTCACCTTCTCCCTGTCACTCACTGCCTCTCCCATCACCTTCTCCATCACCCACTGCTTCTCCCCGTCACCTTCTCCCTGTCACCCACTGCCTCCCCCGTCACCTTCTCCCTGTCACCCACTGCCTCCCCCCATCACCTTCTCCGTCACCCACTGCTTCTCCCCGTCACCTTCTCCCTGTCACCCCCTGCCTCCCCCGTCACCTTCTCCCTGTCACCCACTGCCTCCCCCCATCACCTTCTCCGTCACCCACTGCTTCTCCCAGGCACCTTCTCCCTATCACCCACTTCCTCCCCCGTCACCTTCTCCCTGTCACCCACTGCCTCCCCCCAACACTTTCTCCGTCACCCACTGCTTCTCCCCGTCACCTTCTCCCTGTCACTCACTGCCTCCCCGTCACCTTCTCCCTGTCACCCACTGCCTCCCCCATCACCTTCTCCATCACCCACTGCTTCTCCCCGTCACCTTCTCCCTGTCACCCACTGCCTCCCCCATCACCTTCTCCCTGTCACCCACTGCCTCCCCCATCACCTTCTCCCTGTCACCCACTGCCTCCCCCCATCACCTTCTCCGTCACCCACTGCTTCTCCCTGTCACCTTCTCCCTGTCACCCACTGCCTCCCCCCGTCACCTTCTCCCTGTCACCCACTGCCTCTCCCTGTCACCCTTTCCTGTCACCCACTGCCTCCCCCTGTCACCTGCTCCCTGTGACCCACGGCCTCTCCCTGTCACCCTTTCCTGTCGCCCACTGCCTCCCCCCATCACCTTCTCCGTCACCCACTGCCTGTCCCCATCACCTGCTCCCTGTCACCCACTGCCTCCCCCGTCACCTTCTCCCTGTCACCCACTGCCTCCCCCATCACCTTCTCCATCACCCACTGCTTCTCCCCTTCACCTTCTCCCTGTCACCCACTGCATCACCCCATCACCTTCTCCCTGTCACCCACTGCCTCCCCCGTCACCTTCTCCCTGTCACCCACTGCCTGCCCCATCACCTTCTCCGTCACCCACTGCTTCTCCCCATCACCTTCTCCCTGTTACCCACTGCCTCTCCCCATCACCTTCTCCTGTCACCCACTGCCTCTCCCCATCACCTTCTCCTGTCACCCACTGCCTCTCCCCGTCACTCACTGCCTCCCCCGTCACCTTCTCCCTGTCACTTACTGCCTGTCCCCATCACCTGCTCCCTGTCACCCACTGCCTCCCCCGTCACCTTCTCCCTGTCACCCACTGCCTCCCCCAATCACCTTCTCCATCACCCACTGCTTCTCCCCTTCACCTTCTCCCTGTCACCCACAGCATCACCCCATCACCTTCTCCCTGTCACCCACTGCCTCTCCCTGTCACCCACTGCCTCCCCCCGTCACCTTCTCCCTGTCACCCTTTCCTGTCGCCCACTGCCTCCCCCCATCACCTTCTCCGTCACCCACTGCCTGTCCCCATCACCTGCTCCCTGTCACCCACTGCCTCCCCCATCACCTTCTCCGTCACCCACTGCTTCTCCCCATCACCTTCTCCCTGTCACCCACTGCCTCTCCCCGTCACCTTCTCCCTGTCACCCACTGTCTCTCCCCATCACCTTCTCCTGTCACCCACTGCCTTTCCCCGTCACCCTTTCCTGTGACCTCTGCCTCTCCCTGTCACCTTCTCCCTGT
Organism: Taudactylus pleione; assembly: GCA_031769625.1. NCBI lineage: Eukaryota > Metazoa > Chordata > Amphibia > Anura > Myobatrachidae > Taudactylus > Taudactylus pleione. Next base: position 395,481 of record JAUIMM010001494.1, on the reverse strand, counting down.
CACCCACTGCCTCTCTCCGTCACCCACTGCCTCTCCCCATTACCCTTTCCTGTCACCCACTGCCTCTCCCCGTCACCTTCTCCTTGTGACCCACTGCCTCTCCCCATCACCTTCTCCCTGTCACCTACTGCCTCTCCCCATCACCTTCTCCCTGTCACCCACTGCCTCCCCCGTCACCCTTTCCTGTCACCCACTGCCTCTCCCCATCACCTTCTCCCTGTCACCCACTGCCTCTCCCCATCACCCTTTCCTGTCACCCACTGCCTCTCCCCATCACCTTCTCCCTGTCACCCACTGCCTCTCCCCATCACCCTTTCCTGTCACCCACTGCCTCTCCCCATCACCTTCTCCCTGTCACCCACTGCCTCTCCCCATCACCTTCTCCCTGTCACCCACTGCCTCTCCCTATCACCTTCTCCTGTCACCCACTGCCTCTCTCCATCACCTTCTCCCTGTCACCCACTGCCTCTCCCCATCACCCTTTCCTGTCACCCACTGCCTCTCCCCATCACCTTCTGTCACCCACTGCCTTTCTCCATCACCTTCTCCTAGTCACCCACTGCCTCTCCCAATCACCTTCTCCTGTCACCCACTGCCTCTCATTATCACCTTCTCCTAGTAACCCACTGCCTCTCCCCGTCACCCTCTCCTTGTCACCCACTGCCTCTCATTATCACCTTCTCCTAGTCACCCACTGCCTCTCCCCATCACCTTCTCCTGTCACCCACTGCCTCTCCCCATCACCCTCTCCTTGTCACCCACTGCCTCCCCCATCACCCTCTCCCTGTCACCCACTGCCTCTCCCCATCACCTTCTCCTGTCACTTACTGCCTCTCCCAATCACCTTCTCCCTGTCACTTAGGACTACTACTACTGGGGGCGCTACAAGGGGGGGGACTACTACTACTGTGGGCACTACAAGGGGGGGGACTACTACTACTGGGGGCACTACAAGGGGGGGACTACTACTACTGTGGGCACTGCAAGGGGGGGACTACTACTACTGGGGGCACTACAAGGGGGGGACTACTACTACTAGGGGCGCTACAAAGGGGGGGACTACTACTACTGGGGGCGCTACAAGGGGGGGGACTACTACTACTGTGGGCACTACAAGGGGGGGACTACTACTACTGGGGGCACTACAAGGGGGGGGACTACTACTACTGGGGGCACTACAAGGGGGGACTACTACTACTGGGGGCACTACAAGGGGGGCGGACTACTACTACTGGGGGCACTACAAAGGGGGGGACTACTACTACTGGGGGCGCTACAAGGGGGGGACTACTACTACTGTGGGCACTACAAGGGGGGACTACTACTACTGTGGGCACTACAAGGGGGGACTACTACTACTGGGGGCACTACAAGGGGGGCGGACTACTACTACTGGGGGCACTACAAAGGGGGGGACTACTACTACTGAGGGCGCTACAAGGGGGGGACTACTACTACTGGGGGCACTACAAGGGGGGGACTATTACTACTGGGGGTACAAGGGGGGGACTACTACTACTGGGGGCACTACAAGGGTGGGGACTACTACTACTGGGGGCACTACAAGGGGGGACTACTACTACTGGGGGAACTACAAGGGGGGACTACTACTACTGGGGGCACTACAAGGGGGGTACTACTACTGGGGGGGACTACTACTAGGGGCACTACAAGGGGAGGGGACTACTACTAGGGGCATTGCATAGGCGGGAGGGGACTACTACTAGGGGCACTACATAGGGGGGAGGGGACTACCACCGGGGGTACTGCATCGAGGGACCATTGCTGGGGGCTCTATATAAAGGGCAATAGTGGGGGTACTGCATAGGGGGAAGACTACAACTGGGGCCACTATTTAAGGGGCACTGCATAAGGGTTACCACTACTGGGGGCACTATATAAGGGGCTTACTACTGGGGGCACAAGGGGCACTGCATAGGGGGGATCACTACTGGGGGCACTACTCGAGGGCTGCCCCTAATCTTTATTTTTACCTTACATTAATCCCATATGGACCCGCCTCCTCTCTAGAACACTTGAGGGGGGGAAGGCGTAGCAAGCACGTTCTTTCGGGCACCCTGGCTACACGCTACTCCTCTGCCAGGGCCGCCTACATGCATTTGCCCCCAGGCTAAAAGTTGCCAGCCAGCCCCTGGCTGCTGCTGTGTTTTGTCCTGTCCATCAGGCTAGGGCACAGTCCATAAAGGGGTGCTGTGTTGTCCGGGGGAGGGTTGCTCTGTCAATTAGGGGGCTGCCTTATTCAGAGGTACTCTTCCCAAGTTAAAAAATAAAAAAAAAATTGTGTGTGTGTGTTAGCAACTTAGCTGCACTATTATTGTTTGGTGACACTGCCGGCCAAACCGTAGTTTATCTTCCACGTATTGTGATACTATAAGTCGTAGCACTGTGTGTTATTCTTATTCACAAATAATTAATCTTGTGACACTAAGTGGTAGCGCTGTGTGTTATTCTTATTCATAAATAATATTTATTATTGGTACAAATTGACGTATGTGCTGTACCCCTCTTCATTCGTATTTGTTGAAATGGAGAATGATCAGTTGAGACTTGAGAGGAGAGCAGGAACCACATACTAGTGCTGGAGCTGCTGCCAGTGCCACTAGTCATGACAATACTAGTCCATCTACATCATCTACTAAAGCCGATGCCCAAGGGCATACAGAGCTTAAGTCAAGGCATCTAAAATCAAGAAGAAAAATATATACCAATATATATACTGCACTCTAATACTTATGTTGGGACATTAGTATCACACAAATCAATTCATATACATAAAATGTATTCAGTGTTATCTAATAATCACACCCAAAAAATGTATCTACTCAGGTCGGCAGTAAATATCCATTGCATAGGAAATATTACATTATATCAACAAGATAAAAAAGAGTTGATCAGACTCTCAGTGAGTAATGTTGAATAAAAATTAACAAAACTGTATTATCTTGAATCAATAAAAAGTCAAACGTTACTGTTGCCAGCAACTAATCCAGGTTGTGGTTGATTGTGTCCAAAAGACTGATACTATTGCAATGTAGTATCTCAATAATATTTACCCGGAGATTCTCTCTGACAAAGAATGTATACCAGTTCTCCTTTAGTTGTTTTCTAGTAATGGCATTATCTCATCACGGATATACATATAACAGTTAGGCCGCCCAGAAAGGACCAAAACACAGTTTATGTCACAATATATCTTTTTCTAAAACAAAAATTGCTGCTGATTTATTCCTGGGAAAGATTTATGAACAGAAGTTACTAACATGAGGAGGAAGCCATTAGCTGCTCTGCTAGACGTGATGTATTGCTGTATTACTGTCATTGCTTACATGTCTAAAACAAAGAGATTAGAGACCTACAACCGTCACAACTTGAAATTGTCCATTAAGGAACACAGCAGTTCACGTAATAGTGTCACTATCTGAAGTGTAGACTATAAACTTCCACCGCCAAATATACACACGGGAAGCAGCTAAGTGACACTCTTAAATTAGCAGACAAATGTAAATATGTGCTTATTATATATCTACATATACACACACATATTATATATATATATATATATATATATATATATATTATATATATATATACACACCCACACACATATAAGCATATACACACCCACACACACATATATACATATACACACACACATGTACATATATACAGTCAGGTGCATAAATATTGGGACATTGACAGAATTTTCATATTTTGGCCTCTAGTCACCACCACAATGGCTTTGAAATGAAACAAACAAGATGTGATTTACCTGCAGACTTTCAGATTTAATTTGAGGGTAATTACATCCAAATCAGGTGAACGGTGTAGGAATTACAGGAGGTAGGTGTATATGTGTCAAAGTCAACAATCAAGAGAAGACTTCACAAGAGTGAATATAGAGGGTTCACCACAAGATGTAAACCATTGGTGAGCCACAAAAACAGGAATACCAGATTAGAGTTTGCCAAACAACATCTAAAAAAGCCATTACAGTTCTGGAACAACATCCTATGGACAGATGAGACAAAGATCAACTTGTACCAGAGTGATGGGAAGAGAAGAGAATGAAAGGAACTGCTCATGATCCAAAACATACCACCTCATCAGTGAAGCATGGTGGTGGTAGTGTCATGGCGTGGGCATGTATGGCTGCCAATGGAACTGGTTCCCTTGTATTTATTGATGATGTGACTGCTGACAAAAGCAGCAGAATGAATTCTGAAGTATTTCGGGCAATATTATATGCTCATATTCAGTCAAATGCTTCAGAACTCATTGGACGGCGCTTCACAGTGCAGATGGACAATGACCCGAAGCATACTGCAAAAGCAACCAAAGAGTTTTTTAAGGCTAAAAGTGGAATGTTATGCAATGGCCAAGTCAATCCCCTGACCTGAATCTGATTGAGCATGCATTTCACTTGATGAAGACAAAACTGAAGGGAAAATGCCCCAAGAACAAGCAGGAACTGAAGACATTTGCAGTAGAGGCCTGGCAGAGCATCACCAGGGAGGAAACCCAGCGTCTGGTGATGTCTATGCGTTCCAGACTTCAGGCTGTAATTGCCTGCAAAGGATTTGCAACAAAGTATTAAAAAGTGAAAGTTAGATTTAGGATTGTTTAGTTTGTCCCATTACTTTTGGCCCCTTAAAAAGTGGGAGGCACATATAGAAACCGTTGTAATCCCTACACCGTTCACCTGATTTGGATGTAATTATCCTCATATTAAATCTGAAAGTCTGCAGTTAAAGCACATCTTGTTTGTTTCATTTCAAAGCCATTGTGGTGGTGAATAGAGGCCAAAATATGAAAATTCTGTCAATGTCCCAATATTTATGCACCTGACTGTATATATATGTATATATATATATATATTATATATACAAACACACACATATATAAATATATGTACAAACACACATATTAAGGGTTCCTGTGGTTATGGATGGAGAGTGAGCGTGGGGCCATACTTGCCGACATTCACATTTTCCTCCTAGAAGGGTAGGCATGTATGGAGTGGCCAATCAATTAGGCCAATTTCAGGTCTTCAGCCTGAGAACAGGCTAATTACCACTTGCACCTGTAAGAGGCTGATAAAAGTGTGTCAGGGGTTTTACTCAGTGTCTCACTACCTGGGGAAAGATAGTGGTTGCATACTGAGACACAGAATAATTTAGGAGGCCATATTCAGACAGATAATCTGCAACTGCCAGTTTCGAGGGTGCGAACAATGGTGGCGTCTATACACTAACCAAGCGTTATTTCAGCGTATTCGGACGCTGAGAGTGTCTGTGTCTTTGCACATCTGGACGCGAGGCTGGACACCAGGGAAGGGCTTTATAGTGGTATTAGCATAAATGTTTCAGGCGTGCGACCAGCAAAAGACGCAGAAACAGATGCGTCAGACTCAGTAATCGGAGCGTTCAGCTGATTGATATTCTGTGTGTTGGAGAACATGGCCGCCTCATGCGCAAGTGAATAGAGGCCTTATTCTGACACTACAATCCCTAACACAGATATACTGTTTATATGATGTATATACGGCTCATACAGATATACTGTTTATATGATGTATATACGGCTCATACAGATATACTGTTTATATGATGTATATACGGCTCATACAGATATACTGTTTATATGATGTATATACGGCTCATACAGATATACTGTTTATATGATGTATATACGGCTCATACAGATATACTGTTTATATGATGAATATACGGCTCATACAGATAAGCTGCCCACTTCCTGGTGTGGGTGGTAGTCGGGAAGCCGACGGACATAATCCCAACCGCCGGCTTCCCGACTGTCTAATCCCGGCAAGTGTCTAATGACAGGCGTCGAAAAAATCCCGATGTCGGGAGCCCCACGCCCGGCATCTCAATCGATGGGACGCCGGGCGCCGAGCCCGGATAGCAGTGCGGGGGGAGGGTTAGGTTTAGGGCTCCCAGGGGGGTACTTAGGGTTAGGCAACCCCCCGAGAGGTTAGGGTTAGACTAGGGGAAGGAGGGGTCATGGTTAGGCATCCCCCGGGGGACTTAGGTTTAGGCAGCGGGGAAGGGGGGGTTAGGTTTAGGCACTTAGAGGGGGGTTAGGGTTAGGCACTTAGAGGGGGGTTAGGGTTAGGCACTTAGAGGGGGGTTAGGGTTAGGCACTTGGGGGGGAGGTTAGGGTTAGGCACCCCTAAGGGAGGGTTAGGGGGTAGAATAGGTTAGCTAATACTTACCTTAGGACGATCGGGATTTTCACTGCTGCCGGGATGCTGGTTTCGGGATTCGTCCGGCGGTTAATCATACCGATTCCCCTTATGTGACTTTATCAGCACAATAATTGTATAGCGCACAGATACACACAGATACATCATTTGTAACAGAGCAATGCTCTGCCAGCTATAGGAAGCCGACTAGTGAGGCACATTAACTCCTGAGTGTCTCAGGGAAGCTAGGGGTTAACCCGTCTGCTGAGCTGGCATCTCTTGTAAGAGGAAGAGCTGGGCAATCACTGGGCAGCAGGAAGCAGCTCTGACATTTACCATTAGTGGAGACGTGGTGTAAATAGGAGCCTGCAGCCGAGATTGGTGGCAGCAGATAACTTCTGGTTCCACCCTCTCTGCCTAATATACTGGTTAAAGTGATTTATAAAGTTTCATTGTTTTTATTAAACCAAGGTCTAGGCCCGGTGGGATAATGGTGACGTCAGGAGTTATTTCCATGAATACATTGCACAGAGGAGGGGGTAGATTTACAGGTGACAGCCTAATTTAGTACAAGGGGTCTCATCTGCCTCAGACACCAGGGTGGTGCAGGTGCTGCAGGTCCTATAGGTCAGGGGGCCCTGGCAAAGGTGACAACCCCTCCATCAGCTAGATGTTGTCTGAAGTCTATGTGCCCTTCTCCCGTATCCTACAACTGCTAACAGGAAAATGCTTGAACTAAGGGGGCGATTCAGACCCGGAGGCTAAGCTGCGCTCTCTCGCGGCCAAAAGGGACCGGGTATGCAAATTCCGCAATCGCACTGTCTGGTGTAAGGACGCGCTCTATGTCTTAGAGAGTGATGGCAGAGTGAACGCACGCCGGTGTAATGATGCCCACTTTTCTTTCTTTACACACGTCATCTCCAGGAAGTGTATGATTAATCGGTAACATCGAGAGCCATCGGAGCTGCTCACAGCGCTTGAGGTAGACCCTACCCCGCCGCAAGCACAGCGGTCACTGCAGGCTGAAATACAACCAAGTGACGTGTACAATGACGCTTCCATGCTAATTATGGATGCCCATTAAACGCCGATTTTATGCCCAGACACGCCTGCGTGTCTCGCAGCATCACTCCCACGTTCAGAAGCACCTTCACCTGTTACCACCCACAAATGGCGCTGTCTGTCACTCATAGTAGCGCCCAGTCTGTGTACAACGAGCGCATGATTCCCCAACGCAGTGACTGGTTCAGGCATGCCGCATACACGCGCGCAGACGGGCGACAATCGCCTATAGCGAGCGATCGCGGCTTAGCATCTGGGTCTGAATCGGTCCCTAAGTTCTCTATTTAAACAAGAAGGTGCAAAGTTTTGTATTCTCAAAGCCATTAGGCCTCTCACTGATAGACGTGTTTAACCTTGTGGTACTATCTGTGTGTCTGACATTACCGCACACTTTACGCTGCTAGCTGACAGCTCTAATTGTGCATTCAGCAGAACACATCAGGAAAACTGGTTTTAAAGCTGCATACACACACAACGATTTTTTGAACGATTATTGTCAAACGATATCATTTAACGATAATCGTTTGGAAAAAATCGATCACTTTCTGAGTCAAACGATTAACGACTATCGTTCATGCGCGTTCACATTTGTAGTTTGTAGGTCAGTCAGACTTGTCAACTGAACGATTTTCATTAAGGAAATATGCAAAAATCGTTTGTAGTTCAAAAAAATCGTTCATTACACTTTAAAAAATCTGACAGATAATCGTTCATAAAATCGTTCATAAAATCGTTGGTAACAAAATCGTTGTGTGTGTATGCAGCTAAAAAATCGTGTGCTATCATTTTCATACCGATTAAAGGATAAGTTGGATATGTTTGCCCAGTTGCTCTTTCCTCCCAGCCTTCATATACTCTCCCCCTGCAGAGTAAAAGATCACTGGTGAAAGTCTTCTCCTGTATGTCCGGACAAATAGATTGAGTCTCTCTTCTCGGCTCAGCTTTCCGTCACCAGCCCCTATGGCCCCCAGCATCACTGCTCATATTCCCGGGCTGCAAGATTCTAGCCTCCAAACATTCTCTGAAAATTCTACTCTTTAGGGAGACTTATGAAATTCGCCGGGCCGCCATCTTAATCCCCCAAAGGCTATTTCACAAATGTGCCACTCTATATAATTCACAAAAATGTTATTTTTATTTATATACTCACTATACTATATATGTTACTTCATACTAACAATTAGGGATGGACATCAAATTGCAAACCATCACATCAACGTTTTTGAATTGATGGTAATGCTTTCCGATATTTGCCGTCATTGACTTCTATAACATCGATAAACATTAGACTGCACAAAGCTCGAAGACGGCGGAATCCATCGATGCCCAGACACGCCTGCTTTAGCATCACCACTCCCCCGTTCACAAGCACCTTCCCCTGTTACCACCCACAAACGGCGCTATCTGTCACTCAAAATAGCGTCCAGTCTGTATAATACGAACGCACGATTCCCGCACGCAATGACTGGTTCGCGCATGCTTATTTTGACGCATGCGTAGACGGGCACCAATCGCTCATAGTGTGGGTTCGCATCCTAGCGTGTGGGTCTGAATCAGATATAAAGCTGCGTACCTAATAAAAAGCCGCGCATCAGATATAAAGCTGCACACCTAATATAAAGCCGCGTATCAGATATAAAGCTGCACACCTAATATCTGCACACTTAATATAAAGCCGCACATCAGATATAAAGCCGCACATCAGATATAAACCTGCATACCTAATATAAAACCGCACATCAGATATAAAGCTGCACACCTAATGTAAAGCCGTACATCAGATACAAAGCCGCACACCTAGTATAAAGCCGTACATCAGATATAAAGCTGCACACCTAATATAAAGCCGTACATCAGATATAAAGCTACACACCTAACATAAATCTGCACACCTAATACCTTCACACTTTATATAAAGCCGCACATCAGATATAAAGCTGCACACCTAACATAAAGCTTCACACGTAATACCTTCACACTTAATATAAAGCCGCACATCAGATATAAAGCTGCACACCTCATACCTTCACACGTAATATGATGGCGCACATCAGTTATAAAGCTGCACACCTAATATTAAGCCGTACATCAGATATAAAGCTGCACACCTAATATAAAGCCGTACATCAGATATAAAGCTGCACACCTAATAGCTTCACACCTAATATAAAGGCGCACATCAGATATAAAGCTGCACACCTAATATAAAGCCATACATCAGATATAAAGCTGCACATCAGATATAAAGCTGCACACCTAATATAAAGCCGAACATCAGATATTATCTACACACCTAATATAAAGCCACACATCAGATATAAGCTGAACACCTAATATAAAGCCGTACATCAGACATAAAGCTGCACACCTAATACCTTCACACCTAATATAAAGGCGCACATCAGATATAAAGCTGCACACCTAATATAAAGCCGTACATCAGATATAAAGCTACACACCTAATATAAAGCCGCACATCAGATATAAAGCTGCACACCTAATATAAATCCATACATCAGATATAAAGCTGCACACCTAATACCTTCACACTTAATACAAAGCCGCACATCAGATATAAAGCTGCACACCTCATACCTTCACGCTTAATATTAAGCCGCACATCAGATATAAAGCTGCACACCTAATATTAAGCCGTACATCAGATATAAAGCTGCACACCTAATATAAAGCTGCACGCCTAATACCTTCACACTTAATACAAAGCCGCACATCAGATATAAAGCTGCACACCTGATACCTTCACGCTTAATATTAAGCCGCACATCAGATATAAAGCTGCACACCTAATATTAAGCCGCACATCAGATATAAAGCTGCACACCTAATATTAAGCCGTACATCAGATATAAAGCTGCACACCTAATATAAAGCTGCACGCCTAATACCTTCACACTTAATATAAAGCCGCTCATCAGATATAAAGCTGCACACCTAATATTAAGCCGTACATCAGATATAAAGCTGCACACCTAATATTAAGCCGTACATCAGATATAAAGCTGCACACCTAATATAAAGCTGCACGCCTAATACCTTCACACTTAATATAAAGCCGCTCATCAGATATAAAGCTGTACATCAGATATAAAGCTGCACACCTAATATAAAGCTGCTCATCAGATATAAAGCTGCACACCTAATATAAAGCCGCACATCCGATATATAGCCGCACAACAGATATAAGGCTGGTGATCTCAGCCTGCTATGTCGGTTGCAGTGCTGGGATCACAGGTGCAGCAAGGAGGTGTCTGACATCTTCTGCGATTGCATCAGAGATGGACGGATTTGCACAGTTGCTTGTGTGCGGCTTTGCAAATCCGTCCATCTCTGAATCAGTCCCTTGGACCAGACCTACATGGCACACTCTCTCTAGCACTTCTCTCCATGATAACTGCAGGCTGTTCTTGTACTTCTCCCACTTTGAAACTGGCAGCTCTCTTTGTGTAAGTCTTAAAAAACAAGAATAATCTAATTTTAACAATTTCATCCCCACCTGGCAAACAATAGATGCTAATGAGGCCTTTGCCTAGTAGCAGTTTTTGACCCCCCCCTTCCCCTGAACCCCTCCTTGTGCACCATAACCACTGACAGACACACTGCACAATGACCCCTACATGTCTGGATGCATTGAGAGTCCCACAGATGGCAGCCATATTACACAGAAATATCAGTCAGTCAATCTTTACTGCCAGCCAGGGATGGGAGTGTGGATGGTGCAGGGAGTTGCGGTCTCATAGGGAACATCAGGCACAGCGGCCTGGCGATGCTCTTACATTTACTACAGAATTCACAGCTTTGCTCTGCCGACTATGTGGCCCAATTATCAACGACTTTTATCACACACAATGAGTTTTAAAACATTGATAACGGTGCTCCAGCCAATCAGCTTTCCAACTGCCATCTGTTTCAAAAATGACAGTTGGGAGCCGATTGACTGGGGCACTAATTATCAAATGCAACGAGTTTTAAAACTCAATGTTTATGATAAATGAGCCCCTATGTGTGAGGGGCTGACATGTGCGCAGTTTTAGATGCTCAGAGCCGTGGTGTGCTAGAAAAGACTTCCCCCCTTACTTAACTGTTCCATGGATAGGTGTGATAGCATGAAACGTGGTTTTATATTATACAAGAGCTCCTCTAACATCTATAGGTGGTCACGACTGGTAAATTACTTTATTGCCCAAGCAATATAATACTGCGTGACGGAGTAACGTCTTTTCCAGATTCTAGAATATATTATTGTCATTATTAACTATTATTTATTAGAATAATTATGTCATTGTTATTACTGCTATGTTAGACAGGTCTCCTATCCGGACACTGGAAGATTTGAAGTCTCATTCGCAGATCTCAGGAGACCATCTGAGCAGACAAGTACGCCGCGTGCCCCAAATTGTGGAATTTATTTGACTGGTTACAGGTCACAAAAAACAAACAGCTTCCTGCACACGTATGCAGGGAATACATTGCTGGTGGCTGTGTATTGTTTTCTATCTCTGGCGCGTAGGTCCCCAAGTAGAAAGTGAGGCAGGAAGTTTAAATTGCATCAAAAACTACGACAAGACAATGCAGCCAAAATAACTGCATCACAGAAGACATCCAGCATCCTGGTCTGAGCAGGGGAATCTAATGCTCCTCACATACTATTGTTGCTTGTAAGAATAGGAGCGAGGCTGGGGGTCCTTGAGTTGGGGCCGAGAAGTTCCCTAGAATTCATCGTTACACCAAGGGAGAACTTTCCATATGTATAAGACGAAGGAGAACAATTTGTTACCTGTCATTGGGGAGAGAGAGACAGTCGTATTGGCAGCAGGACAGGCCCCAGGGAGAGGAGAGGATGCTCTGGGTGTACACAAAAGGCTAAAGTTAGATCAGGAAAACACAAAACATCTTTTACATATCTTATTAATACACTGCCAGATAATACCAGATGCCAGTAACAGACACGGACGTACATACATCTATGGCACCAACTTATACATTCCTGCAGACAATGACACAAAAACACCATACACCCCCCTCAAATAAAGCAGCTCTAAGATCAGATCTCTTGCACAAAATGATTGAAGTATGTAATATGTACTCCTCAGTACTAATGAGCATCGGATAATAAGCGCACATTTAAATTACCATTGGATGTGAGGTGTGTACTGAAATAATGCATCACCACCAGAACGTGCGCAATGTGACCATACAGAGATGTATAGTAGCCAAATTCTATGTATCTATGTATTCACAGTGTGATATTACATACCAAATAATTAGTACTGTATATACTGTACAATATGATATTAAATAGTAAATTAGTATACACAGTGGGCCTGAGTCAGAGGTGCTCTCAAAAAGCGGGCGCTCGCTCTGAATCAGGGCGGGCGCTGGTTTTTTTAGGAGCGGCCTCCTGGCCGCTCGCATAGCTGTGGGTTTCCTCCCACAGCTATAGCGAGCGGCCATGATGATGGTCGCGATGGTAAAGACCATTGTGACCATCGGGCTTGCGATGAGACCCTGGTGGTAGGGTCTCGTGGCCGCAAGCCCCAGAGAGCTTCTGGCTCTAATAGAGCCGGAAGCTCTCCCACTGACATCACTGGCATGGGAACGCCTCAGTTTGTGAAGCCACCCCCCCGCCACGCCTACAAAATGGGGCGAGCTGTACGCACATTGCGCACGCTGCGCGTGCGCACTGGGCCACCATCGACCCGGTTGCGAGCGCTCAGTGCTTGCAACCGGGTCTGAATCAGGCCCAGTGTGAGATAAAATGGCAATTAATTAGTACATACAGGGGCAGATGTATGAAGCTCTGGGAAGTGATGAACTGGAGAGTGATAAAGGACCAGCCACTCAGCTCCCAACTGTCATTTTTCAAACACAGTCTGTAACATGACAGTTAGGAGCTGAGTGGCTGGTCCTTTATCACTCTCTACTTTATCACATTCAAGAGTTTCATACATCTGGCCCACAGTATGATATTAAACAGCAAATTAGTATATACATTGTAATATTAAATGGCAAATAATTAGTATATAAAGTGTGATAATAAACAGCAAATTAGAATATAAAGTGTGATAATAAACAGCAAATTAGAATATAAAGTGTGATAATAAACAGCAAATTAGAATATAAAGTGTGATAATAAACAGCAAATTAGTATATATAGTGTGATAATAAACAGCAAATTAGAATATAAAGTGTGATAATAAACAGCAAATTAGAATATAAAGTGTGATAATAAACAGCAAATTCATATATACAGTATGATATTAAACAGCAAATTCATATATACAGTGTGATATTAAACGGCAATTTAGTATATACAGTGTAATATTAAACAGCAAATGGATGGAATAGGACTGTGAGTATTCGGAGAAAACCATGGACTTATATTTTGTACGAAAACCCAAAATGTAAAGGTTTATTAATAGTTTAATATAGCACTGTAACAACATAATTTATATGTAACCAAATACTACAGTACAGTACATCATTCTTATATGTAAAGATTCGGAAACTCACAGAGTATATAAAATCATATGAAATACCGTATGAATATCCAAATCTAAGTATTCATTTCTTAGTAATAACATATGATATGTTCTAAATTAAAGTTAGAATATAAGGGGCCTACTGATCATCGCTTACTATGAGGGGTCTGATGTGGCCGCCTAGTATTCAGCCAACTCTGAAGACTGAAAGTGTTGTGAGTCAGACTGCGGTAACCTATGCCATAAGATGGCGTCACTTCCTGGAGCCCCTAGTTTGCGAAGAGTGATCCGATCGGCTTCCTCCGCCCCCCCCCCCAGCCCTGCGTTCCCTCCAGCAGTATTCATGAGAGCTCTCACTTCAAGCATGCACACTAACGGTGCCAGGACGGCCGGTACTCATTATAGGCGGAGTCGTCAGTGGCGGGTTTCGTGGTGACGGCTGCTATTCAGAGCCACCATCCCCGCGCTGAAGCAATGCTGAATTCCTCCAGTATTTTAGTACCCAATACTGCAATTCCTGGCGAGATGGGCACTTAATTATCAGGACAAATTGCCGCTTGGTAATGAATAGGCCCCTTAGGGACGGTCTCAGAGGTGGACGCGTTGCCCATGCCGGACGCAAGCAGCTGACTTTGTTAGTTTGAGTGGCACTATGCATGCATCCCATTGGTTACCGCCGGGGGACGCAGAGAGAGGCAATTTCAGTGTGTGCGTTCCTAGGTGGTAATAGGGGAGTGGGAAGTCAGGCGCAGGGGTGTCGCTGTCAGCCACTGCTACTTTTTGCGCAGTTGCACGGACTTCGGTGGCCATGACGGACATTCTATGCTTCCATAGGGCAGGTGAAATGTCCGATAGTGCGACCGATGGTGCGTCTTAATATTCAATTGCAGGACTGAAAATTAGCTTATTTAGGGCCTGATTCAGACCCACTCGCGAGCGGCTGTCCGCTCGCAAGTGGGTCGATGTTATGGACTGAGCATGCGCACGATGGAGGGAGCTCCGTCGTGCGCATGCGCCAGACGCGACGAGCGAAGGAAAGTCCTTCGCTCGATGTGTCCGATCAAAGGGGGCGTGCTGTCAATGTTGATTGACAGCACGCCCCCTCTGGTGGGCGTGCCGGGGGCGTGCCTCCCTGACGGGGGCGTTCCCACGGGAACGCCTCCCGTCAGAAGCCGGCCCACTGACATCACTAGTGATGTCAGTGGGAGTGATTTTGGCTCTGATAGAGCCAAAATCACTCCGGAGCTTGCGGTTGAAAACCTCAACCGCAGGCTCCGGCTCGCAAATTCGATGGTCGCGATGGTCTCGACCATCGCGGCCATCACAATGCACGCTCGTATAGCCTGTGGGTGGTGACCCACAGCTATACGAGCGTCCAGGAGGACGCTCCATGAAAATGGAGCCTGGCCCTCATTCAGAGCGTGCGCTCTGCTCAGAGCGTACGGCTCTGAATGAGGGCCTTAGTCCTTAATTACTCACCTTCTGCAGCGTTGTCTTCTGCATTCAGCGTCGGGAGCCGGCTCTCCTGCAGCAGGGTGAGTGTGTGAGTGTGTGCAAAAATTAGACATGTATGTATCACATATCATAGGGGGCGCTTAGAAAGTATTGCATGAACACATGTTTTAATAAAAAGTATATTTATTACATAAAAGTAACCATAAAACACAGACGAGCAATAAGCCAATTATCACATAAAAAAGACCACAACCACCTGTATAGCTATACACCTTAATCCAATATGGATGTTCATAGCGTTAGGAATAATTGCAAAGGTTGGACTCTGGGCTCTGACCAGAGCGCTCGCTCTGAATCAGGGCCCTACTACCTAAAAATGGAGTGACCACCCACAGCTTATGTGAGTGTCCAAAAAGATGGTCACGATGGTCAAGACCATCGCGACCATCGGGCTTGCGACGAGACCCTGTGGTAGGGTCTCGCTGCCGCAAGCCCTGGAGTGCTTTTGGCTCTATCAGATGTCTTGTGATGTCAGTGGGGCCGGCCCCAGACGGAACGCCTCCGTCTGGGCAGCAACGCCCCTGGCACGCCCACCGAAGGGGGCGTGCTGTCACTCACCATCGACAGCATGCCCCCTTTGATGCGAGACCCATAGCGACAGCTTGGCTCTTGCTATGCGGGTCTCGCGCATGCGCACGACGTCGTGCGCATGCGCACTATGGCACCATCGACCGGCTTGCGAGCGCTCAGCGCTCAAAAGCGTGTCTGAATCAGGCCCTCTGTGTGTAAGAAAGAGATGATTATTCCACCTTTAAGTCTACACAGATTTACTCAGGTTGAAAAGGAAACTCCGGTGCATCATGCAGAGTCTATTCCATTTTTATGGGAAATATATATACAGGTTGAGTCTCCCATATCCAAAATGCTTGGGACCAGGGGTATTTTGGATAACGGAATATTCCGTATTTTGGAATAATCGCATATCATAATGAAATATCTTGGGAATGGGACCCCAATATACACACAGAATGCATATATGTGTTATATACACCTTATACACACAGCCTGCAGCTCATTTTATACAATATTTTCAATAATTTTGTGGCTCAAGCAAAGTTTGTGTACATACATGAAATAAATTTATGTTTCATTTACACCCTATACACACAGCCTGAAGGTAATTTTATACCATATTTTTAATAATTTGTGCCTTAGACAAAGTTTGTGTACATTGAACCATCAAAAATCAAAGGTTTTATTATCTCAGTCATGCCAAAATTATTCTGTAATTCGGAATATTCTGTATTTTGGAATATTTGGATATGGGAAACTCAACCTGTACCCATATTCAGGTCGAAAGAGAATGGGCATCTTGATATAAGAAAAGCTTCCAGTCCTCTTATGGACAACATGCCAGCAGCAAAATTATAAGCACTGTATTCCCGGTATATTTACCCAGCCGATTCCCGATACGTTTCTCTTGGGTAACACTGGTGCAGACTTTCCACACTCGCCGCGGCTTGTGATCCATGGCAGTGCTGATGGCAGACGTGCTGTCCTATCAGGCGAGCTTACACAACACTTTGCTCCTTGTTACATGGGTTTGCATTAAGTTCCAAGAAACCAGGGCCGGCTTCAGGGCTAATAGCACCCTGTGCTGGCCAAGTGCTCTGTGCCTCTTATTGTACGCGGCACAGCCGCGGGCATCCAAAATAGGGGGCATGGCCTAATTACCATAGGCCACATCCATTTATGTGACATTATCTGAGGGGCGTGCCCGCATGGCACACCTACAAATAACGTCAGGCTGGGGGGAGCCTCACTAGCTGGGCTTCCCCCAGCCCTCTCATGGCACTGAATAGATGCCGTACACATGTGCGCAGCATCCATTCAAACACCGGGTCCTGGCACCGCAGCACAGCGGCGGTGGGGGTCCCCAATCCCCCAATTTCACCACCCACGGGCCACTTCGGCCCAAGGGTGGAACAGCGGGACAGTACTGT
The DNA here is from genome assembly GCA_031769625.1 of Taudactylus pleione. Taxonomy (NCBI): domain Eukaryota; kingdom Metazoa; phylum Chordata; class Amphibia; order Anura; family Myobatrachidae; genus Taudactylus; species Taudactylus pleione. Next base: position 378,238 of record JAUIMM010001494.1, on the reverse strand, counting down.
CCTGCTGAAATCAGGATGCTGTGAGGCTGCAATGTACCGGTATTCCCTATAGACAATTTCATCTGTAGATGGCGTCGCCTATAGAAGCCTATGGGCTTCTTTCCGCAGATTTCCGGAAATGCGCAGTAGGACTCCAGGGTCATAAAAACGTAAATCCTTTTTTCACAAGGGACAAATCTTATTGGAAGAGCTTGTCCTTACATAATCATTAATAATAATAATAATAATAAATGCCGGTATGCATGCGATAAGGGGCGGTATTATTGCACGCAATATGCGATACATGATACATCCCTCACCAAGGCTTGATATATCGCACCATCTAGTTGGAAGAATTGAGTGACCCCCTGTGTAATATGACATTATAAGAAGTTGATCTGTTGCTTACTGAATATGGAAGGTTCATTGCACAAATAGTTGCAGAACATAGTGAAAAGTTATATGATATTTTGGCCACAGTTGTGTCTCTGGATAACCTATTAAATGTCAACTCTTGGGACAATTTTTAGAGTTATAAGAAACAGGCCGCAGCAATAACAGTGTGGAATATGTAATCCTAATACCACAGGATGACCGGCTTCATGAATGTAGATTAATGATGAAGAATTCTCCAGGGACTTTCTCCTCTGGCCGCACCTATTACATTCCACATGTGTTTATGGAGATCCGCAGATCAATATGGTCACAGATACAAACTGTACACAAACAAACACAGATAATTTAGCAACCGGGATTGCTGGCTTTTGTTAAGACATAAAACAAAACATCCTGTCGCGAATCTCTAGCACATCCAGAGACAGACAGAGAGGGACCCAGCCCATAAGCAGTGACATCCCCTGCGACGGAGGAGGATGTACAACAACACAACACACCCGGAACCAGGGTTTACAAGAGCTCTGGGTGCCGCTTTGTGCCAGGGGCGTATTTATAATGGGTGCAGGGTGTGCGGTGCATACGAGCCCCGAACCGCACACCCCCCAACGCACACCCTACACCCATATATATTTTTTTTCATACTACCTCTCCAAAGTCCCGCGGAGCAGCGCTACTGAAAACGCCTGTAAAATGTCCGCCGCGCTATTTTCCTGCCGTTTTGCGCATGTGTAATAGGAAATCACCGGAAAAATGGCTGCCGTGCCATTTTCCTGGCGTTTTGCGCACGTGTAATAGGAAATCACCGGGAAAATGGGTGCTGCGCCATTTTCCCAGTGAACTGTGTATGCGCAGTAGAGTCCAGGCACACTCTTTTTCCCGGAGTCTACTGCTGCTGTCAGTTGGCTGATGGCAGCTGGGGAGAGAGGAGGGGACCCCGGGCGGGGAGTGAACACGGGCCCCCTCCTCTCTTAATACACCCCTGCTCTGTGCTTGACTTTGTGACTGACACCTGGTAATGTCTTTTGCCAAAATCTAGAATGATAGACCCCAATGACGTGTACTCCAGGGCCTAATATAGTGAGCCAGGACAATGAATGGTGCAACAGGATACTGAGAGGGGGATGGTGTGGATTAGAGGGTAAATTCCTACACAGCTCATTTGGGATTTGTTTTATGGGGCAAATAAAGGGGTGCAGGAATATATTGGACAATTGCGAAAAAATAATTTGAACTTCAGGCTTTCCTTCAAGATTGCAAAATATGTTGGAGCAGACATGTTACTGTAAATTGCAATGTCTTATACTACTGCAGAAGGACATAGACAGCGACTGATGAGCTGATCAGAGCAGAGCCGGATTAAGACCCAATGGGGCCCTAAGCATGGCCGTCTACTGGATGGATTTGGATGAAAACTTCACAGAGTGGTAACATTGGATCCCAGAAGACAGACTAAGGGGTTGAGGTCCCGGTCGGACCTCCTGTTGGTGTACGCTGGGCAGAATTTTGACTTTGGAGCAGGGGCGTAACTAAATATTTGAAGGCCCCACAGCAAAAGTTTCTAAGGGCCCCTATGTACCACCCAATGGTGAAAAATGTATGTAACACAAGGAAGATGGGCCCCTCAGCTCTGGGCCCCATAGCAGCTGCAGCCCTTGCACCTATGGTAGTTACTCCCATGTCAGGGAGCCTGTTATGGGCCGTCCACTGGATGGATTTGTTTGAAAACTTCACAGAGGGTTGGCAATTGGTCTGGGATGCATAACTTAATAACTTGAAGATTTAAACCTGGGCAACGCAGGGTACTTCAGCTAGTATTATATATAGTGGGAAAAATATGTACTGTAACTGAGGCCCTGATTCAGAGCCGGACGCTCTGACAGAATCAGGGCCATCCTTCTTAAATTTTAGAGCGGCCTCCTGGCCGCTAGTATAGCAGTGGGTGACCACCCACAGCTATAGCGAGCGGCCAGGAAGATGGTCGCGATGGTCAAGACCATCGCGACGAGACCCTTGTGGTAGGGTCTCGTTGCCGCAAGCCCTGGAGTGCTTTCGGCTCTATCAGAGCCGAGAGCACTACCACTGACATCACTCGTGATGTCAGTGGGGCCGGCCCCAGACGGTAGGCGTTCCCAAGGGAACGCCTCCGTCTGGGCAGCCACGCCCCCGGCACGCCTACCAAAGGGGGCATGCTGTCACTCACCATCGACAGCATGCCCCCTTTGGTACGAGACCCGGAGCGACGGCTTGCCCGTCGCTATCCGGGTCTCTCGCATGCGCACGATGGAGCCGGCTCCGTCATGCGCAAGCGCACTGGGCCAACATTGACCCACTTGTGAGCGCTCAGCGCTCGCGAGCGGGTCTGAATCAGGCCCTCAGATCTTTGCATTTAAACTATCATATAGGATGTAAGTCCATTATAGTGTCCTGGGGGAATTCTGTGTTCTTTCTGCATAGAATGGCCCCTTCCTTGCAAGCCCTTGTAGAGGGCCAATAAATTGATTTGAGCAACTTGCCATTTTTGTGTAATACACACAGAGTAATATACATTTTCCCACACACAGAGTAATACACACAACCCCCAAACACACACAAAGTGTAATACACATTTCCCCCCACATACACACAGAGTAATACACACACACCCCAAACACACACCAAGAGTAACACACACACACAGTGTAATACACACACACCCCAAACACACACACACACACACAGAGTAATACACACACAAACCCCAAATACACACACATACACATATCCCCCCACACACACAGAGTAATACACACACCCCAAAACACACACACAGTGTAATACACATTTCCCCACACACAGTGTAATACACATTTCCCCCTACACACATACACAGCGTAATACACATTTTCCCCACACATACAGAATACACATCTCTCACACACACAGGACCGCTCGCAAAATAGGAGCGCTCACTCTGAATGAGGGTGGCCGCATCTCTAAAAAGAGCCGGCCTCCTGGCCGCTTGCTAAGCTGTGGGTGACCACCCACAGCTTTAGCGAGTGGCCAGGTTGATGGCAGAGCCCAACATCGACCCGCTTGCGAGTGCTCAAGTGCTTGCGAGCGGGTATGAATGAGACCAAAAGCGAGATACACATTTCCACCATTACAGCCTCAGGTGCCTTTGTAATTTTTGGATGTAATTGGCGGTAAGGGTCTCCCTCATGAAATTTGTAATTCATTTTGATGAACATCATCTTTTACACATTTTGTAGAAATAGCCTCCTACGCTAATCGCTGACAAGGTTCCCGGCTGCGCTGAAAACTCTTTCGGAGTACAGACTAGAAAGTGGGTAGCTCAAGTACAGCAAAGCCAGTTTGTGCAAGGGCCTCCAAATTGCCTCTCTTTCCTGCCAGTAGTGAAATGGACTGTCTGACATGCCTATTTGGACGCTATCAATAAAATAGTCCGCAACCATTCTTTAAATGGTGACCATATCGATAGAGTCACGCTATAGGTTTCATTAATTGTAGGCAATTCTTTTAGATCCGACCAGATGTCAAAACTTCTTTGTGTTGACTCATCTGCATCACCAGTGGGTCTTTTTTTGGGAAAGTTTCGTTTTTTTCCTGGCAGCTGCATTTGCTGGAGAAACTGAAGGAGGAGCCATTGCTGCATCACGTGCCGCTTGAGGTGACAATTCCTTACCAACAGCTCTTTGCATCTCTTCAGATCTGTGTACACTGGGAAGAAAGACACAACATATGACTTAAACCTAGGATCCAGCACGGTCGCCAAAATCTATTGATCCGATAGTAAGATCCTGACAACCCTTGGATCCTGATGAAGTGACTAAAGGACTTGATCTACAAGAATCACTTTGTTTCTGCTACTACTTCAGTTTCCCAAGCTGCTTTTCCAACAGTCTAATGAGGGGAATTACCTGACTCAAGCTGGCAGTATCTGAACTCACTTCACAGGTGACCACTTCAAAGGGCTTCAGCACTCTGCAAACACACGGAAAGTATTTTCCACTGAACTTGAGTAAGGTACATTCCCCCTCCTCTTCCTATGTCTTAGTTCGTTGTTTAGCTTTGGATGGCTTTTTGCTGTTCCTCCATCCGCTGAAGCATATAAAGGGTGGGGTTCCACCTTGTAACTACCTCTTGCTTCAGCTGGTGACAGGGCAAATTCAACATTTCTTGCAGGTACTGCAATCTTCTACATGCACCTGCTGAATGGCGAAAATGTCCAGAAATTTTGCGGGCCATAGAGAGCATCTCCTGCATGGTCCTGTCATTTAGAAAAAAATATTGCACCACCAAGTTGATTGTGTGAGCAAAACATGGGACGTGTTGGAATTCACCCAGCTGTAATGCTCTCACAATATTGGTGACATTATCAGAAATCACAAACCCGAGGAGAGTCCAAGCGTATAAGCCATTTTGCAATGACTTCTCTGAGTTTTTCTAAGAGGTTGTCAGCAATATGCCTCTTAGTGAAACCAGTGATACACTGAGAAGCCTGCTTCAGAATGTGTTGCTGTTTCTTAGATGCTGCTGCTGTTGGTGCCGTTGTAGGCAATACACCCATCCAGTGGCCTGTTACAGTCATGTAATCTTGCATTTGCTCTGTTCCGATTGTCCACATATCTGTGGTTAAGTGGACAGTGGGTACAACGGCATTTTGGAGGACATTAATAAGGTTTTTTTTAACACCCCTGTACAGGCTGGGAATTGCTTTTCTAGTGAAGTGGAATCTAGATAGGATTTGGTAGCAATACCTCAATTAACTGTCTAAAACCCACTGCACTAATGGCGGATATCAGATGTATATCTAATACCAGCATAGATGTTATGGCGTCAGTGATCCTTTGTGCAATTGGGTGACTGCTGTCATACTTGCTCCCCCTTGCAAAGGATTGTTTAACAGTCAATTGTTTTTTTAACTACTAGTAGTCTTCCTGGTCTCCTTCTGGGATGAAGATCCACCCCCAGCAGCAGCAGGCTACACTCAAGGATTCTTCTGAAGAATCCAGGATAGGGAGGACTGAGTTAGCCTTATCAAATTGGATGCAGAACTAGTTCCGATCATGATTGAGGATATTGTTGATGAAGGTGTTGTTGGTGAAGATGTCAGGTGCTTGGACCTTGCAGATAGAAGGGAGCTAGCTGATGCTGGACTGCTTGTTGTAACAGGGAGGAGGTTCCTAGTTGGTTAAGGTCCCACTCCCTACCTGTACTTACTCTGGCATGACAATGTGTACAGATGGCTTGACAATTGTTTTCCGGATTTGGGTAGAAATGATTCCACACATAAGAAGTGGATTTTTTTGTTTTATGCCCAGGCATGACAATGGGCTTTTCCTTCTCATGGGCAACAACTGTTTCCACTGGGGCCTGATTTACACAAACAACATCCTCATCAACAACATCCTCATCATCAGCATCCTCATCATCAACATCCTAATTAGCGTCAGCTACACAAAAATCCTCCCCATCCTGGTGCACTTCCACAGAAGCATCCTCGATTTCTATTTCAGCATGTTGACTTGTGCTGCTCATCCCCACATTTGCAGAGGACGCACAAGTGGTGGAAGGAGGCTCCTCTTCGAATACAGTTTTGAAAAGGTCAGGCTCACACATGGCACCCGCCAACATACTTGGGGTAAATTTACTAACGTGAGAGTATTTAGAAGTGGAGATGTTGCCCATAGCAACCAATCAGATTCTAGCTAGTATCTTCTAGAAGGTGCTAGTTAAATGTTAAGTTGAATCTTATTGGTTGCTATGGGCAACATCTCCACTTCTAAAAACTCACTTTAGTAAATATACCCCCTAGACTCTCCTCAGGGATTTGTGACATTTCTGAGTGCACAGTTGGTTCCTGTGCCTTAACGATTTACATTTTTTTAGACATCTACAGGGAGAAGGGCTTACATCATCATATGAGGCATAACCACCAGTTATAAATAAAGGCCAAGGCTTTAGCTTTTCCTTGCCACTTCGTGTGGTGAAAGTCATATTGCCAATTTTATGTCTTTCTGCAGCTGATGTTCCCTTGGATGTTTTTTTCTTTACCACTGTAAAAGATTGCTTCTTTGATTTTAGATGACCTGACTTAAGCCCTGTATGCCCTTGGCCCTCGGCTTTAGTAGATGATGTAGATGGACTAGTAACGTCATGACTGGTGGCACTGGCAGAAGCTACAGCACTAGTATGTGGTTCCTGCTCTCCTCTCAACTGTTCTCCATATCAACAAACACGAACAAAGTGGGGTGCAACACACATGTCAATTTGTACCAATTTTAATATTACACTGCAATATCAATGACCTACAGCGTCACAATATTTTGTATGAATACACTGCGCTACCACTTATAGTGTCACAAAATTTTTATGAATACACTGCACTACCACTTATAGTGCCACAGTATGTGTTGAATATTACACTGCATTTCCACACAGTCACAATATTTTTTATGAATATATTACACTGCGGTATTACTGACCAACAGTGTCACAATACTTGTATGAATATATTACACTGCGGTATTACTGCCCAACAGTGTCGCAGTACTTGTATGAATAATATTACATTGCAATATTACTGACCGACAGCGTCACTCACAATACTTTACAAATTATACACTGCAGTATGAAGAACCTACAGCGTCACCCATCATATGGCCAGCAGTGTCAGCGTTTTGGATACACTGGGGGGTGGGTGGGAGGTTACGGCATACAGCATCACAGTGTGGGGTACAGCACAAAAAAAAAATGTAATTTTTTTCTACCTCATTATTGTTTAATTATTTAAAAACTTCTAGTTATTTTTTTTTTTTTTACAGCCCGTGGACGGATAGCACACTGGATGGACAGCACATTAGATGGACATCACAACCCTGGACAGCACACCCCTTGATGGACAGCACAGCACACCCCTGGATTAGCAAAGCAATGATAACCAACATAGCCCCCTGGACAGAGCACAACACACCCTGCCTGGCTTGGACAACACAGGCCAGCACAGGACACCCCTGTATTGTACGGGGCAGACCCCGAATATTTACTGCTCACCGAGCTATTATATCTGCAACATTGTCATAAGCAGGAATCACTTTAATGTAAGAAGGATAATAACACTTCTATTTGCTGTGACCAATTGTGGAGTCCTTAGCTAGGACATGGTATAATACAGTATGTCCCAGTGTTGCACCTCAGAGACTAAAACAATAAATAGTAAAATAGAAAATAGCATATTTATAAGCCCATCAGTGAAGAAGCAGCTGGAAAAGCAGTTGGGATATTTAGCAAAGTTGCCGAGGTGAGGTTAGGGTCTGGCACCGCTCTGGGGGTCTCTCTGAATAACGGGACGTTATTTTTAGCATTAGGTTAATAAAAGAACAATGAGATGCTCCAAGATGCAGGAAGGGCCCCTACTGAGCCCCAAACATTCGGCATATTAATAAACTCATTGTCAGAGCCATCTGGGAGACAGAGAAACGCCGCGTGTGCACACGGCTGGATGACACGGAGACACGCTACATGGGAATCATCTGCAACGTGTAAAATGCACAGGTTCCTTATTAAAGTAAGCGTTGGGGGGGTCATTTCTAAAGCTAGAAAAACAGATGTCACACAGACATAGTATTGTTACTGCGCGTGTTTTACAGGCTAGAATGTAATATTAAGATGCAATGGGTGAAGTTTGAAGCCATTTAATAATCTTTCCTAATTTAACTTGAGAGATCTTTGAGATCTATGCAAATAAACTAATGGAGTAAAGTGAAAATGTGGAATTATAATATATGGATTAAGTCTGGGGTCCATGTGTCATTAATATATGATATTAATTAAAAATCACAAGCAGGTTTCCACATAGTTTGATTGGCTGGGTCATGGGACACTGCTTGTGATTGGCTGGGTCATGGGACACTGCTTGTGATTGGCTGGGCCATGGGACACTGCTTGTGATTGGCTGGGTCATGGGACACTGCCTGTGATTGGCTGAGTCATTGGACACTGCCTGTGATTGGCTATGCAGCTATTGACCTTCTCTCTCAATTGAGGACCATTCATTTAATAATCTAGGATTCTGCCTAGGGCCACACTTGCCTACTCTCTCAGAATGGCCGGGAGGCTCTCAAAAATCTGGTGGCGCTGCCGGCCGTCCAGAAGAGTGGACAAGTCTCCCGGAGCCAGCCTCCACCCACTCGCAGCACTATCCCTCCACCCTGTTAGCAGTCCAGGTGGGAGGGGCTAATGACGCAATTCGCGCTGATACTGAATCATGCCATCATAGCTCCTCCCCCTACTCTTAACTATGCCTGTGATCTTAGTACTGAATAGCGAGGGATGGGGCCACAATAACACGATCTTGCCGCCATGCCCCCCACACAACTCACTTATGCTGCTGCCACACCCCCTACTGTGCTGACCTGACTGGCCTCCTTCTGGCGGGGGGGCAGTGAGAAAGTCTATAAGTATGCCTAGGGCCAAGTGAGCACTGAGGAGCCCGGACTGCCCTAAAACATTTAGATTTTTCTCAAAAAAAGTTAAGGGAGGGGACTAAACCAACATTTTTCCCTGCAACACCCCGCCCCCAGCGCATAGAAAAGTAGGCCGTGAGCGGGAAGCTAGGCTGGTGCCACCCACTCAGCTATGTATCCTGGGCTGAACATGCACACAACACACACAAAAATACTATACGTAAAAATAATGCAAAGCTCAAAAAAGTATCTTAAAGAACTGAAAAACTTAAATGATAACCAGCACATGCTCAAGGTGGGAAAACATAAAAGGCATCTGCGCCAGTATTTACTAAATGGGAAAAATAGCAGATAAAGAGGATTCGAAATGGCAGCCTCCACAATAGTCATGTGTTATATAAGACCCGCTGTTGTGGGAGAACTGCAAACAAGTATTTGTCCAAAAACAGATACAATCATAATTATGGGACAGAAAAATTCCACATGGGGCAAATCATACGAAAGAAGAAAAAAGTCACCTGGTCATTCAAACTAGAGATGTGCGCAGACCGCCGTGTTTTGGTTTCACCAAAATCACCCTCAAAGGTTTATGTTTTACCAAAACACAGCTCAAGTTTTTGGCTTTGGTTTTGGATCTGGAATTCTTTAACAATTGATAAAAACAGCTGAAATCATGTAATTTGGTCCTATTTTCATTCCTATTGTATTATTAACCTCAATAACATTCATTTCCAGTCATTTCTAGTTAATTATGACCACCTCAAAGCTCACAATATGGTTTTCACCCAAATTGCTACTGTATATTGGCCAAAGGCTGCAGTGAGCTGACTGGCTAAACTAACACCCCTTTTGTAGGTAAAACTAAAAAAAGTGAACAATAATCTTTAAAAATTAAGAATTAAAATAAGAACCGAGGGGTCTCCTCAATTATTTGTCTGTTTATTGTTTATTTTCGTTTTCTTATGATTATCGTTACAAATAAATGCTGTTTAAACTTCAACCTTATTGGCCATCCCAATCCTACGCTGTTATTCTGTTTATTACAGAGACTTGTCTTATGGGGCCTATCCACTAGGCGACCTGAAAGACTGAACATCTAGCGTTCAGACCTTCAGGTTGCCGAGGTGCGGTGCCCGCACTGAACGTCATTCAGTGCAGGAGCCCAACCTCCTATCTGGTTGACGGGCATGTTCAGTAGACAGTCGGGGACGGCAAGGACCCAGCATGCACGTGCATTGCTGGTCCTCGCCGGCTATCAATTTCACGGCTTTCTGTACGATGTGACCATGGATGTGTAATGGATAGGCCCCTTTAATCCCCAACAAGTCTGCAAAGAGATTACTGATATATTTTACAGCAATCCCTGTTGTGATGACAATTGCAACTATGTAATAAAATGACAATGTTACCAGATGTATTGTTTTACTGCAATAATTGCTTTTCTTGTAGCAATATTATCTACCAATCACCTCATTAACTGGGAGAGATAAATATATATCTGATATTTTAAAATCTATGTGTGATTATTAGAGATATAGGTAGGAAGTTTACAGAAGATAGATATACATCCATTCAGCTAAAGACAATTATTATTCTCGTCACCTCCTACAAGTTCACTTTGATTATATACCTAAAGTATATTACATCCATATCCATCACCTTGTATCACAAACAGGGGCTGGGTGGCAACTTTTAGCCTGAGGGGCAAATGCATGCAGGCGGCCCTGGCAGAGGAGTAGCGTGTAGCCAGGGTGCCCGAAGAACGTGCGTGCTACGGTGCCCCCCCTCAAGTGTTCCAGGGAGGGATTAATGTAAAGTAGAAATAAAGATTAGGGACAGCCCCGTCGTGGTGCCCATATGCAGTGCCCCCCTGTGCCCCAGGAGAGGACCCCCTTATGCAGACCTCCAGTAGTGCCCCCAGTAGTGATCCCCCTTATGCAGTGCCCCTTATACAGTGCCCCCAGTAGTGGTCCCCCTGTGCAGTGCCCCTTGTGCCCCCAGTAGTAAGCCCTTTATATAGTGCCCCCAGTAGTTGTACCCCCTATGCAGTGCCCCTTATATAGTGGCCCCAGTTGTAGTCTCCCCCCTGTGCAGTACCCCCAGGATTGCCCTTTTTATAGAGCCCCCAGCAGTGGTCCCCCAATGCAGTGCCCCCAGTGGTAGTCCCCTCCCCCCTATGCAGTGCCCCTAGTAGTTGTCCCCTCCCCTTGTAGTGCCCCTAGTAGTAGTAGTCCCCCCTTGTAGTGTCCCTAGTAGTAGTAGTCCACCCCTTGTAGTGCCCCCACCAGTAGTAGTCCCCCCTTGTAGTAGTAGTGCACCCCCTTGTAGTGCCCCCAGTAATAGTCCCCCCAGTTGTAGTCCCCCCCTTAAAGTGCCCCCCGTAACAATCCCCAGTAGTGGTCTCCACCTTGCAGTGCCACCAGTAGTGGTCCTCCCTTGTAGTGCCCCCCTCTGTAGTCACCCCCCTTGTAGTGCCCCCAGTAGTTATCTCCCCCTTGTAGTGCCCCCAATAGTGATCTCCCCCTTGTAGTGCCCCCAGTAGTGGTTCCCCTTTTGTAGTGCCCCCAGTAGTAGTAGTCCCATTTGTAGTGCACCCAGTAGTAGTAGTCCCCCCCTTGTAGTGCCCCCAGTAGTAGTTCTCCAGTAGTGGTTCCCCCCTTGTAGTGCCCCCAGTAGTAGTAGTCCCCCCCTTGTAGTGCCCCCAGTAGTAGTAGTCCCCCCTTGTATTGCCCCCAGTAGTAGTAGTCCCCCCCTTGCAGTGCCTCCAGTAGCAGTTCCCCCCTTGTAGTGCCCCCAGTAGTAGTAGTCCCCCCTTGTAGTGCCCCCAGTAGTAGTAGTCCCCCCCTTGTATTGCCCCCAGTAGTAGTAGTTGTTCCCCCCTTGCAGTGCCTCCAGTAGTAGTAGTCCCCCCCTTGTAGTGCCCCCAGTAGTAGTAGTCCCCCCCTTGTAGTGCCCCCAGTAGTAGTAGTCCCCCCGCTTGTAGTGCCCCCAGTAGTAGTAGTCCCCCCCCTTGTAGTGCCCCCAGTAGTGGTCTCCCCCTTGTAGTGCCCGCCCCTCCCCCTGTAGACACACGTAATAAAAAAAACAAAAAAAAAACCACTTACCTCCGCTCCCGTCTGCCCTTCCCGGGCCAGGCCGCTCTGCATTATGGGAGAGATGTCATGACATCATGACGCCTCTCCCATTACCCACTGCGGGAGCCGGCAGATGGAGCGGCTCCCACAGTGGGCGCAGCAGCAGTCAGTGAGTCTGTCAGACTCTCATTGGCTGCTGCTTACAACAAACACACAGCTGCCTGAGCCGGCGGCTGTGTGTTTGTCAATTGTGTAGCGCTGGCCGAACTCCGTCCGGTCAGCGCTACACATGCGGTGCAGTCTGTGACACAGACTGCCCGCGGCCCGCGGCCCGGGGGGCACATGGCACCCTGCCCCCCGGCCCAGCCCGCCACTGATCACAAATATAGTAATTCATACCCAATCTTTATTGATCAGTAATAGTGATATACTATATCGCTTAATTATAATGGATGGCGTTAAGTCTAAGTCACTGCCGCGGCTCAGTTTTTATGAATGTCGCACTGTCGTCTGCTGCCCAGTTACATCCAGGTCTGGATCTATAATAAGATATCATCACCGTGTACATTTCTGTACATGTCTACATTCTCAATGTCATCATTCAGCCCATGTCGACATTCCGGTGTCGGCACCCATATACAGTGCTAAATCCAATCGCAGAATTAGACTGATCTAATATTTCTACAATTTATGCTACACGGTTCTTAATCTTATGGTATAATAAATAACACATTTATAATACAAATCTCCATTATAGCAAAGTGGCAAAAATAGGGACCACAGAATTGTTTTTATGAAGACCATCTGGGTTGTACAATGACGAATTACCCGTTCGCTGCGGTAGAACATACGAGAAGACGGCGGCTCACCTACTGCCATTGTCATAACGAGCTATTTATAGACGATGTTATCACAAGTAACATAAATATTTTGCTTCTTGAGCCAAATTGCCCATCAGCCCCTGGGATCCGCGTCCCCCACAAAGGGAGATAGAGCTATTTTAAGTAGAGTTTATTTTCATAATATTTTATTGTTTTTTAATTTAGATTTTTTTTGTTTCTTTAAGTAAATCCCAACGAGTGTAAACATTCTATATAAAAAGAGGAATGAGCTCTCCCAGCCCCGTCTCCTCCTGCTCTAACCCACCAGAAAGCTCAGAGACGCACTCACAAATGTTTTCTTCTCAGTGAGATAATATACTGGGTACTAATGTGTGTTTCCTGCGCTTCCTGTGCTCTCCGGCTTGTCAGGATAACTGAGGGAACCTGAGATAAATCATCTATTTTCTTCCCATTGGGTCAGGATTCTGACTATTCTCATGGACTGGCTGTAAGGGGAATGGGGAAACATCCAGCGTGGTTGGTTCACAATACGGGACCGATGCCGCACTGATCACAAATTGGCCTCATTTACGCCCACATTGCAGGCATGAAGAAAAATGAGCATATTCGCCCATAAGTTGTAAGCATCTATGTAACTCCACCAGGGGGCCGGGCTAAGGGCCACATGGGCTTGGGGCTGAAAATGATTGAGGGCCTCTTGTGAGAGGTGTGACCCATGATGTGTGGGTGTGGTCAGTGCTGTGTGGGTGTGGCCAATATTATGTGGATGTGACCAGAGCTGTATGGGTGTGACCAGGGATGTGTGGGTGTGGTCAGTGCTGTGTGGGTGTGGCCAATATTATGTGGATGTGACCAGAGCTGTATGGGTGTGACCAGGGATGTGTGGGTGTGGTCAGTGCTGTGTGGGTATGGCCAATATTATGTGGGTGTGACCTGAGCTGTATGGGTGTGACCAGGGATATGTGGGTGTGGCTAGAGCAATGTGGACGTGTATATCCCTCTACACTTTCAGCCCCAATGTCTCCCTATATAAGTAACGGTAGATAATTTGCAGCATTTTATGAGAAAAAAAAAGCAATATCCTTTTAATACTTATTATTTATGGCTGGTCGTATGCTCAGCTTCATGCTGATGGGCCTATTTTATTGTGGGGGCCTGGAGCTGTAGTCCCATCCACCCCATTGTTAATCTGGCCCTGCAGTCTGCATCTGGAACATTCCTGCCTTCCTCTAATTTAACTCAGATACATTTAAGAAAAGCACCAGAGTTCTCCTCATGTGAAGATGACTGCGGGACACCAGCTAGTATACTCTACTTACAGACCAGATACTAATTACTTGAATTTTCCCTAATTAAATATTTTTCGACACTGCAACTTATTTCCCGTGAGAAGCTTTTATGTTCCTATGTAGTATTTCCCAAGATCTGCACCTCTCATCCACATTTATTGCTTGTTCCCATTCACAGTTATGGGCGGGGGCGGTTTAAAAGAGGAGGGGTCCCTGTGCAGTCTCCATGTGGGACCCTCCTCTCTCTCCAGCGGCGCAGGTGAGTACACTCTGGCACTGGCTCAGACACCATGTTCCCAGTAATTTCTTCTACTGAGCATGTGCAAATCTACGTGAAAATGGCCGCACCAACCTCCCCGAACATGTGATGTCATAACAAGAAGGCGCTCCACCAGGATCAACGAGAAGTTCGGTCCGGGCAGTTCTGCAGAGTCTTGATGCTGTTCAGCACCTGGAGTATCCTAAGGAGAAGCTGAGCCCCTGGAGCGTCCTGAGGACAACCCAGGTGGTGGCTTTCCTGGCTACAGGGCAGTGATGGTGCCACCCTCTTGACTCTGTACCCTGGGTGGTGGCACCATTGCCCACCCCTAATCACGGCATTGTGACTGTCAACATTACTGTAAGGCTGGATCATACAGCCCACAAAGCACTTTCTGTATGAAGCACTTAATGCATAATTGTCTGCTCTCCTGGGACTGCCGGGAGCCTCCCGAAAATCGGGTGCCGCTCTTGGCCCCCCGCAAGAGTAGACAAGTCTCCCAAAATGGGCGTCGCCCACCCATGCCCGCACTGAAAGTGGACGGTCTGGGGGTGCGATGATGTGATTCTCGCTGAATCGTGTTATTGTAAAACCCGCCTCCTGCTTTATAATGCCATAAATATCGGCATTATAAAGTGGGGGGCAGGGCCATGGTGATTGCACCGGCATCCCCCCGCACCACCCACTTCAGCCGCCCCTATACCCACTGCTGCACCGACCTGGCAGCTCCCCCAGAATGTCGGTGAGTATGACTTAACGGCATGTATCAAATTCCTATTTCCCTATAGAGTGTGATCTTTTGAGAATGGTCCTGATACCTCTCTGTCTGTCTGCAAATACCCAGTCTCGTTTTATTACTGTGTTCCCAGTTGAAGAGTCCCCCGGAATATGCTGGCACCATATAAATACAGGTTCAAAATAATAATGAATGTTCCTCCTCTCGTTGCTTTTTGTGGAATACATTTATCTCAGATTAAATTCACGATGAACTGCGGTAACAACAGTGACACCTTCAGGTAAATCAACATATTGCAATAAAATATATTGTACAAATGAAAAAAAAAATGCTTCGTAAGCATATAAAAAAAATACAATAAAACATAAAAATAAACACATAATAAAATAGTAGAACATGAGCTGAAATTAACTGAAACAAAACAATTAATTCTTGTAAGTCATTGCCACTAATACTATATATTGTAACTATTTCTTGCATGTCATACTGTTATCCTATTATTCTCTATGTAATGTAATATGTCCAATGCCCTTCGAAATCTTAAAATGTTTACATTAAAACAAATTGCAATGACATTCAAGTTTCTGTTCGCATGAATGGAAACTAGAATTCAATTTGAATTCCAGACAACAGCAAATGTGAGCTGTAGGGGTGTGGTATATTTTGACAACATTTCATGTCGACACTGATGAAATATCAACATAATTAGAATGTTGACAAAGTGTCCTACCTAACCTTCCCCATAGTGCCGATCCATTACCTCCCCTCCCACAGGCAAACCCTAACCCTCCCCTAGTGCCAACCCAAACCTCCACTCCCACAGCCAATCTCTAACCCTCCTCGCCCACAGCCTTACCTTAACCTCCCACAGCCTAACTAACCCTAACCTTCCACAGCCTAACCGCCCCAAAACCTAACCCTCCTCGCCCACAGCCTTACCTTAACCTCCCACAGCCTAACTAACCCTAACCTTCCACAGCCTAACCGTCCCAAAACCTAACCCTCCCCTCCTGCAACCTAACCCTCCCCTTCCACAGCCTAACCCAAACCCTCCCCTCTTGCAGCCAAACTCTAACCCTCCCCTCTCACAGCCAAACTCTAACCCTCCCCTCCCACAGCCTATCCCTCCCCTCCCACAGCCTATCCCTCCCCTCCCACTGCCTAACCCTCCCCTCTCACAGCCTATCCCTCCCCTCCCGCAGCCTAACCCTCCCCTCCCACAGCCTATCCCTCCCCTCCCACAGCCTAACCCTCCCCTCCCACAGCCTAACCCTCCCCTCCCACAGCCTATCCCTCCCCTCCCACAGCCTAACCCTCCCCTCCCACAGCCTATCCCTCCCCTCCCACAGCCTAACCCTCCCCTCCCACAGCCTAACCCTCCCCTCCCACAGCCTATCCCTCCCCTCCCACAGCCTAACCCTCCCCTCCCACAGCCTAACCCTCCCCTCCCACAGCCTATCCCTCCCCTCCCACAGCCTAACCCTCCCCTCCCACAGCCTAACCCTCCCCTCCCACAGCCTATCCCTCCCCTCCCACAGCCTAACCCTCCCCTCCCACAGCCTATCCCTCCCCTCCCACAGCCTAACCCTCCCCTCCCACAGCCTAACCCTCCCCTCCCACAGCCTATCCCTCCCCTCCCACAGCCTAACCCTCCCCTCCCACAGCCTATCCCTCCCCTCCCACAGCCTAACCCTCCCCTCCCACAGCCTATCCCTCCCCTCCCACAGCCTAACCCTCCCCTCCCACAGCCTATCCCTCCCCTCCCACAGCCTAACCCTCCCCTCCCACAGCCTATCTCTCCCCTCCCACAGCCTAACCCTCCCCTCCCACAGCCTAACTCTCCCCTCCCACAGCCTATCCCTCCCCTCCCACAGCCTAACCCTCCCCTCCCACAGCCTATCCCTCCCCTCCCACAGCCTATCCCTCCCCTCCCACAGCCTAACCCTCCCCTCTCACAACCTATCCCTCCCCTCCCACAGCCTATCCCTCCCCTCCCACAGCCTATCTCTCCCCTCCCACAGCCTAACCCTCCCCTCCCACAGCCTATCCCTCCCCTCCCACAGCCTATCCCTCTTCTCCTGTAGCCTAATCCTCTTCTCCTGTAGCCTAATCCTCCCACAGCCTAACCCTAACCATCCCCTCCCACAGCCTAACTATCCCCTCCCACAGCCTAACCCTCTTCTCCTCTAGCCTAACCCTAATCCTCCCACAGCCTAACCCTCCCCCTAGTTCCTAGCCCTAACGCTCTGCTTACGGTCCGCGCAGAATGTTCACATTTCATGTCGACATTGTGAACATGTTTATTCTGTAGATACTGACTTGATTTCAGTAATGTCAACTTTATAACTCTCAACATTGTGGTGATGACATTATGGGGAATATTTACTAAAGTGAGAGTTTTTAGAAGTGGAGATGTTGCCCATAGCAACCAATTAGATTCTAGCTATTATCTTCTAGAAGGTGCTAGTTAAATGATAAGTAGAATCTGATTGGTTGCTATGGGCAACATCTCCACTTCTAAAAACTCTCACTTTAGTAAATATACCCCTATGACTCCATCCCAGCTGTAATTAGTGTGAGTCTGATGCATCCGGCACGGTACGCTCTCGCTGACATGTAACACGTGGGCACTGCTCTCTGTCCCTCGCTTTACCCTCTGATTACGTCACACAGATGACTTTCCCTGCACGACAGCGTCACATCATCCCAGCTACCCCTCCCTGGGTGCAGCTGTCATCCGGGCCCTGCACATTTACAGACCCCTTATCAGTGGTGGGCACTGAGAGATCAAGTGAGTGGTGCGGTGGCAGGAAGCAATTAGGAAGAAGGCAAATAAGGCTTACTAATAAGAGAACAATTATCAGCCCTGACTGGGAAGCATCAAAGCCCGAGGAACGCTGAGAAACGTCAGCACGGCATTAAGAGCCAGACACAGACAGGGCAGCTGCGAACAGGGACAGCCTCGTGTATGAAAACATGGCAGCGTGACTGTTATATCGCACACGGCCCCTGGATGATGGTCAGGTTCTGCGCTGATGACTTTCCATAGGGGCGGGGAGGGGGGGGGCTGGTCTAGGATTTATCTCCAAAACATTCCTTGTATCATTGTTTCAGTCGTTAGGTTGAGATTTGTTTTCCT
This sequence comes from Taudactylus pleione, assembly GCA_031769625.1. Taxonomy (NCBI): domain Eukaryota; kingdom Metazoa; phylum Chordata; class Amphibia; order Anura; family Myobatrachidae; genus Taudactylus; species Taudactylus pleione. Next base: position 360,059 of record JAUIMM010001494.1, on the reverse strand, counting down.
TACAAGCCCACGTTACCGGGCCACTCCGCGAACAATGGCCTCTAAGACGTGAGTCAGTACACAGCCAGGGTCATTGTGAAGATGGATAAGCGCTGATGTGCCGCAGATCAGGTTTCTGCGAATGAGCCCTCGCGAACCTCTGCTGAGGAACGCACTAGGGCAAATGAATTGCGCAGCTACATATTAGGGGTGGTCAGGCGAAAGCAGGCGCGCCTGTGCGTTTTTAGGGGCGTGCATATTTAGGGCCTCATTCAGACCCACTCGCAAGCGGCTGTCCGCTCGCAAGTGGGTTGATGGTGTGCACTGCGCATGCGCACGATGGAGGGAGCTCCGTCGTGCGCATGCGCCAGACGCGACGAGCGAAGGACTTTCCTTCGCTCGTTGTGTCTGATCAAAGGGGGCGTGCTGTCGATGTTGATTGACAGCACGCCCCCTTTGGTGGGCGTGCCTGCCAGACGTAGGCGTTCCCAAGGGAACGCCAACCGTCAGAAGCCAGCCCCACTGACATCACTAGTGAAGTCAGTGGGAGTGATTTTGGCTCTGATAGAGCCAAAATCACTCCAGGGCTTGTGGTCGAAAACCCCGACCACAGGCTTCTGGTCGCACTGGCGATGGTCGCGATGGTCAAGACCATCGCGACCATCATCCTGCATGCTCGTATGTGCTGTGGGTGGTGACCCACAGCTATACGAGCGTCCAGGAGGACGCTCCATTTTTATGGAGGACGGCCCTCATTCAGAGCGAGCGCTCTGCTCAGAGCGTCCGGTTCTGAATGAGGGCCTTAATCCCTTGCTGTGTCGGACGAAGCCTGATGTCTAGTTGCACGCAGGAAGTGGCAGAGATCCTGCGTGAAGTCAGGTCAATCACCAATATGTTAATGTGTTCGATGGTTCTCGATGTTACCGATGTTTCAGCTGTCTTGTGTGGTATAACAGGACGCACGTTGAGGGAAGTGGGTGTTATTATGTAGTGCTGGAAGTAAACTTATTCTGCATGCGTTATGCATTTATTAGCATATGCTTGCAGCGGCCGGGTGCGTACATCTGCATCCGTGCGTTCCTTGCTGAATCAGGCCCTTAGTGCTGTGCGCTGTGGGTTCGGAATAGCGGAGGGAATATAAAACACCTTTATTTTTTATCGCTGCATTATGTCAACAAGGTGTTGGGGCTTCCATAGGCAGCTACTGTTGGGTCTGTCAATCAGTGTCAGTGAGAATGTTCTGTGCCTGTGTGATGCTGCCGGGAGCAGGCCAGGGTGAGTGACCAGGTTCCGGTCAATATTTGTGGCAGTGTGGGGGCCCCTGGGCAATCGCCCCATCCGCCCCTCCTATAATCTGGCCCTGTGCTGCAGCACTATAGCCAGCTCCCAGGGTACCTGTCGCATCAGTTTCAGCCGGGTCTACGACCGCACGGCCGCCTCGATGTTTTGCCCGTGCGCATGCGCTTGAGGGAGCCGGCTCCCTCGTGCGCATGCATGAGACCCGCTACGACCGATAGCGCCGGTCGTAGCGGGTCTCTTTCCAAAGGGGGCGAGCTGTCGATGTTGATTGACAGCTCGCCCCGTTTGGAAGGCGGGCCGGGGGGGTGGAAGCCCAAACGGAGGCGTTCCCATGGGAACGCCTGCCGTTTGGGGGAGGCCCCCCTGACATCACTAGTGATGTCAGTGGAGAGCTTCCGGCTCTGACAGAGCCAGAAGCTCTCCGGGGCTTACGACAAGTGAGACCCTACCCTAGGGTCTCGTCGTAAGCCCCGATGGTCGCGATGGTCTCTGACCATCGCGACCATCACCTGAGCGGTCGTTAGAGCTGTGGGTGTTAACCCACAGCCTAACGACCGCAACAGAGGCAGGCGGTCAGGATGCAAGTGGCCGCCCAGTTTCTGAGTGACCGCTTGCATCCTCCGACCACCTCTGAATGAGGCCCACAGTCCCACCTTCCTCAGGTAGGCAGAGCTGCACTGCATCCATCTTCCTCTCTGACCATTACCTGAGAGTCTTTCCGACCAACCGCTGCTTTCATACAGCTGTCACATGTCTGACCACCTGACACTGGTCATGTGACCTGCTGCTGACTTCTTCAGCAGCTGCAGAGGCAGCTGGGAATTGTAGTCTGTCTGTATTATAGCTCCTACATCAGGACAGAGCTAAATGCAAGGCACTCTGTAGAGTAAGAAGTAAGTTTGTTTTGAAAATATCCCTTTTTATTATGTAAGACCCCCACCAGGTCCCTCCAACAAGCCTGGGCCAGGGTAATTAATACCCGCTCCCCCCTTCCCCTCTCGGCCGCCCTGGGTCAAAAAAAATTGGATGATGGGGAAAATGTGAAACTGATATCTGATATAGCCGTAAATCTTATGGCTGTTCCTGGGGGAGGAACCGGCCATATTCACCTGCAACCGCAAAACACGTCTTGCGCCATCTTCCTGCCATTAGCACTGTTTGGGGATAGAAGTCATGATGTCTCCCATAGTGCTGTGGGATCTGTTCTTAGGACACTCTGAGCAGCACCCTAGTTACCCTGGGAAGTGGCTCTCGTCCACCAAGTCTCTGGTGCTCAGGTTTATGATAATATGGGAACAGTGTAAGTGTATAACAATAATACAAATAATAATAATAATAATAATAATAATAATAATAATAATAATAATAATAATCTGTGCCTCCTTTAGTCTAATAATAGTAATATGTGCCCCCTTTATTCTATTACTAATAATATGTGCCTCTTTAGGCTAATAATAGTAATATGTGCCCCCTTTATTCTATTAATAATAATATGTGCCTCTTTAGTCTAATAATAGTAATATGTGCCCCCTTTATTCTATTAATAATAATATGTGCCTCTTTAGTCTAATAGTAATAATCTGTGCCCCCTTTATTCTAATAATAATAATCTGTGTCCCCTTTAGTCTAATAATAGTAATATGTGCCCCCTTTAGTCTAATAATAGTAATATGTGCCTCCTTTAGTCTAATAATAATAATCTGTGCCCCCTTTATTCTAATAATAATAATCTGAGTCCCCTTTAGTCTATTATTAGTAATATGTGCCCCCTTTAGTCTAATAATAGTAATATGTGCCCCCTTTATTCTATTACTAATAATATGTGCCTCTTTAGGCTAATAATAGTAATATGTGCCCCCTTTATTCTATTAATAATAATATGTGCCTCTTTAGTCTAATAATAGTAATATGTGCCCCCTTTATTCTATTAATAATAATATGTGCCTCTTTAGTCTAATAATAGTAATATGTGCCCCCTTTATTCTATTAATAATAATATGTGCCTCTTTAGTCTAATAATAATAATAATAATCTGTGCCCCCTTTATTCTAATAATAATAAACTGTGTCCCCTTTAGTCTAATAATAGTAATATGTGCCCCCTTTATTCTAATAATAATAATCTGTGCCCCCTTTAGTCTATTATTAGTAATATGTGCCCCCTTTAGTCTAATAATAGTAATATGTGCCCCCTTCATTCTATTACTAATAATATGTTCCTCTTTAGTCTAATAATAATAATCTGTGTCCCCTTTAGTCTAATAATAACAATATGTGCCTCTTTAGTCTAATAATAGTAATATGTGCCCCCTTTAGTCCAATAAAAGTAATATGTGCCCCCTTTATTCTATTACTAATATGTGCCTCTTTAGTCTAATAATAATAATCTATGCCCCCTTTATTCTAATAATTATAATCTGTGCCCCCTTTAGTCTAATAATAGTAATATGTGCCCCCTTTAGTCTAATGATAATAATCTGTGCCCACTTTAGTATAATAATAGTAATGTGTGTCCCCTTTATTCTATTAATAATAATTTGCACCTCTTTAGTCTAATTATAGTTATATGTGCTCCCTTTATTCTGTCAATAATTATATGTGCCTCTTTAGTTTAATAGTAATAATCTGTGCTCCCTTTAGTCTAATAGTAATAATCTGTGCCCCTTTAGTTTAATAATAGTAATATGTGCCCCCTTTAGTATATTAATAATAATATGTGCCTCCTTTAGTCTAATAATAGTAATATGTGCCCCCTTTATTCTTTTAATAATAATCTGTGCCCCCTTTTGTCTAATAGTAATAATCTGTGCTCCCTTTAGTCTAATAATAATAATATGTGCCCCCTTTATTCTATTAATAATAATAATAATAATAATAATAATATGTGCCTCCTTTAGTGTAATAATATTAATATGTGTCCCCTTTATTCTATTAATAATAATCTGTGCCCCCTTTAGTCTAATGATAATAATCTGTGCTCCCTTTAGTCTGATAATAATATGTGCCCCCTTTATTCTATTAATAATAATATGTGCCTCCTTTAGGCTAATAATAGTAATTTGTGTCCCCTTTATTCTATTAATAATAATAAGTGCCCTCTTTAGTCTAATAGTAATAATCTGTGCCCCCTTTAGTCTAATAGTAATAATATGTGCTCCCTTTAGTCTAATAATAGTAATATGTGCCCCCTTTGTTCTATTAATAATAATATGTGTCCCCTTTAGTCTAATAGTAATAATCTGTGCTCCCTTTAGTATAATAATAATAATATGTGCCCCCTTTATTCTATTAATAATAATATGTGCCTCCTTTAGTCTAATAATAGTAATATGTGCCCCCTTTATTCTGTTAATAATAATATGTGCCTCTTTAGTCTTATAATAGTAATTTGTGCCCCCTTTATTCTATTAATAATAATATGTGTCCCCTTTAGTCTAATATTAATAAGCTGTGCTTCCTTTAGTCTAATAATAGTAATATGTGCCCCCTTTATTCTATTAATAATATGTGCCTCATTTAGTCTAATAATAGCAATATGTGCCCCCTTTAATCTATTAATAATAATGTGTGCCTCTTTAGAATAATAATAATAATAATAATAATAATAATAATAAATGTCCTCTTTAGTCTAATAATAATAATAATAATAATTACAAATAATAATAATAATAATAATATGTACACCTTTAATCTAATAATAATAATCTGTGCTCCCTTTAGTTTAATTTATTTATTTATTGCAAGTTATTTATATAGCGCACACATATTCTGCAGCGCTTTACGGAGATTATTTGTCCAGTCACATCAGTCCCTGCCCCAATGGAGTTTACAATCTATTTTCCCTACCACATGTACATGGGAGCCAATTAACCTACCAGTATATTTTTGGAGTGTGTGAGGAAACTCACTCAAGCATAGGGAGAATATACAAACTCCACACACTTAGGGCTGTGGTGGGAATTGAACCCACAACCTCAGTGCTTATATTTAGTAAAATATTTGTGCCGACTTTAGTTGAATAATATGTGCTACCTTTAGCAGAATGGTAATAATCTGTGCCCTGTTAATATTATTAATATAATTATAATAATAATAATAATAATAATAATAATATATGCTCCCTTTATTAGAATAGTAATAATCTGTAACTCATTTAGTAAAATAATCTGTGCCCACTTTAACGTTTAAATGTGAAACGTGTCCAAATCTACTACATAAAAGCGAAAATTTGTCCTTCTGTCCTTCTGTCTTTCTATACTAATCCACAGTTTACAAGCCAAGATTGTGAAATTTTACTTATGAGCGTATTAAAACACGGCGGAGGCAACTAAAAAATTTTTAAATCAAAATTAATTACTGTTAATTTTTAATTAATTAAAAAACACAATTTTTGCATAGCATTCACCCTCTACAGGTCGGTTACGGAATTAGAAAAGGATTTAGCTTATCTACTATTTTTTTACGGCATATGGGTAGGGCCTAGGAGCAAACATTTTGTGCTGTCATATTTTATAATGATATTAATGTTTATTATCAAAGAGAGCTTTAGCAGGCTTTCCCAGCATTCTCAGCTCTCTGACTATACCAAATTATGCAACAACATTTACTTCTTTCTTCAAACTGTGTCAAAATGATGACTTTGCAAGGACCCTGCTGTACTGTGAGCTGCCAAAATATTACACATGGAATGCTTCTCAAAAAGTTTTTATGTGCAGACAACAAGGAGTCACTGTAGATGGTCATCCGGGTATCAGAGCAACAGAAGCTCTTGGCCGTGTTTATACTGTACATCCAACAAATTTTGAATGCTTCTATCTCCGAAATTTGCTTTACACCATTACAGGTCCTAATTCCTTCAAAGACCTTAGGACTGTTGATGGGGAAGTTTGTCACACTTTTCGTGAGGCCTGCCTAAGGAGAGGTTTGTTGCAGGAGGATGTGTGAACAAACATTTTTAAAATCTGGGTACTCCAGCTAGTCTGAATATAAATAAAATATTCCCTGTAGTATAGTACTAGATATAATCTGTGCCTCCTTTATTTATCTTTCCCACTTCTATTTTTAGTACTGTAGTGTAGCATAGAGTACTGTAGTGTAGTATAGAGTACTGTAGTGTGGTATAGAGTACTGTAGTGTGGTAAAGAGTACTGTAGTGTAGTTTGGAGTAGTGTAGTATAGAGTACTGTAGTGTAGTATGGAGTACTGTAGTGTAGTTTTGAGTACTGTAGTGTAGTATGGAGTACTGTAGTGTGGTATAGGTTACTGTAGTGTAGTATGGAGTACTGTAGTGTAGTATAGAGTACTGTTGTGTGGTATAGGTTACTGTAGTGTAGTTTTGAGAACTGTAGTGTAGTATAGAACAGTAGTGTAGTATGGAGTACTGTAGTGTGGTATAGAGTACTGTAGAGTACTGTAGAGTTGTATGGAGTACTGTAGTGTAGTATAGAACTGTAGTGTAGTATGGATACTGTAGTGTGGTATAGAGTACTGTAGAGTACTGTAGAGTAGTATGAAGTACTATAGTGTGGTATAGAGTATTGTAGAGTAGTATGAAGTACTGTAGTGTGGTATAGAATACTGTAGTGTAGTATGGGGTACTGTAGTGTAGTATGGAGTACTGTAGTGAAGTATAGAGTACTGTAGTGTAGTATGGAGTAATATAGTGTGGTATAGAGTATTGTAGAGTAGTATGGAGTACGGTTCTGTGGTATAGGTTACTGTAGTGTAGTATGGAGTACTATAGTGTGGTATAGAGTATTGTACAGTAGGATGGAGTGCTGTAGGGTGGAATAGAGTACTGTAGTGTAGTATGGAGTACTGTAGTGTAGTATAGAGTACTGTAGAGTAGTATGGAGTACGGTTCTGTGGTATAGGTTACTGTAGTGTAGTATGGAGTACTGTAGTGTGGTATAGAGTACTGTAGAGTAGTATGGAGTACTATAGTGTGGTATAGAGTATTGTACAGTAGGATGGAGTACTGTAGGGTGGAATAGAGTACTGTAGTGTAGTATGGAGTACTGTAGTGTAGTATAGAGTACTGTAGTGTAGTATTGAGTACTGTAGCGTAGTGATATCCCCTGCTGGTCATTTGGGTAGTGCGCATGAGGGTTGGCTGCTGCCCCCTCATGGCAAAGTAAGTAGTGGGACCCACCAGGGATCCCCCGAGAACCCTAGTGGGCCAGCTGGCACTGGCTCACTTAATGCATGGCTGGCTCTAGGGGTGTTCGACCAGTGCAGTCACACAGGGGCGCCACCCGTAGAGGGCGGCACCCCTCCCCAGCATCCCGATTTCAGCGGGACAGTACTGTCCGCTGTTCCACCCTCCGCCCGAAGGGACCTGCGGGTGGTCAAATCGGGAGGTTGGGGACCCCCACCGCCGCAGCTGTGTGGTGATGCCGGACCCCCGGAGTGCACCCTGAGTGTGAATGGATGCCGCGCGCATGCGCGCGGCAACCATTCACTGACGGGAGAGGGCTGGGGGAAGCCCAGCCAGTGATGGATTGCTGGGCTTTACCCCCAGCCTGACATTATTTGAAGGCATGCCATGCGGGCACGCCTCCAAATAAAGTCACACAGTGGGCATGGCCTATGGTAAGTAGGCCACGCCCCCAAATTCGGGCACGTGCGGCTTCGCCGCGCGCGATTTTAAGGCGCCTTCTCGAGGGCCGGCACAGGGTGCTCCGAACCCTGTAGCCGGCCCTGCTTAATGGGACTGTTTTTTTTTTAGTGACCTTCAGAACTGCAAAAATCACAATAACTTGACATAAGGGGCACAGTGGTAAGCATTGCTGCCTCACAGTGCTGGGGCCTTGAGTTGAATTCTGACAAATGTGCTATCTGTGTGGAGTTTGCTTGTCTTCCCCATGTTTGCGGAGGTTTCCCCCTGATACTCCGCTTTCACCCGAAGCTCCAAAAATTAACTGGTACATCACTCCTGGCAAAACTAACAAAAGAGTGTTTGAATGGGAGGAAATATATTTATTGCAAATTATATTGGGGACTGGACTATATAAATTAGTATTAAATATTCTCTGGAAAGGGCTGTGTAATATCTTAGTGATACATAAATGACAGGTAATAATAAAGAATGTTGTGCAGATAATTCATTGGATAAGTCACTGGGTGCCCCTGCGCTCGGCTGTGCTTTGGAAGGCATTAGCATATTTTCGCAGTAGCAGTCCCTGCAAAATCGCAGATACGATTGCACTAGTGTCCGTCTCTGAATCACGCCGTATATTTTTTAATGCAAAGCAAAATTTATATTTATACATTAGAGGTGTGCGCCGGCCACTTTTCGTGTTTTGTGCTTTGGTTTTGGATCTGGATCTTTCTTCGTGTTTTGGATCTGGATTGATTTTGCCAAAATCACCCTTCCGTGTTTTGGGTTCTGGGTTTGCACATGGCCCATCTAGGAGTGGCACTGCAGTGGCAGACAGGATGGCAGTTTGAAAAACTAGGCCCCAAAGAGTACATACTTGGCGCTGCTACTTTGTTGATGCACGTGCGGCTAACGGGCACACAAACACAAAAAAATTAATCATTTTTAAATGTTTTAATTTTTTTGGCCACTTTGAGGGTTACACCGTCCCTTCAACAGACCAGCCGGCCCTTGACTTATGAGACAGGCGCGCGCTTGGCGCTGCTTCTTTGCTGATGCACGTGCGGCTAATGCGCACACAAACAGAAAAAAACATTTTTTTTGCACTTTGGGGGAGCACTCCTGATGGGCAGAGCACCCCCTGGACAACACTCCAGCACCCCATTAGGACTACAGCCTTTATGGGACACTGCACAACACAGTCCAGCCAGCCCCTATGGACTTTGGAGTGGACACAGCCCCTATGGACAACTGACTGCACAACACAGCCCAGCCAGCCCCTATGGACAACAGCAGCACAACACAGCCCAGCCAGCCCCTATGGACAACAGCAGCACAACACAGCCCAGCCAGCCCCTATGGACAACAGCAGCACAACACAGCCCAGCCAGCCCCTATGGACAACAGCAGCACAACACAGCCCAGCCAGCCCCTATGGACTTTGAGTGGACACAGCCCCTATGGACAACAGCAGCACCAGCACAGCAAACTCCCACCCTCCCTCTACACTGTCCACACCCGGAGTGAAAAATGGCGCTGATGCGGGGACCTTTTATAGAATCCAAAACCCGCGAGAATCCGACAGCGGGATGATGACATTTCGCCTCGATTTCAGATCCGAGCCAGGCGAGAAAACTCGAACCTGACTCGGATCCAGCTCAGATCTGGGGGGGCTCGGGGGGTTCGGATTTTGGAAATCCGAACCCGCTCATCCCTAATATATATATATACAGACCTTAAGAAATTAGTTGACTGGATTATCAACCTTTTTTTGTAATCTCAGAACTCCTGGCACTTAAGTAGTTAAGTATATTAATAGGAATATCCCATTTTATATATACGGCATCTGTTCCTGCTGCCTCTATGCCTCATGCTGTAGATGGAGTTATTTGAAGTTGGACGGCTGTGTAAGCCTTCTTCCTTCCTCCACAGGACAGACACACGTCTCCTCTCCCAATTGCTCCCACCCCCCCTTTCCTCTCCCCTATGGATTCCGATGTCCCCAGTCCTCGCTCCTGGCGCCTGACAGACTTCAGGATGACATAGGAGTGAGGTGAGCAGAGAGCTGGACGTGATGTGCGGTGAGGAGGGGGCTGGAGTGCCGGGTGGGGGGACAGAGGGCAGGATCCAGGACAGCAGGGTATAAATCCCATAGGGATGAGCTGATGCACCACACACGTCCAGTCCCCAGGACCAGAACATCCATTTACAAGATGTCACCACTAAGATGCTCTATGGTCTTATTATTCTTACTGACACGCTCAGGTGAGCAAACTTCACTACATTCATATTATTGGTTTATATTGTATTATTATTATTATTCTTACTGACACGCTCAGGTGAGCAAACTTCACTACATTTATATTATTGGTTTATATTGTTATTATTATTATTATTATTATTATTATTATTATTATTATTACTGACATGCTCAGGTGAGCAAACTTCACTACATTTATATTATTGGTTTATATTGTATTATTATTATTATTAATGACACGCTCAGGTGAGCAAACTTCACTACATTTATATTATTGGTTTATATTGTATTATTATCATTATTATTATTATTATTATTATTCTTACTGACACGCTCAGGTGAGCAAACTTCACTACATTTATATTATTGGTTTATATTGTATTATTATCATTATTATTATTATTCTTACTGACATGCTCAGGTGAGCAAACTTCACTACATTGATATTATTGGTTTATATTGTATTATTATCATTATTATTATTATTCTTACTGACACGCTCAGGTGAGCAAACTTCACTACATTCATATTATTGGTTTATATTGTTATATTATTATTATTATTATTATTATTCTTCCTGACATGCTCAGGTGAGCAAACTTCACTACATTCATATTATTAGTTTATATTATTATTATTATTATTATTATTATTATTATTCTTACTGACACGCTCAGGTGAGCAAACTTCACTACATTCATATTATTGGTTTATATTGTATTATTATTATTATTATTATTATTATTATTATTATTCTTACTGACACACTCAGGTGAGCAAACTTCACTACATTCATATTATTGGTTTATATTGTTATTATTATTATTATTATTATTATTATTATTCTTACTGACACGCTCAGGTGAGCAAACTTCACTACATTCATATTATTGGTTTATATTGTATTATTATTATTATTATTATTCTTACTGACACACTCAGGTGAGCAAACTTCACTACATTCATATTATTGGTTTATATTGTTATTATTATTATTATTATTATTACTGACATGCTCAGGTGAGCAAACTTCACTGCATTCATATTATTGGTTTATATTGTTATTATTATTATTATTATTATTATTCTTACTGACACGCTCAGGTGAGCAAACTTCACTACATTCATATTATTAGTTTATATTATTATTATTATTATTATTCTTACTGACACGCTCAGGTGAGCAAACTTCACTACATTCATATTATTGGTTTATATTGTATTATTATTATTATTATTATTCTTACTGACACACTCAGGTGAGCAAACTTCACTACATTCATATTATTGGTTTATATTGTTATTATTATTATTATTATTATTATTACTGACATGCTCAGGTGAGCAAACTTCACTGCATTCATATTATTGGTATTGTACTATTATTATTATTATTATTATTATTATTAGTAGTAGTAGTAGTAGTAGTAGTAGTAATTATTATTAATAATAATATAATATTATACAATTATTATTATTATTATTATTATTATTATTATTACATTTGGGGATTACTTTCTCTGAATATACTGAACATATATCATGTACAAACCAGGGTTCTAGTTGTGCTTGTTTGCTTGAATGTGATACTGCCTGCATTGTTCGCTATAATATTAGCAACCTTAGGACTTATTACATATATAGGAAAGACACACCACAGGTTCATATCTTATTTGTGATACACACAACAGGCCAGATGTATTAAGCTCTGGAGAGTGATAAAACGGAGAGTGATAATCTACCAACCAATCAGCTACTAACTGTCATTTTTCACAGCCTGTAACATGACGGTTGGGAGCTGAGTGGCTGCTAGTTTATCACTCTCCACTTTATTACTTTTCAGAGCTTAGTACATCTAGAGTTACAGCAAATTAATAGGATTGGTTTCTATAGGTAACAAGTTAACAACACATTTGTGTGGTCAATTGCTATGGTGTACAGTACATTTGTGTAATTGGTTGCTATGGCTTGTGATTGGTAACTATGGATTATAACAAACTAATGTGGTCGGTGGGGTGGGTAAAAACACATTAGTGTGATCAGTTGCCACGTGTTGCAGGCTATTAGTGTGATCAGTTGCTATGGGTTGCAGCACACTAGTGTGATCAGTTGCAACAGGTTATAGCGCATTAGTAAGATTGGTTGCTATGGGTTACAGCACATTAGTGTTTAAGCAGTTGCTACAGGTTACAGGAAAGTAGTATGCTTCAGTTTACAGCACATTAGGGTGAGTAGTTGCTACGGGTTACAACACATTTTAGTCATTTGCAATAAGTTATTAATTAAATCTTTAGAACCGATTATATCAGATAAATCAATGTATGTGCTAAACATGACGGTAACAGATCACACTAATGACCCAAAGCCGTAGAAACTGCTCATTGTAATGTACTGTAACTCATAGCAACCAATCACATGACGAATAACGTGGCGTGTCATGTTGACACGCCCCCATTTTCCAGTGGCCATGCCCTTGTGGCATGTGGCCACGCCCACTTTTCGGCACGCACGCCTTAGCCACACGCACATAGGGGGGTGGGCTCCGTTTTTTCATCTTGCCCTGGACTCCACCCTAGTTACGCCACGGATGGGCACTGATATTACAGATGAGAGTAAATCTTGGCTGCTGTTCAACCCCTCAGCAGAGATATGTTATACGTTTCGTCTATTGTTGTCAGACATTGGGCTCTATTTACTACAATCCGCGATCAGGCTAAGCCCCGCCCCCCCCGCGATCGCGGCCCCCCGTGACCCCCCCTCCCCCCCGCGACCCCCCCCTCCCTTCATTACACTCACCTGCATCCTCCTGGCCTCCGATGATCTTCTCCGGGCTTCCCGATCAGGTGATCTCCCATACTGCACTGGGGCCCCAGTGTACTATGGGAGACCAGCTGACCGGAGAGGAGCCATCACCGGAGGCCCGATCACCGGTCCCTGGATTCAGGTAAGTAAAAAAAAAAATGTTTAATTTTTTTTTCTTTTTTTTTACAGCAATCAGCTTGCGGTCTGTTTTAGACCACACAGCTGATTACTGGTACCCGGCTCCCGCCTCTGCTTTCCCCGTTAGATCAGAGTGGGAGCCCGGTAACCGGGGGAGACCCTGGATAACGCCACCTCCAGGTGGTGTTATTATCACAGGGCTTCCCCCGGTATTTTTTCACATTTATTTTTAGTAACTGTGGTCGGATCACATTTCCCATTACAATTATGGGAAATGGGATCTGCTTTACTAAAAATAAGTGATACTGGGGGTTGGAGTAGAATTTTACTAATTCTACTCCAATTGCCCTGTAATAACTACAGGTGAAACTAAAATAATGTGAAAAGGGTGTGAAAACACAAAACAGCCCTTTTTCACTTTATTTTAGTAAAAATAATGTTAATAAATAGAGCCCTAAGTCTCAGCACATAATGACTTTTTATGTTTTGCATTGATTCGTATGACAACATTTTGATGCAAAATATTATTGTGCACACATTCAGCCTTTTTAAAAAGCTTATAACTGTTTAACCTTTTTTATTTTTTTATTTCTAGCGTCTTGTTCAAAACCTCGCCTGGAAATCATCCCGCCCGATGGATCGATTTATTTAGGGGAAAACAAGTTCTTTTTATGTAAAGGTAAGGACGTGACGTTCAGCACATTCTGCAACTAGCCCCGTGTCTGTATAGACTGTACAGAAGATTTCCATGAATGCAATGTAATAAGTACGTCTTTGATGTGGTCCTTCCTTTCTAATGTTATTCCAATAGCCGATGTTGAAACAACGTTGAAATGGCTTACTGATGATGATGAGGAGATTAGTGATGAGGAAGATCGCTACAAGTTAAAAGAAATTGATGAGGTCACCCATGGTCTCACGGTAACGGCATCCAAGGTGGAGCCTGACCGCATCATCAAATGTCAGGCGGAGTCTTCATCCGGAGAGACGGCAACCGAAGAGTTCAGGCTGAGCGTCATCCGTAAGTTCTGCTGGTATACGGCTGATATTACTCTGTAATCATACTGTATACCTGCAGAGGCAGAACGTGTCCCATATACATATACCTAACATGAAACAAAAAGCATTGGAACATAGGACCTCATTCAGAGGCGCTCGTTGGATGCAAGCAGTCGCACAGAATCAGGGCGGCCGCTTGCATCCTGAACGGCCGCCTCCTTGTCGATCATTAAGCTGTGGGTTACCATCCACAGCTTAACGACTGACCATGTTGAAGGTCGCGATGGTGATCACCATCGCGACCATCGGGGCTTACGACCAGACCCTAAGTTTGGGTCTGGGCACTCGTAAGCCCCAGGGAGCTTCCTGCTCTGATGGAGCAGGAAGCTCCCCACTGACATCACTGGTGATGTCAGTGCGGCCGCCACCCCGGCCCGGCTACCAAACGGGGCAAGCTGTCGATCAACATCGACAGCCGCCCCTTTGGTAGCGAGCTCCGGAGCGACAGAGTTTATCTGTCGCTCTGGGGCTTGCGCACACGCAATGCGGTCGCTGCGCATGCGCAGGCCTTACCATCGAGTAGGTTACGAGCGCATCGGCGCTCGCGACCGACTCTGAATAAGGTCCATGATCCTAAAGATACATAATGTTCCATATTGTGGGGAATTAAAATTATTGAGTGCACGGTGTAACATGGCATTGCCAGGACCCAAACAGGACTTGGCAGAGACCCTCTCGGGATGGTTGGTTGGAATTCCAGGACCTCCTCCCAGTCCAGCCGCCGCTTGCCCCAGTACATTTGATATCATGAGGTTAGAGAAGTGGAGTCCAGGAACACAAACCTCATCGCCCCCTCGTCCCCAGATTGCGGTTTAGCATATTAGGCACTCTGCAAGCCACCTGCCCACTTCCAGACTGAAGTCAGCGATTTGGGCGGCCGATGCCGCGACTCACACTCAGTTTCATCATTGTAGCCCCCACTTCCACTTCACAATGCTTGTAGTAGTGGCATTATATAGCGCAGTGTGGGGGTCACAATGACACGATCATTGCCACCTTGCGCCGCTCACTTGTCTGCACCCTCATCTTCTGACCTGGCTGTTTCATCCAGCAGGGGTTCAGCCAGAAAGTCAGCAATAATGGGAATCGCCCCCTCGGCGGCTGCATCAGTCGCACACCCCTATTTATGGCACTGAATCCGGGCCCCGGAGAAGTTCTAATAAATGTAGTGATGCATTTCATTAGAACGTGCTTTGTATCACTGCTTAAACCTCTTCATAGTCAGAAATAGCAACACTGACACTGACAGGGGGTATGAATTATCTAGTCAGAATTCTAATGAGGGGGAACCTTATTGCAAAACAATGTTTCTAATTAAATACACTTCATGATTGTGTCTGTTTGGAGATGGACTACGTGCGGATGCTCGACCGTTGGTGCAAGCTAATAGATAGTGATGGTGACTGACGGCCAAGTCTGATTGGCTAAATGTGTCTAAATCCTTCCCAATTATGCTAATTTTCTGTGCAGGATTGCTGTGCAATGAGCGATTGCTTTTGCAGCAATAAAATATGTTTCCTCGTCAGCTTGTTATGTGGAGGCTACATAGACTGTATGTTTATTATTGCTGTATGTGCACCTTTTTCTACTTTCATTTTGCATGCTTCCTGAGACTTTATCACATATGAATTTCACGGTCTGCCCATGTACTGTAATGCGTATGCATTGTGTACAGCTTTTGAAGCTTTTTTTTATTGTCACCATGAAGCCACACTTCCTGCCGTAATCCAGACCCAGCTGCTATCCTTGTCTGCTGGAGTAATCACCAGTCATTGCATTTTGCTTGGCGTGCCGAGCTGGACACATCTTGCGTTTGTGTGCAGCTTTGCCTAGGTAGCAGAAATATTTTTATTTTTGGTATATTTACACTTACAATTATGTACAACTTGCTCCAAGCTCAGCATAGGCCCATTTATGATGATTTCTAAATGTGTCGCATATTCTATCCCATGCCGCATAACACATCATATCAATATAACTCGATTTTAATTTTTCCTACAGAGAAGCCGCAGTTTGTGAAAGATAAGGAGACTCGGAAAGAATTTACAGCGGATTCAGTCGCTCAGCTGCCCTGTACAGTGGAAGGGATCCCGCGTCCCCAGGTCACCTGGTTCCGCTATGGTATCGCCATCACCAACCTACCAGGTCAGTCTCAAATATGGGCTACGCAACTAATCTTCCCAACACAGAACCGACATTAGCAGAATGCCCTTAAACAAGCATAGTAGGGATGGCCATCAACCATCGATGATTCATAATCATCGATGGTTTATGGCCGATGTCGAATGTTTTTTCCCATCGATGGGGGAGAACCAGATGGTCTCCCTCCATCGATGGAAGAACATAAATAGTTTTCCTTTTTTTTTCAAGGTACCGAGACACGGAGCATAGCTCCGCCCCTGACACCTGCAAAGCCATGCCCCCCGGTTCTGATTGGCCTGCCCATGGGCCAGTCAGTCATGGAACAGGGATGACATTGGTTGGGGAAGCCATCGACGGTCATCCATTGCATAGTTGATTACCATTGATGGCCACTTTCTTTTGTGCCATCGATAGAAACCATACCGATGGCCATCCCTAAAGCACAGGCTTTGTCTCGGGTAACTGGGTAACCCGCCCCTCTCATCATGATGCATAACACATTCTGCGGGACTTTGCTGGAAATTATATCTAAGGATTTGGCCACTGGGTCAATGCTCCATTTCTACCTGAATTTTATTTTCCGATGCTAAATATACAGCTCAGAGTCATAAATAACTACAAATACACCGGAAAAAAACACTCTGAATGCAATATGACCTAATGTATATATAGTTTTATGTAAAAAGAAATGACATTTACCTAAATGGTACATAAAAATGATTTGCTGTAATGGAGTAACCCTAATGGCTAATCCGTCTTGTCTCCTTTCTGTGCTATCTCCCCTTTAGGTCACCTCTCTGCCAGTAGAGACGGGACTCTGACCATAGGAAAGATTCAGCTGTCGGACGCTGGGATGTATTACTGCCAGGCGTACATCAGAGACAGGAATGAGATTGCCTACAAGAACGTCTCAGTCACCGTCAATGGTGAGGTTCTACGTTCTCTCCTGTGTAACTATCTGGGGCTGGATTGGTTGTAATGGGGTTTTGCATCAGGCAATGTTGTCTTTAGCTTTTGGTCACAGTGTATAAGGGACTCCGTGACAACCATTATCGGCTGAGTCTAATGTTAGACACAGCAGTGATGTCGGGGCTTAGTGGAGCGATTTTTTTTCTTCCTCACATGCGTCTAATGCTGGGTACACATTAGCCAATGTGTACCTGTAATACCCCAAATATTTGAGGTATTATGCCTGCCGCTCTACATTGTGTTTACCTATACATGCAGAAGTAGAGATGCCCTGCGATAGGTCAGCTGGATGGCTGGAGACAGTTGGGAGAATAGGAGCGGCAGTTGGTGAGTGGTAGTTAGTCCGGAGGGTGCAGCTAAGAGGCAGGAACTACTGGTTGGGCTGAAGAGAGCAGAACGCAGAAATGATGGCACGTTCCGATTATTTTACCCGAGAGCGCTAAATATAATTTTTACTTTTTGTCATTTCAGCCGCTCCAGTTGTGCGTTTCCAGAATCCTTTGGTAAATCTGACCTCAAAGTCCAACGCCTCCTTCACCTGCTTCGTGAGTGGGCATCCCGAGCCGCAGATCACCTGGAAGAAGTAAGAATCCATTTATAGTATTGATATAGTTCTGACGGGAGGAAGCGTTTTGTCTACTGAACTACATGATATGCAAAGAAGACAAAATAAAACGTAGAGAAAGACAAAGAAAATGGCAAACGATGACCTTTTGTCCATTGTTATAGTACGAGTTATTTACCGAGTTGCCAGGCCGATGTTTCTCATGTATGCGGAAACCCAGGTGTTAGCGCTAAAGAAGAAAATAAATAATAATAATAATATAAAAAATAGAATTGGGAGGGGAGGCAGCTCTAGAATCTATGGGGCTCTCAATGTTCTAGTTACACAGCTGGACTGACTCAATGGGGTATATTTACTAAAGTGACAGTTTTTAGAAGTAGAGATGTTGCCCATAGCAACCAATCAGATTCTACTTATCATTTAACTAGCACCTTCTAGAAGATAATAGCTAGAATCTGATTGGCTGCTATGGGTAACATCTCAAATTCTAAAAACTCTCACTTTAGTACATTTACCCCTATAGGTGCCATAGGCACACAGTAGTCAGTGGGGCCTACACTAAGCAGAATTTATAAGGAACTGTACATAAGATACTTTACCTTTATGCTAATGGAAATAGTTCAAAGTTAGTTACAGTACACAATTGAGGGGAGATGTACTAAGCTCTGGAAAGTGATACATTGGAGAGTGCTACACTACCAGCTAATCAGCTCCTGTCTTGTTACAGGCTGTGTTTGAAAACTAACAGGAGCTGATTGCTTGGTAGTTTATCACTCTCCAATGTATCACTTTCCAGAGCTTAGTACATCTGCCCCGTGGTCTGGCTGGTAAATTTAATCTTTCCTTTAATGATCTCCAATGTGATTGGTCCACAGAGGGGAGGAGCCGGTAACGCTCGATGGACAGAAATACGTCCTCAGCTCCAACAACCTGGAACTGTCGATCACTGACCTGGAGACGTCTGATGAGGGGGAATACACCTGTCACGCCAGCAACAGATTCGGGGAACACAACACAACATTGGTTCTGCAAGTCATCAGTAAGTGGAGGAGGGGTTTCCTAGCCAGAAATGATAGCAGAACCCTTTAAAATGAGCAAATCCTCTATCAGGGGTCTTCAACCTTGGCCCCCAGCTGCTGTGGAACTACACATCCCAGTATGCACTGCGACCTTTTTGATATAACAGCATGCTAAAACTATGGCAGTGCATGCTGGGATGTGTAGTTCCACAGCAGCTGGAGGGCCAAGGTTGAAGACCCCTGCTCTACAGTATGTCAGCTGTGAATGTGTGAACTAGTTACTAAGACTTGCTCAAAGAAACCAATCAGCTACTAGCTGTCATTTCAGAGCATTTGCTAGATAAAGAGCTGGAAGCTGATTGGTTGCTTTGGGAAACTTCACCACTTTATGCAAATTTATGCAAATTTCCTTCTTGTTTGAGAGCTTCCATTAGATTTCCCTAATTCCTTCTCACAAGTATACTATGTACTGTAAGTTCTAATAAGGTCCTAAGAGTATGATTAGAGGCAAATAGCGGCAACGTCTTAACTTTGGACAATCCACAACAGCACCAAATTGTTTCCAGTGTTGGTGGATTTGGCTCTATAAAAGCAATTCTCAAGACGATATGTACAGACAGAGCTCACATTGTTTTGGGAACTTTGCCCCATTAGGATTAACGTCTGATTTCCATATGTCACTCCAGATCCCCCACATGGCGTAGGAGCCGGTCTGATCGCCGGGGTCATCCTGCTGATATTCTTGGTTACTCTACTGGCTGTGGACTTGAACTGTTATAGGACCAGGCGTCGAGGGTTTCTCATGTACTTCGCCACCAGGATGCTGGGTAGGCCATCCCCGAGGGTCAAGCTGGAGGAGCCTGACATTAAGTAAGTGTCCTACTGATAACCGACTTCTGTAACTGTGCACCAGGCTCATCCAGAAGTTCTCCACCCTCTTCTCCAGACTTATACCATTCCATTGTCCTTTTGCAGGAAAGAGAACTCCAGCCACGTTGTGAATATCTCAGGCATGGATGCCTGACACCTTCCCACAATCAGAGAGGCATGAGAGAGGATTCTTTGGGATACAAAGACAAAGTATGGACTTGTTCATAGCTCAGCTGCATCTAGCAGCCTCAGAGCACCGCAGAGGACTTTTCCTTACGGACTGCGCACTGTACACAAATCACATCTCTCCATCTTCCCAGCCATTAGAGAGAACCCGCAATCCAACGTCATTGTCACATATTTGTATTTGTTCTTAAATACGTTACGTAGGCTGAAGTCATGTACATACTGTATACTGTAACCTGACCTCAGTTAGGGCTTCTGTGTGTGGCAGTAGCTCTGGAAGTCTTGTTTCTTCAGCGCAGTCTCCTGTTTTCGATCAATTTATTTGATTATTGTAGAAAGTTGGCGACTCTAAGGGGTATATTCACTAAAGGTCAGTTTCAATCGATTGAATATCGATCAAAATCGATGTTGTGCTTCAGGGGCTAAAAGACACATTTACTAACAGATAATTTTCACATATTTTTTTAATTATTGTAATTATTTAGTAATTGTGTGATTTAGCCCCGGAAACACAACATCGATGTTGATCAAAATCAATTAAACTTGACCTTTAGTAAATATACCCCTAAGTGTCCTGAGTTTAGATAGCTAGATTACAGTATATAGCAGTGTATAACATACCTTACAACCTGGACGAAGAGTATTACGTTTAGTCATTCCACCTTTTATACTGTTCCATGATGGTGGTATTAGGGTGGTCTGGATGACTGGATGAGGTTACAAAATCACCTGTGAAGACCCTCGTAAAAATGAAAGTTTTGTCATTTTTCTTTATTATTTTTGATGATGAAATTGTGGTTGGTTGCTATGGAATACAGTAACTTTTCCCCCCTACGCCATGGACCACAACGCATTCCTCTAACACACAGTATGTTCAATTGATTGCAATTAAGATATTGTGCAAAATTAAACTTAAGTGTCTGAAATTTTGCATAAGGAATGAATTAATTGACCCCCTCCCCTAAATCGCCACTCAGATTATAAATGACAGGTAACGAGGCACGCTGTCAATACTTGCTTCCAGCTGGACTCATCGGAAATGTAACCCCTTGTGAGAGCTCCCTGTACAGCACATCCTCGCTGTTTGGATGAAAGTATTTGTTTTTGCACTTGGCATCAGTAGCGACTGAAAGCACTAATGGATGACTAATATAAGCTCCTGAGTAATGCTATATTTATTCCGAGTATTGTTACATATGTGCCCACAAGATTGTGAGGTGTCTGTTTCTGATAAAATTAAGAGTCTTTAGAATAAATACTGAGGGGGAGATGTATTAACGCTTCTAAAGACATTTCCCCTAGCAACCAATCAGCATCTTGCTCTTGTTTATCTGGTACATTCCATAAAATAATAGCTAGAAGCTGATTGGTTGCTATGGTGAAATTTCTCCTCCTGTCCTCTCCTGAAGGTTTAATACATCTCACCCAAAGTGTCAAATTAAATTCCCTCAATGTGGTTATTGAATAGGTAATTAGGGGAACCCCTTAATTGGGGAGCCCATCAAATGATGCTATAATGTAATGTACATAGACTGTGTATTCTCACAACTGTTTAAATAAAACACATTTTATAAAACAAAAATGTAAGCTTGGCAATATGTTATGACAGGTTCTTATATATACAGATGCGCCCAGTTACATGGTGGCTGATCTCGCCACAATGTGCGCACGCATCATGCCATGCTTTTTCCCCACGCCTCCATATGCTACAGCACACTCTGGCGCACTGCGATTGCACTATGCACTCCTATGGAAGTGCGGTCAGATACGCAGTGCGCATATCAGCTCACAGGCACGAATCTCATGCTACACTATGCGTGATTCACCGCGCAAGCGGCACAGCAATGATATAGCTGGGCATATCTGTAGAGTCTGTGAGTTAGTATATATATATATATATATAAATATATATATATACTAATATGTTATATGGACACAAGCAAGTTTGAAAGGTGACATCTGGGACAAAGTTGGAGTAAAAGAGAATTATGTAGTAAAGCTGATGAGGACAGACAGACATGACTATGGCTATAGGTTATTAATATATGGTTGGTGTAAACTTGACTATGACATGACTATGGCTACAAACACATTCTCTGTACATATTAATTTTCTTCGAGCCACTTATACACAAACTCTGTTATACATTCATTTTCAACAATGATATAAGTGCGACCACCGGAAGGGAGCCTGGCGTCTGCGGTCTTCACTGAAGGGATTCTTGTGTTAAAATAATAGGAATCCAATCCAAATGATTGGACACACTAAATCACATGTCCGTAGAATATTCCCCAATGACCACACACTTCCCAGCGTGACAGCACGACTCAAATACTTCCAACTGTGACCAAAACCTAATCACAAAGCCACAGCAGTATCACTCCACAAGTGTAAACAATAACATCACTCACAGAGAGACTACTGACAGAAGAACATGGATGGGTACTGATACATCTGACAGGCGTGTCATAAATTGCCTTACATGCAAATGTAAATGAGCCCCAGAGCAGTTAGTAAGATCTATTTGTTGATGAAAACACACTGATATTTTTCAGGGCTTGCTCATCAGGTAGATTGCTAAACTCTTCAGGGAGTCAGGGAGATTGCTACTATACCAGGGAGTCTTCCTGACAATCAGGGAGAGTCAGAAAGTAGGTCTCACAGTCTCCATAACATCACTCTACATACTTATATACATACAGTTACACACATACAGACAGACAATAGAGTGCTTCTCCTCTATCCCATGTCGCTGCACTGACTGTATAATGCAGTGAACCCCGACCCTGCTTCCACCTCTTGTTCAGTATTCTTTTCTACAGACCTGTCTCAAACACTTCATCTCTCCTGACACTGCATCTCTCCTGACACTGCGTCTCTCCTGACACTGCATCTCTCCTGACACTGCGCCTCTCCTGACACTGCGTCTTTCCTACACTGCATCTCTCCTGACACTGCGTCTTTCCTGACACTGCATCTCTCCTGACACTGCGTCTCTCCTGACACTGCATCTCTCCTGACACTGCGCCTCTCCTGACACTGCATCTCTCCTGACACTGCATCTCTCCTGACACTGCGCCTCTCCTGACACTGCGTCTTTCCTACACTGCATCTCTCCTGACACTGCGTCTTTCCTGACACTGCATCTCTCCTGACACTGCGTCTCTCCTGACACTGCATCTCTCCTGACACTGTGCCTCTCCTGACACTGCGTCTCTCCTGACACTGCATCTCTCCTGACACTGTGCCTCTCCTGACACTGCATCTCTCCTGACACTGCGTCTCTCCTGACACTGCGTCTCTCCTGACACTGTGCCTCTCCTGACACTGCATCTCTCCTGACACTGCATCTCTCCTGACACTGCGTCTCTCCTGATACTGCACCTCTCCTGACACTGCGTCTCTCCTGACACTGCATCTCTCCTGACACTGCACCTCTCCTGACACTGCACCTCTCCTGACACTGCATCTCTCCTGACACTGCGTCTCTCCTGACACTGCGCCTCTCCTGACACTGCATCTCTCCTGACACTGCATCTCTCCTGACACTGCGTCTGCGTCTCTCCTGACACTGCATCTCTCCTGACACTGCGCCTCTCCTGACACTGCGTCTCTCCTGACACTGCGTCTCTCCTGACACTGAGTCTCTCCTGACACTGCATCTCTCCTGACACTGCGTCTCTCCTGACACTGCGTCTCTCCTGACACTGCTTCTCTCCTGACACTGCATCTCTCCTGACACTGCTTTTCTCCTGACACTGCGTTT
Organism: Taudactylus pleione; assembly: GCA_031769625.1. NCBI lineage: Eukaryota > Metazoa > Chordata > Amphibia > Anura > Myobatrachidae > Taudactylus > Taudactylus pleione. The sequence continues at coordinate 336,408 of JAUIMM010001494.1, read as the reverse complement.
CTCCTGACACTGCATCTCTCCTGACACTGCATCTCTCCTGACACTGCGTCTCTCCTGACACTGCGCCTCTCCTGATCCTAGCATGCGGGTCTGAATCAGGTCCTCAGAATCATACACATTTCCCCTACAGTATAATGTTCAATATCTACTCAATGGCTCTAATATCAGGAGCCTTTTGTACTCTGCAGTATGTGATGCTGTTTTGTTACAAAATATCCACCTCCTCCTTTTCAGAGATCAGTAACTCCCACCCAGTATTATGTTACCAATTAGTATATAACTGCTAATTACTCCAGCTTCAGGAGCTCATTACCTCAGCAGTTTGGTAAATTAAAATATTTTATTTATTTGTTGGGAGATTTACTATGTACATACATACTGTTGTGCTCCGTATCTCTCCTATATAATCAAGATTGTATCTAACGCAAGAACTAACGGTGCTGTATTATAAAAATCGTTTCATCTCAGTGTGTTAGGATATAGGCCCTCATTCAGAGCCGCTCGCAAGCGAGTCGATGGTGAGGGTCTGCGCACATGCAGCGCTCGCAGTGCACAAGCCACGGAGCGAGTGACAAATTCACTCGCTCCGGGGCTCGCTACAAACGGGGTGGCTGTCGATGTTGATCAACAGCTCGAGGCAGGACGGGGGGTGGCCGGACAAACGGAGGCATTCCTGAACGAACGCCTTCCGTTTGTAGGCGGCCCTACTAACATCACCAGTGATATCAGTAGGGAGCTTCCGGCCCTGTTAGAGCAGGAAGCTACCTGGGGCTTGCGGTAGATGAGACCCTACCGCAAGGGTCTCGTCGCAAGCCCCGATGGTCCGGATGGTCTCGACCATCGCGACCATCACCTGGTCACTCGCTAAAGCTGTGGGTGGTAACCCATGGCTTAGCAAGCGGCCAAGAGGCCGGCTTTCAAAACAAAAGCGGCCGCCCTCATTCAGAGCGAGTGCTCGTTTTTTGCGAGCGGCTCTGAATGAGGGCCATAATATGCAGCGTATTCTAGACCTATGGTCTCACAAGAGGGTCCCCGTTCTCAAATTAAAGTGGTGCTATACTACTTTCATTGACAAAAGATACAGACATGATCATGGTAATTTGGAGTTATAATCGCAGAGTGTCATATACTCAAAGTGTGTCTAAATATTTGTCTATATTATTATTCCACTCCATATAGCATGTTGGAGGCAGATGCTTTTACCAAGCGGTCTATTCAATCACTCATGGAATGGATAGAATACTAAATAGTACACTTCTTATATCCCTTTCATCTTCAATTACTAGTGGTTTGAACCATGGTATAGCTCATCTGTATAATAATTCTCCAACTGATCTAAGGCACTCATTCAGAGCCGTACGCTCTGAGCAGAGCGCACGCTCTGAGCAGAGCGCACGCTCTGAATGAGGGCCGCCCTCCATAAAAAAGGAGCATCCTCCTGGATGCTCGTATAGCTGTGGGTCACCACCCACAGCCTATACGAGCGTGCAGTTTGATGGCCGCGATGGTCTAGTGATGTCAGTGGGCCGGCTTCTGACGGGAGGCGTTCCCTGTCAATCAACATCGACAGCACGCCCCCTTTGATCAAACACAACGAGCGAAGGACTTTCCTTCGCTCGTCGCGTCTGGCGCATGCGCACGACGGAGCTCCCTCCGTCGTGCGCATGCTCAGTGCAGAACATCGACCCACTTGCGAGCGGACAGCCGCTCGCGAGTGGGTCTGAATCAGGGCCTATGTTAGGTTATACAGAACATCACAGTTTTCCATTAATCACCCTCCTCTCATAACACATATATCGTTAGTACAGGGGTGGGTCTATCTCAGCCCATATTAAACATAGTCAACTTTTGAATAGGTCTGCTTAATAAAGTGGTTTGTGGAGACATAACATTAAAATCACATAGGACACGCCAACATCGCTTGTCCCACACAGTCCAGACATGCATTTCGCTGTCAGCTTAATCATAGGAGCAACCAGACGACAGGGCTGCATCAACATTTAACCTAATTTTCCACCAATCATTGACCCGGACCGTGATTGCCATTCCCCTCGGCCAATGGGGAGAATGATCATGACTGACAGCCCATGACAAAAGGGATTATGCTTTAAATCAGGTCTTTAGGTGGAACTCTAAGATGGGCATGAAAGTTGGAGACGTGGCAAGGAGACCATCACAGGGATACATTTCCATGGATCAAGAATCCTCTGGAACGGAGGAGTCAGACCACTCCTTTCATCTGAGAGATAGCCTACCATCCAGTTTTTCAAGGGATTTTTTAGAATTACCCTTAGGCCCCCGCATTGGATCGAAGACCTCCAAGAGGAAGATCAGGATGGGGAAGAAATACCCAAAATTGGGACAAATGGGATCAGCAAGAAACTCCCAGATACCAGAGATGTACACAGAGGAGGAAATAGGAACTATGGAAGATGGTGATAATAGATTAAGGATTGTCAATTTGACCAATACAGATTTGAATGATACATATATTAGCATTCTCAGTAGGGGTTTAACATTCTTCCCTGAGACCCACTTTGATCATTTTAGGTGGTAAAAGGATCTCAATTTATCTGGGAGAAAGCTACTGCTCACAACATTTTATACCAACACTTCAACTAGTACTAAAGGTTTGTCCCAGTCAAGCAATAATAACATCACTGTTGAAGAGATGGAAGCCATATCTGCACTTTAAAATTTGGCTGAGGAAGCTGATACTCCAGAATCTCTGTCCAGACCGATATGTAAGAGAAAAGGGAATTTTTTTCCACAGATGAGTGTATGTCCTACATTTGTAGGTTTATTGTCCAAGGATTTGGATGTCCTATGGAAAAAGAGCAAAAGTCATCGACAACTCACCACAACCTTAGAAGAGAAGAACAAAGAGCCCTTAAAGAAATCCTGTCATGGGAGGATGTAGTAGTTAAACCTTCCGACAAGGGAGGGAATGTGGTACTCTGGAATGAAGAACAATATGTAAGAGATGCGATGAGGCAATTAAAAAGTTGACAGCGAAACGCGCGTCAGGACTGTGTGAGACAAGCGATGTTGGCGTGTCCTATGTGATTTTAATGTTATGTCTCCACAAACCACTTTATTAAGCAGACCTATTCAAAAGTTGACTATCTTTAATATGGGCTGAGATAGACGCACCGCTGTACTAATGATATATTTGTTATGAGAGGAAGGTGATTAGTGGAGAACTGTGATGCGCTGTATAAACTAACATAGATCAGTTGGAGGATTATTATGTAGATGAGCTATACCATGATTCAAACCACTAATAATTGAAGATGAATCTTACATTGAAATATTGATACAGATACTGTCTGATAATTATTGTGTAACAGTGTGTCAGATAGCCTGGTGTGAGTTATAGAATAACACCAAATTAATTGAATTCCATATTGGGTTATAGCGTGGAATGTAGATTTGTGGAAATAAAACAATCAAGAAACACAAATATTTACAATATAATAAACAACTAATGATATTCAATGGTTTGAGTGTAAATATTTCACTGAACTTATTTTAAGGATATATTGAAAGTTATGTTTTAATAAGGATTACGGGTCACATATGATTTATCTTTAATTACCAGTAATCCGTGAGTGCCCAATTATAGGAATACTTGTTTTTTTCTCTATTTTGAATTATACCTCAAATGCTGACTTGTCACTCACTTTGCAAGTGAGTCCCCTGTGTGAGCGTAATGACAAAGCAATCGCTGCACATGCACAGTATGGATTTCACACATGTACAAAGGCTGAAAATTACTCGATCTGTGTAAATATCAGCATTGCGTAAATCTCTGCATCAGATCCCTCTGTTTCTCAGTCTCCACGATACTGCCCTCTCCTGGCTGTCCTCCTAGCTCTCAGTCTGCGCGATACTGCCCTCTCCTGGCTGTCCTCCTAGCTCTCAGTCTGCGCGATACTGCCCTCTCCTGGCTGTCCTCCTAGCTCTCTGACTGTGCTTTCTCTGTCTCTCAGTCTGCACAATACTGCCCTCTCCTGGCTGTCCTCCTAGCTCACCTGACTGTTCTTTGTCTCACAGTCTGTGTGATACTACCCTCTCCTGGCTGTCCTCCTAGCTCTCAGTCTGTGCGATACTGCCCTCTCCTGGCTGTCCTCCTAGCTCTCTGACTGTGCTTTCTCTGTCTCTCAGTCTGCACAATACTGCTATCTCCTGGCTGTCCTCCTAGCTCTCTGACTGTTCTTTCTCTGTCTCTCAGTCTGTGTGATACTGCCCTCTCCTGGCTGTCCTACTACCTCTCTGACTGTGCTTTCTCTGTCTCTCAGTCTGCACGATACTGCCCTCTCCTGGCTGTCCTCCTACCTCTCTGACTGTTCTTTCCCTGTCTCTCAGTATACACAATACTGCCCTCTCCTGGCTGTCCTCCTACCTCTCTGACTGTGCTTTCTCTGTCTCTCAGTCTGCACGATACTGCCCTCTCCTGGCTGTCCTCCTACCTCTCTGACTGTTCTTTCTCTGTCTCTCAGTCTGCACGATACTGCCCTCTCCTGGCTGTCCTCCTACCTCTCTGACTGTGCTTTCTCTGTCATTCAGTCAGCGTGATACTGCCCTCTCCTGGCTGTCCTCCTAGCTCTCTGACTGTTCTATCTCTGTCTCTCAGTATACGCAATACTGCCCTCTCCTGGTTGTCCTCCTAGCTCTCTGACTGTTCTTTCTCTATCTCTCAGTCTGTGTGATACTGCCCTCTCCTGGCTGTCCTCCTACCTCTCTGACTGTGCTTTCTCTGTCTCTCAGTCTGCACAATACTGTCCTCTCCTGGCTGTCCTCCTAGCTCTCTGACTGTGCTTTCTCTGTCTCCCAGTCTCCACAATACTGCCCTCTCCTGGCTGTCCTCCTACCTCTCTGACTGTTCTTTCTCTGTCTCTCAGTCTGCACAATACTGTCCTCTCCTGGCTGTCCTCCTAGCTCACCTGACTGTTCTTTCTCTGTCTCTCAGTCTGCGTGATACTGATCTCTCCTGGCTGTCCTCTTAGCTCTCTGACTGTTCTTTCTCTGTCTCTCAGTCTGCGTGATTCTGCCCTCTCCTGGCTGTCCTCCTAGCTCTCTGACTGTTCTTTCTCTGTCTCTCAGTCTGTGTGATACTGTACTCTCCTGGCTGTCCTCCTGCCTCACTGACTGTTATATCTCTGTCTCTCAGTCTGCACAATACTGTCCTCTCCTGGCTGTCCTCCTAGCTCACCTGACTGTTCTTTCTCTGTCTCTCAGTCTGCGTGATACTGATCTCTCCTGGCTGTCCTCTTAGCTCTCTGACTGTTCTTTCTCTGTCTCTCAGTCTGCATGATTCTGCCCTCTCCTGGCTGTCCTCCTAGCTCTCTGACAGTTCTTTCTCTGTCTCACAGTCTGTGTGATACTGCCCTCGCCTGGCTGTCCTCCTACATCACTGACTGTGCTTTCTCTGTCTCTCAGTCTGCGTGATACTGCCTTCTCCTGGCTGTCCTCCTAGCTCTCTGACTCTTCTTTCTCTGTCTCTCAGTCTGTGTGATACTGCCCTCTCCTGGCTGTCCTACTACCTCACTGACTGTGCTTTCCCTGTCTCTCAGTATACGCAATACTGTCCTCTCCTGGCTGTCCTCCTACCTCACTGACTGTGCTTTCTCTGTCTCTCAGACTGTGTGATACTGTCCTCTCCTGGCTGTCCTCCTAGCTCTCTAACTGTTCTTTCTCTGTCTCTCAGTCTGTGTTATACTGTCTCCTATTCTCTTCCATATGTCCTCTTTTGGCCTCCAATATAACCTCTATGCTGATGATACTCAGATCTACCTCTCCTCTGACCTCTCCCCCTCTCTATATACTATATACTGCCCTCTCCTGGCTGAACCTCCAACCTTTCTGACTGTTCTTTCTCTGTCTCCTCTCATAATTCCATTCCCCCCACTTCCAATAACAGTAGATGTCCCCCAAGACTCTGTTCTTGAACACCTCCTATTCTCCCCCATACGTCCTCTTTTGGCCTCCAATATAATATCTCTGCTGATGATGCTCAGATCTACCTCTCCTCCCGTGACCTCTCCCGCTCTTTCCTCACTCGTATCTCCAGCTGCCTATCTGGAATTTCTTCCTGGATGTCCCAGCACTTTCTTAAACTTAACATGTCTAAGACTGAGCTTAAAATCTTCCCACCCTCTCGCATAGCCTCACTTTTCATTATCTATTGACAGCACAACTATCTCCTCTAGCCCGCAAGTTCGCTGTCTTGGAGTTATTCTTGACTCCCCGGACAAGGGATGGCCATAGGTGGGGTGTCCATCCATGGTTACCATCCATGGGTCCATCTGTGATTACCATTGATGGTGCAAAACCCATCTATGGTAAACTATCGATGGTTTGCACTCCTCGATGGTCACTGCTGCTGGGGGCAGGGCTTAGCACCATCCCATGAGGAAATAAAAAACATCGGCTCCCACTTGTCCATAGATGGCAGAGAACCATTGGCTCCCTGCCGTTGATGGTAAAACCATCAACAGTTATCCATCGATGATTGCTAACTATCAATGGTCAATGGCCATCCCTACCTCCCACTCCTTTAAACCACACATTAAGTACCTCTCGCAGTCCTGCTGTCTCCATCTCAGAAATATCTTCAGGAACAGACCCTTTGTCACCCTCTAAGACCCTCATCCGCTCATTGGTCATCTTCAGATTGGACTACTGTAACCTCCTCCTATCTGGCCTCCCTGACTCCCATCTCTCTCCTCTCCAATATTTCCTCAATGCTGCTGTCTATATCATCTTCCTCTTCAAATGTTCTACATCTGCCTCCCCTCTCCTGCAAGTCCAACACTAGATCTCCTTCCCTTGAGAACCCAATTCAAGCTTCTCACACTCACTTACAAAGTCCTGACCCAATCCTCTCTCATTTACGTCTCTGACCTCATCTCCTTCACACTCCCTTCTGCCAAATTTGCTTCACAAATGAATGCCGCCTCTCCCGCCAACTGATTCCTCCCACTCCTATTTTAAATATTTTGCTCATGCTGCTCTCTACCTCTGGCACTTTCTCCCTTTCCCTATCAGAGTCTTTACCTTTTTACAAAACTTTAAATGGGCTCTAGTCAATACCAACTTCTTTATGAAAGCCATCCAGCTTTCATCCTAACTGACTGCTCTATGCTCCTCACTCACTGTCTCTCCCCTCTGTGTCACCCCTGTCTTTCTGCTCACACTCCCTCCCTTTAGATTGTAAGCTCTCACGAGCAGGGCCTTCTTCCCTCATGTGCTTCTCCTTCCCTCACTTCTACCATCATCTCCCCTCTGCCAGCATTGACACCAAACCTTTGGGTTCTGCCAGCGTCGTATCTGGATGGCAGTGCACCCTGTGCAGCACTGTCACTGCTCTCGCTCCCCCCCACCCCCCTCCTCCCCCTGAGTGCTTACCTTTCCATCCAGGGGGTGGAGGGTGGGTGGGATTCTTCACCGGCGTTCTTGGTGTGCGGCGCACCACTGCAGGAGGTCTCTTCCTGCAGACCTCAGGAGCCAGGAAGTGTGTGGCCGGTGACCCTGGAGGATTCCACCCTGTGCGGAGGCACTGGCCGCACCACCCTCCCTATGGTCCTGGGCTCTGCCTCCCGGCTGCTCATGAGAGTCTTATGACGGCTGATGCAGCAATGTTTATTCTATGTCCTGCAATATTCTGTACTGTACATCACTTTTTCTTGTTTTGTTTAAACTCTCTGTTTACATACTCTTGTGGTACCATCTAAATAAAGCATAATAACAGTGATGATAAAATTGTGGATACTTAACTGGCCAAATTTATATTTTTTTAATTCCATTTTTTTAGAGACCTTCTAAAGGTTATTTATATTTTGTTATCTTTTTTAATTTTTTTAAATATAACATTCAAGATCTATAAATTGGCATAGCTTGGCACAATACAATACCCATGGCTGTTCCTAATAGCTGTTAAAATAAAAATGTACCTGCAATGCCCTTTATAGGGTATTTGGGTAATTTGGTATGGTTGTGTGAGATTGTGACTGAGATACAGTTTTGAAAAAAACAAAAACACTTGAAAATCCTATAAAGCAGCTTCTTAAAACTGAGCGATAAGTACGGCATCATTTGCATTTTTGTTATTACTTTACCAATATTTATTTTTTTATATCAAAAGAGGGAAGTGGCTAAATAGAGCTGAAATCAATGTATAATGTATTTATAATTCTTCAACAATATCTTGTTCTGGGTATAAAAGAAGATTGAGCGTCAATGCTGTATCAGGTGCAGCTGCTTCAGGATGTAGGGCCACCTAGGCATACTACGGGCCAAGGTGCTAGATGGGGTCGTGGTCACACTCACTTGTTAAAATATGTATTAACAACTCTATCTGTACCACTACGTAGGAGGGCATTCTTCCTAATCTGTGACTGGCAAATGTACCTGTGTGGCCACCCAGACAAGCCCGGGCTTAGTAATTAGTAACTCCCCTCTATAATTTGCTGAGTCTATCTGAAAAAAAAAAATAGAATGATATTATGTTGGCGCTTGACTCCCTCTTCTGATAATTAGAATTTTAATCCGATGGGTAAATACATGCAAATAAAATACAAAATCTCACATAATATATTAGATTTTGAGCCTTGACATTTTCTTTTCCAAACAGATTCCATGCTTTTCACACCTTTGTGTTGGCACGGCACCCAATGTGATTGTGAATTTCCTAAATTGAAATATACCGGCACCTCTTTCTGGCCCACGTGCAGCGCCCTTACTGTAAGTGAGTTGATAATGCATCTTGAAAGGTTTCTTTATTAATCTAAAGATCATTACAGCTCCCCGATTGCTATCCGTGAATGAACGCAAAAAGGAATACAGAGAACAGGAGACCTTGCTCATTATCCCAATACATCAGTGGTCGCCGTGGCAGCGGCTTGTCTCCTTCAGGCTCTGGGCTTCGACTGACTGGCAATGCACAGGATTCAGTTCCGTTGGTTGCTAGGTGCTCTGGACACCGCAGGGAGTGACATATTGTTTCAGATGCTGCTGATTGGCTCCCTCACCTATCTGTATGATCTGGACTTTTGCCGCCTCACCGGTAATAGCGGTTCCCATTATCGCTCGGCTCAGCTGCATGGTCAGCACTCCTGTGTCAGTTTTGTTCTGTTGCTCCACTCGTCTGCGGCTTCTCAGCCTTGCTCCAGTCTGTTCGTACATCTCCGGCCACTGGCTGCTACATCATCCCAGCATGCAGCTGCTTGAGTCAACTCGGCGGCACCGGATGCAATGCTGCATACCACCGAATGCGTCAACCCGGTGGCACAGTCCCCACACCAGTGCCCGAGTGCTTTTGCCAAACTGGTGGCACTGGTCACAATCCATCATCCTAAGTACGCAATCCAGTGTATCCCCACTAGTGTCAAGCTGGCAGCACAGGACGCAATCCTGCGTATCACCACCTGTGTTAATCCGGCGGCACAGGACATTCTCCAGGCCATCACAGCCTGCCAAGGCTGCTACACAGCCCAAAGGCTGCACCTCTTCAGACCATCACAGCCTACCAAGGCTGCTACACAGCCCAAAGGCCGCATCGTGATCTACGGTCCAAAGGCCACAGCCTGCCAAGGCTGCTACATGGCCCAAAAGCCGCACCTAGATCAACGGCCCACAGGCCACAGCCTGCTTTGGATGCTACACGACCCAACACAAAGGTCGCACCTTGTTCTACGGCCCAAAGGCTGCATCTAACCACACAACCCTCGAGCCCCACTTAGCCAAGCATACCAGCCCCCAAGGCTGTTGTGGGACTTTCCCAACTGCAATCTTCAAGTAGTACCCCCGACCCAGCTCCTTACATATTCCTCCGCCCTGCGCAAATCAGAATCTAATCCCTCCTGAAGTCGTAACATTTGTGAGCTACTCCAGAAAAATGAAACCTCCTGAAGAGCTGCTGTACTAACATTTTTGGAAAAAAAAAGTTGTCTAATAACTGAAAAATTTAAGATCATATAAGGAAAATGAAAAAAATGTTTCATAGAAAACAACAATGCATTTAATTTATACAGTGATATTGTTGCACATTTCACTAATAATTACCAGCTTCAAGGAGGTACGTGCAGTAGAGGAGCAAAATATATAGGCAGGGCTGCTGTGTGATTTTCCCGGCAGGGTTGGGTGGGAGTCACTCGTCCCAAATGCAGTCAACTCCTGTGATGTCCAGGCGGTGTCTGTACCATATGGTGCCATCCTATGGCATTCACCTGACGTGTGTCCCCATGGCTCCACCCACGGCTTTGTCAGTTGACTCAGCAGTAATGCAACTAGGCGAGCTACCCAAATTACGACCACGAGCTACCGGTAGCTCCCAAGCTAAGGGTTGGAGACCACTTTAATAAATTATTCTTTATTACATGCAGTAGAAAACTTACACAAGTAAAGCAGAAATCAGCATTACAATATGAGATCTATATGATTGGTAAAGAGCCCCAGCTGGCCTACCAGAATGCAGGCAAATAGATCAAAGCAAAGAGTTTTAATGGCAGTTTCTCCGGATCCCCCCCTCTCCCACAACTAATTTAGGTCTTTTTCACATTGGCCGAGCGTCACGCCAACCGTTGCTCATCACGCTAAGGGTGTGCTTAGAGCCACCGAACTACCCACCAGCCTATCCCTACATCCATTGCCCACTGCTCTGCTATGCACAGCGGCAGGTGACAGAGAGTGGTAATACTCTCAGTGAAATATGGGCATATTCTGGTTATGTTTTGTAGGGGGAAGCAATAAGTTACATTTGAAAGACATTCCCAACAAGATTGGTTTTCTGCTCTGTATGACATGTATTGGTTGAGCACCTGGGCAAAATTTACTAAGCGGCGGGTTCTAAACCCCAGCGGTTTGGTGGCGGTTTCGTAATGACACCAAAATCGCAGGTTAGTAATTTTAGCCCTAGCTCTGTTCTATTCTATTGTAAAATATGTTTTGACAGCGGTTTTGCAGCGGTTTTGGCCTTAGTAAATCTATGGATAGCAAAACTGCCACCAAACCGCAGCCAAACCACCATCAAACCGCCGGGGTTCAGAATCCGACGGTTAACAAATTTTGCCCCTTGACTTACAATATCCTGGGGAGATTCTCTGGTTTACTTGTCTGCACTCGAGCTCAGTATTTAACCCTCAAAAAAATGTTTATGTCACTTGTTTGTGTTAAGTCTGAATTTAGCCAGAGGTCCAAGTAGGGGCTTCCAGCTCAGAACACCCTCATTGAATGTTTTTGCTTTTATGGGATGCTGAATTCTCCTAGCATTAGGACATCCAGGAGGAGAAGTAGGCGGACACACAGGATAAAAGAGAAGGAGGGAGGTTGTAACTGTGTGATAATAAAATAGACTGTAAGCTCCTCAGGGACAGGTACTGACTGCGACTGATTCAATATTTTCTTGAAAAACACTGCGTGATATGGCGGCGCTGAGCAAATACTACTAAAAAGAGTAATAACTGCTGCTGATTAAACATTAATAGGGCTGAAACCTCTTGAGGAGTTGTAATGCTCACAAATAGCCACAAGATGTCGTAGTGTCCACAGAAAAGGTTGTAACAGTGTATTGAGCACATCAGATCTGAGTTAGAACAGGAAGAGAAAAGACCTGGCAGTGATGTTCTGTTTCCACATAAGCAAAGAAGCGTCTGGAAAAAGTTGTTTCCATGTATTTTGAGTTGCAGGCATCTTAGGATTCGTGCAGCCTTAAATCTAGCGTATAAATGGGCACAACATGCAACAATCAGCATCGTCAATGGAAAAACCTGCAGCGATTATAAGATGCATCTCGGTGGCGTGCTAAACTTGTGTTCGCGCTTTGCACACCATTACAGTACTGTAACCCCTCACTTGCGCTTTTGCAGTACTTAAAGGGCCCTTATGTGATGTTGCAGACGAGTCCATTTGACGGATGGATGTTGGAAGCATTGGCACTGTGCCTGCTCTGTAGTTGTGTGTACGCAGCTCTGAGCAACTACAGTCGTTCTTAGCTCAGTCACATCCGCATTTACAGCTGAAGCAGTGCATCTGCATGACAATAGCAGGCGTGCTGAGAGGGGGTGGGGGTATTTAATAATTACTTGGCCCAGACTTGCTTAGGGGAGCTATTTGGGGGCCAAAGACAGCCATGGAGATGGAAATGCACTAAGGGCCTGTTTCAGAGCCATTTGCTATTTGCGGTCGTTCGTTCAAAAACAAGGGGTGGCTATTCAAATGATCCGTTCGCAAATTTCAGTCTGTTCACACCTCTAAGTCTGAATGAGCGAGCAAAACATACGCTCGTTTATTTGATAAAAACGCCCCCTGGCCGCTCGCACCATACGTCATGTCCGCTATTTAATAGATTAATCGAGTACATAGTACAGCGTATGAACTGCTCGCTATTCTTGTGGTTGGTGTTTTCAACCGCTATTTTGCGAGCAGTTCTGAGTTAAAAAAAACCCAGTGACGTGGTCAATGACGCTGCTGTATTAATTATGCACTCCCTTAAAACGCCCGTTTTGACCTTTAAGCACGCCTGCGTTCGAATTCCACTCCCCCGTTTTCAAGCACCATCCCCTGTTACCACCCACATACGCCTCATTCTGTCACTCAAAAAAGCAGGCACTCGCTATATAGCGTACAAACGATTTTCGGCCGCACTGACTGGTTCGTGCATGCGTACTAAAAACCGTACGCATGCGCAGATGTGCGAACAACGCTCGGAACGAGCGTACTGCCGCTAGCGAGCGGCTCTGAATGAGGGCCTAAGTCGCTTTGCAGCAGGGCACACTCTCTGTATAATGTAGTGAAGATGTTGCTGAGCGGGTGCGGCCCTGACCTCATGCTTTGATGCACCTACATTCCCGCAACACGTCTCTACAGCCCTGGCAATGGGACGTTCGTACGCTGGCCAAGTTGAGCAATGGTGTGTTGTGGCGATGTAGGCCTATGCTGATTTGGGTGTATCTGCTTTCAGTCGTCTGCCACCAGGTGTTGGCGCTAAGGTAAATGCGCTCTGATAGTAATAGCAGCTACTGCCCCAACCAATGGGTGAATGTGGGGTGGTGTGGTCCTACAGATACGTCCAACACTGCGTACGGACGAATATCCTCGTGTATTCCTGTGTACGCAGTGCGAGTGCAATTGCTGACTTTTGTGCTACTCTAATCAGCCCCTTGGGGAATCACCTGACACAAATTGGATTTGATGACTAAATATAGGGTGCAAGGTGGATGTGACAAGATTGTATAACAAAATAAAACATAGAAACTCTGCACTCACAAAAGAAATAAAAAATTTTGCCAAGAGATTCCACATTTTATTTTGTGGTCACATATCACTTGCACCCCAGTTTTAGCCCTTGAAATCCAATATGCGTCAGGTGATTCCCTAGGTGTTTAATAGTTGCTACGCGTTGGGAAGGTCTTACAGGTACCTTTAAAAGCAGTGTGCAAGTCAGCCCCAACCCAGATTAATAACATAACAATTATATCACATTTAAGAGAAATTCTGAGTGATTTCCAGTGTAGGGCTGGCTACAGCAGTAAGACTATGGGTCAGTTTGTTAGCTTCGGAAAGCCTATTAGTATATCAGGCGAAACGCGTTGGTGATAAGATTTGGTAGAAAAGAGCACTGTTGTGTCTACCTATTAAGGGGTTTATGTATCAAGCAGTGAAAAGTGTGGAAAAGTAACCAGTGGAGAAGTTGCCCATAGCAACCAATCAGCTTTGAAGTAGCATTTATCAAGTACAGTCTATAAAATAATAGGTAGAAGCTGATTGGTTGATATGGGCAATTTCCCCACTGGACCTCTTCTCCATGCTTTTCAGTGCTTGATTCATAAACCCCTAGGAAAGGAATAGCAAGGAGCAGCTTACAGGAGATCAAGGAGCCACAGTTATTTTACCAACAATTGAGGGATGGCCAAGAAAGCAGACAGCATTCCTGTCGGCAGGGTCATGTACATTGCACTGGAGAATACATTTCTGAGTGATGTCTTCCTAGATGGGATCGTGAGGAAAGATTTATCAAATCTTGTAGAGAGATAAAGTACCAATCAGTCAGCTCCTAACTGTCATTTTACAGGCTGTGCTAGCTAAATGCCAATTAAAAGGTGATTTGTTGCTTTGAGCAATTTCTCCACTTTCTCTCTCTCCATGATTTGATAAATCTCCCCATTTGGTGAACGTTCAGTCTGCTATTATGATTGATACAAGCTGGCAGACACTACCCATTGGCATCGGTATTAATGAGACAGACATTTGCAAAGTAAATGCCCGGTCCTGTAAATGGATAATAACGATAATTCTGTGGTTTCCTTCTGAGATCACATCTGCTTTCCGGGCAATCTAATTAGCAAGTTCCTGAAACTAGAAGTATATTAGAGGTTCCTAATGTGAACATAACAATCAGTGCTCCTTACTGCTATTATTTTATGATATTCTTGTATGACGCACTATACCGGGTGCAGCGTTGCACAGTAAGGGGTATACTTATCAATTATTGCGGCAATACGAAATTATATACCACCTAAATGTATTAAAAGACACACACAGGGATGGGGGCTGCGAAAGGAGCATGGTCTGTGCGAAGTGTTCGGAGTGAAGTGAGCCCATATCTTCATCTTCTGTCGAGACTCCTGCACATTCGTGGTCTACTGAGGGGAGGGTCCCAGAGGAACCCTATTCCAGTAAATTTTGCAAAATGTAGCCCATAGGTAACAACAGGCTAGTGCCATCTTCAGATGGGCACGCTGCAGACGCCAAACTCCGGAACACATCACATTCCAGAGCTTAGCAAATCTACCAGCTTCATCGGTATCTATGGTGGCTGTGGCAGCTGACAGAAAAATTGTGGACACGGCAGATATAGGTGATATCTGCTGTGGTTCTGCCATGATACATTCAGGGGATACTTTATATGTAACCCACCCTGGCCTGGCCATTGGCTGGAATCAGCTCCACAATAGCTGTAGTATATGATAGGATTTTACTAGAGCTGCGGCCACAATACATGCAGTATAAGAGACCGAATGGGGGTGCTGCTCATGCCTAGTGGCAGCAGCTTCTCCTACGAAGTCTGCTGTGTGTGGCCCTCAGGGCTCAATCAGCACACCGGACTAGAGAGACCAGAGAGCAGCTGCCAGCAAGAAGAGTCAGGTGTCTTTACACAAGGTGGGAGAAGGTGTGCTGAGAGAGCTCAGTTCTGTCTCCTACTGGTTATATTATGTACAGTATGAAGTATTACATACACTGCACTTTGTATAAGGCAGACAATATAGCTTGTTAATTGCTCATTATGCCCTCTTCATGGGCTGGCCACACTGGGTATAAAACCAAGCTTTTTGGAAACTCGCCCTAGATATCCTGTGTTTGCCCCTGCTTAGGACCCAAAGGGCTACTTAACAGTTACAGAGGGAAGGTCACCTCAGAGACTGGCACAGACATACGGTACCTCCCATCCGTCCTGATTTCAGCAGGACAGTTCCGCTATCCCACACCGCGGTTTCCCGTGGGCAGGGGGTGGGTGGTGGTGATGAATGGATTATGTGTGCGAATGTGTGCATGATCCATACTGTAGAGGGAGAGGCTGTGGGTTGCCCAGCAGTTCCCAGAATGTTTGGCCAGCCCCCAGCATGACGAGAAATAGGGAATGACCAACCAGCCATGCTCCAAAATGCCATACACCTTTTGAGCACCTCCCAGTAAGGTACTTTCAAATGTTGGGTGGTATATGTACAGCAAAAGTGTGATCTCAGAGACAGTTACAGGGGGAATGTCACCTGAGATACTATTATAGAGTATCAACTTAGGGACTGGTACAGAGTAAATACCACCTCAGACAATATTATAGAGGGACAACATCAAATACAGCTCCTCAACAATTGGCGCAACCTATAGCTGCCTAAAACAGATTCATCACTGGGAATTATAAAGGAGATCTGGTCTGGGGTGGAGCGCTGCTATAGGTTTAAAGGCTTGCAATCAACATACAATGAATAACCTAATAGTATAAACTTAATAGAACATACACATAAATAAATAAAATTAATATTGATATGTATCAACTACAAATGAATAATGACCATACAAAAAAATAAAAAAAACATATATAAAAAAGGCATAAAGATGGGCCCCGAAACTCTCGCTTTCACATTGAAATAGACACAACAAAGTATCTCTTATGTTGTGACACAGGTGTAGGAAATAAGCAATATTGTTCCTATTAATGGTTACAATGGTAACCTACTGTAGTACTCCAGAATATAAAGATAAAGGACCTCATTCAGAGTCGGTCGTAAGCGGCCGCTCGGTCGTACGCCTAATGACCGAGAAACTGAAAAAGGAAGCAATTGCACGGCCGGTCGGTCGCATCCAAAGTGACGCCCATACGTGAACAATGCCCCTTCTCTAGCTAGCGAGTGATAGCAGCTAGCCATCGAGTCGATCGTTGTCAGTCGTTGTCAGTCGCTGTATGTTAATTTTCTTCTGATGGTTGCGGCCGCTTGTGTTGTGTTGATTCCCACATGTCATGTTTCCATGCTCTATCGATCAGCTTGTTACTAGCTAAATTTCTTTATTTTTTACATGCTGCCAAATGCATAAAAATGTATTATATATATTCTTGAAAAAAAATAAAAATAAATATTGAACAAACTACTGAAATCGTGTCTGATTTAATAATGAAAAATATACATGGTTAATCACGGTATTGAAAAAGCAGAGGATATGAAAAGACTGGTGCAGGCTAAATAATGCAAATTACACCAAAAATGTTTTAAAAAAACGCATAGAATAAGCCATCCCCATGAAATGTATTCATTCTTATTATTATTCGCTAATGCAAACGCAGCTGAATCAATTACATGCCAATTAGCAGTGTTATTAGCAACAACAAACGATTATTAGCTGCTTGCATTGTGTGGCTCAAAATAGAAACATCAATCCTAACATCAATAACATTCGATAGTATCGATTGTACTCTGGGGCTTGAGAGAGCACATACCCAACCTCAAGCTGTACGATCAGCCAGGCCTCTAACCTGCTCGCAGAGTGACGTTTTACTACTTCAGGCCTTCTATGTCAGCCGTAGCAGGTAATTTATGTACGCCCCTAAAACGCCCTCAAAACGTTGAGGCACGCCTGCGTTTTCAGACCACCAACCCCGTCAACACCCACAAACGGCCTTTCATGTCAATCAACTCCCTGTTCGTAAGTCGTACGATCTACAGCATTTTGGATCCCAAGGTCTCGTACGCACATGCGCACAACTAATCGTACGCATGCGTGGTTTGGAAACAGGGGATGCGTACGACCGAGCGGCCACTTACGACCGACTCTGAATGAGGTCCAAGATCCTTTGGTGAGCCTATGCACAATATTATGATGAAATAACTTCCAAAAAAAGGGGGACAATTGTAAGTAACTGCGCTTTGGCCACGAGATGGTTTCTCATAAGTTAATGGATAATTGTCTCTAAGGGATAAATTTACTAAGAATGGAGATAGGTCGAGATGACCATCTCGGGGGATTTATTGATTTTTTCCCTGCTTGCAAATTTCCTAAAGGTAAAGTTGGGTGGGTTAGAGAGAGATTTCTCTCATCTCATTCATAAAACTCGGGTGAGTTAGCAATCTCGAATCAAATCACCATCGGGCCAAATCGGAAGTACTTTTCACCTAAAACATACATCTCTCAAATTTACCAAGAATCGGGATGACAAGCTCAGGTGAGATAGGAGCAAACTCTCTGCCAAAATCACTTTTCAATCTCTCAGCCCCCTGAGCTGCGAGATGATCAGAAACATACACAATTCATTGTGATTTGTGTATGTTTGTTTCTGTAAATGGTTAAAATAGAGTTAATTTGAAAGAAAAATGACGTGAGGTCCCCCCCCCCAAAAAAAAAAAACACTAACCAGCCCCGGACTTGGCAACTAGTCCTGGTTCTTAACATTACAGGGAACAAAATGTGTAGGGATCTCCTGTAATGTAAGAACCAGCACCAGGGACAGAGCTGGTTTTAAATATACAGAGAAAAAAAATGACATGAGGTTTCCCGTATATTTAAAACCAGCCCTGGACCCTTTCTAATGGGGGACTGATGCCACAGCCAGGGGAGCCCTTTCACCGGGCCCCCCAGCCGCAGCATCAGCCCTGACCGCTAGTCAGCCCAGGCTAGGGATCCCTGGGGAGTTGATGACCCCCCCAATAAAGGGGCCACCCTCTCCAGGGCCCCCCTGCCCAGGGCTATCACCGCCACCCCTGGGCTGTGCGTGGCGGGTTGATAGTGTTAGGTGTAGTGTATAAATTAGAATTTTCATCATTGTCTTTACAGTGGAACTACAGGTCCCAGCAAGCCACCCCCACATGCTGGTACTTGGAGAACCACAAGTACCAGCATTAAGGGCCCACTGGTACCTGTAGTTCACCTGTAAAGAAATGGTTAATAAAACACACACCACACCATGAAAATAAAGCTTTATTGCATCCATAAACACACTTACACATACTCACCTTTTTCCAGATGTTCCCGTCCCCTTATCAACATAAAGTATCAAAACAAATTACCTGTTAAAAAAGATCCAATACTCCCCTTTATGTCCCTCGATGTTCTCCGCAGTAATCCAGAGGGTCCCGGCTACTCTGTATCAACACGCATCAGCATATTGCTACAGTAACAATAATGAGAACTCAGGGCTTGAGCTCTCATTATTGCCAGGACGTCAGCCAATCAGCGGCGGCTAACATTAGCGGCTGCTCATTGGCTGGGACCCACGTGGAGGAGCCGCTCATTCTCTAAGTCCACGTGGGTCCCAGCCAATGAGCGGCCACTAATGGAAGCCGCCGCTGATTGGCTGGCGGCCGGGACACTGAAGTCATTCGCGATACTATAACACCATGCGGATACATGTTGTTACAGAGTGTCCGGCCACCTAAAAGGTTTACTACGGAGAACATCGAGGGACAAAAGGGTGAGTATTGGCTTTTATTTCAGGTATTTTAAATGGATACTTTACATTGAGAAGGGGATGTGAACATCTGGCAGCAGGTAAGTATGTGTATGTATGTATGTATGTATGTATGTATGTATGTAATAAAACTTTATTCTCACGGTGTGTGTTCTGTTTATTTACACATTTCTTCACAGGTGAACTACACATACCAGTGGGCCCTTAATGCCCCGCATGCTGGTACTTGTGGTTCTCCAAGTACCAGCATGCAGGGGAGGCTTGCTGGGACCTGTAGTTCCACTGTAAAGACAATGTTGTTAATTCAAATTTTACACAACACCTACACTATCAACCCACCACGCACAGCCCAGGGGTGGCGGGGATAGCCCCGGGCTATCAGCCTAGGCCAGGAGTGCTCTGGAGAGGGTGACCCCTTTATTGGAGGGGTACTCAACTCCCCAGGGATCCCTGGCCTGGGCTGAGTTGTGGTCAGGACTGATGCTGCGGCTGGGGGGCCCGGTGAAAGGGCACCCGTGGCTGTGGCATCAGCCCCCCACTAGAAAGGGTCCAGGGCAGGCTTTAAATATATATGTGGAACCACACATCAATTTTTTTTCTACATATATTTAAAACCAGCTCTGTCCCTGCTGCCTGGTGCTGGTTATTAAATTTACAGTGGAACCCTACACATTTTTTCCCTGTAAATTAAGAACCAGGACAGGCTGGCAAGTCCGGGGCTGGTTAGTCTTTTTTGGGGGGGACCTCACATCATTTTTTTTAATAACATTTAACCCTTTTTTACAAGTCTTAACACACAAGCAGCCAACACATACCTCACTGATACTGTATGTGCTGGCTGCTAGCTCGGGAGAGATTTGCAGAGAGAAAATACTGCAATCTCGGGTGAGTAATCTCCTCCAAAACGAGATACTCGGGAGAGATATCTCGTTCTGCTTCACCATCGCCCAACTCGTTTAGCCTCAAATCGCCTGTTGGTAAATTTGGTTAAAAAAGGGATTAAATCACCTGACTTTTGGCGATTACCAGCGAGATAAATCACTTTGAAAATCGGTACCATCTCGAATCCGTGTAATTAACTCCAGTTAAAACACAATATTTGATTTGTCCTACCGTTGTTCTGATGATAAGCAATGCAGAGTTGATCAGGCTCTGCTGACCGGTAGAAATGGCAAAAATGTCAGTGGGATGCCGTTTAAAATCCTGATCCAACACGTGAGGTCATGTGGGCGGCTGTGATTGGGACTCTCTCCTCCGGTCTTGTTTCGGCATCATGAGCCGGGCTCCGAGTGGTCCGCAGTGTAGTGGTGACCAACACGGGCAGGAGCAGCTGTATCCACCACAGGCAGGAGAACACGGGATGCTGAAATGTAGTGAGTGGGGATTCCAAACTCCGTCACAGTCAAGGGATGTGGCTGACGCATTTCTTGGCTGGTTACCGTTTCTTCAAAAAGAAGCTTACTGGTAGGCGTAACCGGCCCAGGAAAGTATCAAACGAAAACTCCCCATCGTTGCCTCAGCTGTTTTTCTGGATATCTTTCTGAATGGTGGATGGAGTTGTGGAGACGTGAAAGGTCCGAAACTCCATAAAGAAACCCAGATATGCTTCAATAAAACTGTACTCAATGTGAGTAGGGTACACTGCCCATGATAAAATTTATCCTCATAATAGAAACCCCTATGTGTTTTCCTGAACACTCAGTGAGTGGGGTACACTCATCCTTTCTACTCAGTCACTTTCTGGCATGAGGATTTTTGGTTTCTGAACTTCACAATAGTGGAAAATATACTTTTATGTGTGGATATAATCACTAGAACTGTGAGAAGGGGTATACCAGTGGCTATCAGCTCCTTCCCTGTTTTAACACAAAATGTGTTTTTGAATTTCTAAAGAAAGAACTACTCCTTATACATGTGTACAATTTTCTTTTCATGATAACCAATATTGTCTGGTGGATACGAGGAAGGAGGTTCCACAGGACGTGTATATCAATGACCTTCACTACAGTGTATTATAAAGCACTGTGACAATTGGATCCCACATGTTGTATTATGTAAATATTATAGAGGGAGTATCACCTTAGGGACTGGTACAGAGTGAGTGCCACCTCAGACAATGTTATAGAGGGAGAATAACCTTAGGGACTGGTACAGCGTGAGTGCCACCTCAGACAAAATTATAGAGGGAGTATCACCTTAGGGACTGCTACAGAAAGAGTGCCACCTCAGACATTATTATAGAGGGAGTATCACCTTAGGGACTGGTACAGAGTGAGTGCCACCTCAGACAATGTTATAGCGGGAGAATCACCTTACCGACGGGAAGAGAGTGAGTGCCACCTCAGACATTATTATAGAGGGAGTATCATCTTAGGGACTGGTACAGAGTGAGTGCCACCTCAGACAATATTATAGAGGGAGTATTACCTTAGGGACTGGTGCAGCAGGAGTGCCTCCTTAGACAATATTATAGAGGGAGTATCACCTTAGGGACTGCTACAGAAAGAGTGCAACATCAGACATTATTATAGAGGGAATATCACCTTAGGGACTGGTACAGAGTGAGTGCCACCTTAGACAATGTTATAGCGGGAGAATCACCTTAGCGACTTGAACACAGTGAGTGCCACCTCAGACATTAATATAGAGGGAGAATAACCTTAGGAACTGCAAGAGAGAGAGTGCCACCTCAGATATTATTATAGAGGGAGAATAACCTTAGGGACTGGAAAAGAGTGAGTGCCACCTCAGACATTATTATAGAGGGAGAATAACCTTAGGGACTGGAAAAGAGTGAGTGCCACCTCAGACATTATTATAGAGGGAGAATAACCTTGGAGACTCGTACAAAGTGAGTGCCACCTCAGACATTATTATAGAGGGATTATCACCTTAGGGACTGGTACAGAGTGAGCGCCACCTCAGACATTATAATAGAGGGAGAATCACCTTAGGGACTGCAAGAGAGTGAGTGCCACCTCAGACATTATTATAGAGGGAGAATAACCTTAGGGACTGGAATAGAGTGAGTGCCACCTCAGATATTATTATAGAGGGAGAATAACCTTGAGGACTGGTACAAAGTGAATGCCACATCAGACAATATTATAGAGGGAGTATCACCTTAGGGAGTGAAAAGAGTGAGCGCCAACTCAGACATTATAATAGAGGGATTATCACCTTAGGGACTGCAAGAGAGTGAGTGCCGCCTCAGACATTATTATAGAGGGAGAATAACCTTAGGGACTGGAATAGTTTGAGTGCCACCTCAGACATTATTATAGAGGGAGTATCACCTTAGGGACTGGTACAGAGTGAGTGCCACCTCAGACAATATTATAGAGGGAGTTTCACCTTAGGGACAGGTACAGACTGAGCGCCACCTCAGACATTTTAATAGAGGGATCATCACCTTAGGGACTGCAAGAGAGTGAGTGCCTCCTCAAACATTATTATAGGGGGAGTATAACCTTAGGGACTGGTAAAGCGTGTGTGCCACCCCAAGACATTATTATAGGGGGAGTATAACCTTAGGGACTGGAAAAGAGTGAGTGCCACCTCATACATTATTATAGAGGGAGAATAACCTTAGGGACTGGAAAACAGTGAGTGCCACCTCAGACATTATTATAGAGGGAGAATAACCTTGGGGACTGGTACAAAGTGAGAGCCACTTCAGACAACATTATAGAGGGAGTATCACCTTAGGGACTGGTACAGAGTGAGAGCCACCTCAGACATTATAATAGAGGGAGAATCACCTTAGGGACTGCAGGAGAGTGAGTGCCACCTCAGACATTATTATAGGGGGAGTATAACCAAAGGGACTGGAAAAGAGTGAGTGCCACCTCAGACATTATTATAGAGGGAGAATAACCTTGGGGACTGATACAAAGTGAGTGCCACCTCAGACATTATTATAGAGGGAGTATCACCTTAGGGACTGGTACAGAGTGAGCGCCACCTCAGACATTATAATAGAGGGAGAATCACCTTAGGGACTGCAAGAGAGTGAGTGCCACCTCAGACATTATTATAGAGGGAGAATAACCTTAGGGAATGGAATAGAGTTAGTGCCACCTCAGACATTATTATAGAGGTATTATCAAATTAGGGACTTGTACAGAGTGAGTGCCTCCTTAGACAATATTATAGAGTGAGTATCACCTTAGGGACTGCTACAGAAAGAGTGCCACCTCAGACATTATTATAGAGGGAGTATCACCTTAGGGACTGGTACAGAGTGAGCGCCACCTCAGACATTATAATAGAGGGAGAATCACCTTAGGGACTGCAAGAGAGTGAGTGCCACCTCAGACATTATTATAGAGGGAGTATCACCTTAGGGACTGGTGCAGAGTGAGTGCCACCTCAGACAGTATTATAGAGGTATTATCACATTAGGGACTGGTACAGAGTGAGTGCCTCCTTAGACAATATTATAGAGTGATTATCACCTTAGGGACTGCTACAGAAAGAGTGCCACCTCAGACATTATTATAGAGGGAGTATCACCTTAGGGACTTGTACAGAGTGAGTGCCACCTCAGACTTTATTATGGAGGGAGAATAACCTTAGGAACTGCAAGAGAGTGAGTGCCTCCTCAGACATTATAGGGGGAGAATAACCTTAGGGACTGGAAAAGAGTGAGTGCCACCTCAGACATTATTATAGAGGGAGTATCACCTTAGGGACTAGTACAGAGTGAGCGCCTCCTCAGACATTATTAGAGAGGGAGAATAACCTTAGGAACTGCAAGAGAGTAAGTGCCACCTCAGACATTATTATAGGGTGAGTATAACCTTAGGGACTGGAAAACAGTGAGTGCCACCTCAGACATTATTATAGAGGGAGAATAACCTTGGGGACTGGTACAAAGTGAGTGCCACCTCAGACATTATTATAGAGGGAGTATCACCTTAGGGACTGGTACAGAGTGAGTGCCACCTCAGACATTATAATAGAGGGAGAATCACCTTAGGGACTGCAATAGAGTGAGTGCCACCTCAGACATTATAATAGAGGGAGAATAAACTTAGGGACTGGAATAGAGTGAGTGCCACCTCAGACATTATTATAGAGGGATAAAAACCTTGAGGACTGGTACAAAGTGAATGCCACATCAGACAATATTATACAGGGAGCATCACCTTAGGGACAGGTACAGAGTGAGCGCCACCTCAGACATCATAATAGAGGGATCATCACCTTAGGGATTGCAAGAGAGTGAGTGCCACCTCAAACATTATTATAGGGGGAGTATAACCTTAGGGACTGGTACAGTGTGTGTGCCACCTCAGACATTATTATAGGGGGAGTATAACCTTAGGGACTGGAAAAGAGTGAGTGCAACCTCATACATTATTATAGAGGGAGAATAACCTTAGGGACTGGAAAACAGTGAGTGCCACCTCAGACATTATTATAGAGGGAGAATAACCTTGGGTACTGGTACAAAGTGAGTGCCACCTCAGACAATATTATAGAGGGAGTATCACCTTAGGGACTGGTACAGAGTGAGTGCCACCTCAGACATTATAATAGAGGGAGAATCACCTTAGGGACTGCAAGAGAGTGAGTGCCACCTCAGACATAATCATAGGGGGAGTATAACCTTAGGGACTTTAAAAGAGTGAGTGCCACCTCAGACATTATTAGAGAGGGAGTATAACCTTAGGAATTGCAAGAGAGTGAGTGCCACCTCAGACATTATTATAGAGGGAGAATAACCTTGCAGACTGGTACAAAGTGAGTGCCACATCAGAAATTATTATAGAGGGAGAATAACCTTGGGGAATGGTACGAAGTGAGTGCCACCTCAGACAATATTATAGAGGGAGGATCACCTTAGGGACTGCAAATGAGTGAGTGCCACCTCAGACATTATTATAGGGGGAGTATAACCTTGGGGACTGGAAAAGAGTGAGTGCCACCTCAGACATTATTAGAGAGGGAGAATAACCTTGGGGACTGGTACAAAGTGAGTGCAACCTCAGATATTATTATAGAGGGAGTATCACCTTAGGGACTGGTACAGAGTGAGCGCCACCTCAGACATTATAATAGGGGATTAACATCTTAGGGACTGCAAGAAAGTGAGTGCCACCTCAGACATTATTATAGTGGGAGTTTAACCTTAGGGACTGGAATAGAGTGAGTGCCACCTCAGATACTATTATAGAGGGAGTATCACCTTAGGGACTGGTACAGAGTGAGTGCCATCTCAGATACTAATATATAGGGAGTATCACCTTAGGGACTGGAACAGAGTGAGTGCCACCTCAGACATTATTACAGAGGGAATATCACCTTAGGGATTGATACAGAGTGAGTGCCACCTCAGACATTATTATAGAGGGAGTATCACCTTAGGGACTGGTACAGAGTGAGTGCCACCTCATACATTATAATAGGGGAGAATCACCTTAGGGACTGCAAGAAAGTGAGTGCCACCTCAGACATTATTATAGAGGGAGAATAACCTTAGGGAATGGAATAGAGTTAGTGCCACCTCAGACATTATTATAGAGGTATTATCAAATTAGGGACTTGTACAGAGTGAGTGCCTCCTTAGACAATATTATAGAGTGAGTATCACCTTAGGGACTGCTACAGAAAGAGTGCCACCTCAGACATTATTATAGAGGGAGTATCACCTTAGGGACTTGTACAGAGTGAGTGCCACCTCAGACTTTATTATGGAGGGAGAATAACCTTAGGAACTGCAAGAGAGTGAGTGCCTCCTCAGACATTATAGGGGGAGAATAACCTTAGGGACTGGAAAAGAGTGAGTGCCACCTCAGACATTAATATAGAGGGAGTATCACCTTAGGGACTAGTACAGAGTGAGCGCCTCCTCAGACATTATTAGAGAGGGAGAATAACCTTAGGAACTGCAAGAGAGTAAGTGCCACCTCAGACATTATTATAGGGTGAGTATAACCTTAGGGACTGGAAAACAGTGAGTGCCACCTCAGACATTATTATAGAGGGAGAATAACCTTGGGGACTGGTACAAAGTGAGTGCCACCTCAGACATTATTATAGAGGGAGTATCACCTTAGGGACTGGTACAGAGTGAGTGCCACCTCAGACATTATAATAGAGGGAGAATCACCTTAGGGACTGCAATAGAGTGAGTGCCACCTCAGACATTATAATAGAGGGAGAATAAACTTAGGGACTGGAATAGAGTGAGTGCCACCTCAGACATTATTATAGAGGGATAAAAACCTTGAGGACTGGTACAAAGTGAATGCCACATCAGACAATATTATACAGGGAGCATCACCTTAGGGACAGGTACAGAGTGAGCGCCACCTCAGACATCATAATAGAGGGATCATCACCTTAGGGATTGCAAGAGAGTGAGTGCCACCTCAAACATTATTATAGGGGGAGTATAACCTTAGGGACTGGTACAGTGTGTGTGCCACCTCAGACATTATTATAGGGGGAGTATAACCTTAGGGACTGGAAAAGAGTGAGTGCAACCTCATACATTATTATAGAGGGAGAATAACCTTAGGGACTGGAAAACAGTGAGTGCCACCTCAGACATTATTATAGAGGGAGAATAACCTTGGGTACTGGTACAAAGTGAGTGCCACCTCAGACAATATTATAGAGGGAGTATCACCTTAGGGACTGGTACAGAGTGAGTGCCACCTCAGACATTATAATAGAGGGAGAATCACCTTAGGGACTGCAAGAGAGTGAGTGCCACCTCAGACATAATCATAGGGGGAGTATAACCTTAGGGACTTTAAAAGAGTGAGTGCCACCTCAGACATTATTAGAGAGGGAGTATAACCTTAGGAATTGCAAGAGAGTGAGTGCCACCTCAGACATTATTATAGAGGGAGAATAACCTTGCAGACTGGTACAAAGTGAGTGCCACATCAGAAATTATTATAGAGGGAGAATAACCTTGGGGAATGGTACGAAGTGAGTGCCACCTCAGACAATATTATAGAGGGAGGATCACCTTAGGGACTGCAAATGAGTGAGTGCCACCTCAGACATTATTATAGGGGGAGTATAACCTTGGGGACTGGAAAAGAGTGAGTGCCACCTCAGACATTATTAGAGAGGGAGAATAACCTTGGGGACTGGTACAAAGTGAGTGCAACCTCAGATATTATTATAGAGGGAGTATCACCTTAGGGACTGGTACAGAGTGAGCGCCACCTCAGACATTATAATAGGGGATTAACATCTTAGGGACTGCAAGAAAGTGAGTGCCACCTCAGACATTATTATAGTGGGAGTTTAACCTTAGGGACTGGAATAGAGTGAGTGCCACCTCAGATACTATTATAGAGGGAGTATCACCTTAGGGACTGGTACAGAGTGAGTGCCATCTCAGATACTAATATATAGGGAGTATCACCTTAGGGACTGGAACAGAGTGAGTGCCACCTCAGACATTATTACAGAGGGAATATCACCTTAGGGATTGATACAGAGTGAGTGCCACCTCAGACATTATTATAGAGGGAGTATCACCTTAGGGACTGGTACAGAGTGAGTGCCACCTCATACATTATAATAGGGGAGAATCACCTTAGGGACTGCAAGAAAGTGAGTGCCACCTCAGACATTATTATAGAGGGAGTATCACCTTAGGGACTGGTACAGTTTGAGTGCCACCTCAGATACTAATATATAGGGAGTATCACCTTAGGGACTGGTACAGAGTAAGTGCCACCTCAGACATTATTACAGAGGGAATATCGCCTTAGGGAATGATACAGAGTGAGTGCCACCTCAGACATTATTATAGAGGAAACATTACCTTAGGAGCTGGTACAGTGTGAGTGCCACCCCAGATATTATAATAAAGGGAATATCAACTTGGAGACTGGTACAGAGTGACTGCCATCTCAGATACTATTATAGAGTGAGTATCACCTTAGCAACTTGTACAGAGTAAGTGCCCCTCAGATACTATTAGAGATGGAGTATGATCTTAGGGACTGGTACATAGTGAGTGCCACCTTAGACATTATAATAGGGGATTAACATCTTAGGGACTGCAACAAAGTGAGTGCCACCTCAGACATTATTATAGTGGGAGTATAACCTTAGGGACTGGAATAGAGTGAGTTCCACCTCAGATACTATTATAGAGGGAGTATCACCTTAGGGACTGGTACAGAGTGAGTGCCATCTCAGATACTAATATATAGGGAGTATCACCTTAGGGACTGGAACAGAGTGAGTGCCACCTCAGACATTATTATAGGGTGAGTATAACCTTAGGGACTGGAAAACAGTGAGTGCCACCTCAGACATTATTATAGAGGGAGTATCACCTTAGGGACTGGTACAGAGTGAGTGCCACCTCATACATTATTATAGGGGAGAATCACCTTAGGGACTGCAAGAAAGTGAGTGCCACCTCAGACATTATTATAGAGGGAGTATCACCTTAGGGACTGGTACAGTTTGAGTGCCACCTCAGATACTAATATATAGGGAGTATCACCTTAGGGACTAGTACAGAGTGAGTGCCACCTCAGACATTATTACAGAGGGAATATCGCCTTAGGGAATGATACAGAGTGAGTGCCACCTCAGACATTATTATAGAGGAAACATTACCTTAGGAGCTGGTACAGTGTGAGTGCCACCCCAGATATTATAATAAAGGGAATTTCAACTTGGAGACTGGTACAGAGTGACTGCCACCTCAGATACTATTATAGAGTGAGTATCACCTTAGCAACTTGTACAGAGTAAGTGCCCCTCAGATACTATTAGAGATGGAGTATGATCTTAGGGACTGGTACATAGTGAGTGCCACCTTAGACATTATTATAGAGGAAGAATCACCTTAGGGACTGGTACAGAGTGACTGCCACCTCAGATACTATTATAGAGAGAGTATCACTTTAGGGATTGGTACAGAGTGAGTGCCATCTCAGATAATATTACATAGGGAGTATCACCTTAGGGAGTGGTACAGAGTGAGTGCCATCTCAGATAATTTTACATAGGGAGTATCACCTTAGGGAGTGGTACAGAATGAGTGCAACCTCAGATACTATTATAGAGGGAGTATCACCTTAGGGAATGGTACAGAATGAGTGCAACCTCAGATACTATTATAGAGGGAGTATCACCTTAGGGACTGGTACAGAGTGAGTGCCACCTCAGATATTATAATAGATGGAGTATCATCTTAGGGACTGATAGTGTGAGTGCCACCTCAGACAATATTATAGTTGGTGTATCACCTTAGGGACTGGTACAGAGTGAGTGCCATCTCAGAGACTAGTAAAGAGGTTGAATCACCTTAGGGACTGGTACAAAGTGAGTGCCATGTCAGACAATATAGAGGTAGTAATACCTGAGGGACTGGTACAGAGTGAGGGCCACCTCATACAATATTATACAGGGAATAATATCTTAGGGACTGGTACAGAGTGAGTGCCAGCTGTGCTCAGACGTTATTACAGAGGGAATATCACCTTACAGACTGCTACAGAATGAGCGCTACCTCAGATACTATTTTAGAGGGAGTATCACCTTTGGTGACGGTACAGAGTGAGCACCACCTCAGATACTAGCATAGAGGGAGTATCACCTTAGGGACTGGTACAGTGTGTGTGTCACCTCAGACAATAATATAGAGGGAGTAATACCTTAGGGACTGGAACAGAGTGTGTGTCACCTGAGAAAATAATATACAGTAGAGGGAGTATCACCTTAGGGACTGGTACAGAGTGAGTGTCACCTCAGACAATATTATAGAGGGAGTATCACCTTAGGGACTTGTACATTGTGTGTGCCACCTCAGACAATATTATAGAGGGAGTATAACCTTAGGGACTGGAAGAGAGTGTCACCTCAGACAATATTATAGGGAGTATTACTCAGGGACTGTTATTATCACTCATATTCTAGTTTATAATTCATATGCATCTGTGTTAGTAAATGGACCCTTCTGAACCAGTCTGGATCACTATTACAGCGAGCCTGCTGTCACCCCCTGACTTATGTTCTGATTCGTGTTGAGAAAGTCTGTCATTGAAGAGTAAATATGTCCGTTTTCAGAAATTACCGGAATATATTATATACCACAACGTGAAGACAGAGCGTGTCTGTCCCCATAAATGTCAGCGAAATTAGTTCCCATGAATCGTGAAAGGACATCTTTGAATTCTACATATTCTCCTGGATCAAATCCAGGATGGTCGAAAATGGAAATTTCGCCCTTCCTGTTATTCACATCCTGTAACTGAAAGTAATTAGAAATATCATCTGCAAATCATTATTTTATTCCTTATTTCCCCACCATTAAACAAAGCCCAAATAGAAGACATTAGTGTTAGGGTTACCATTAGTGTTAGGGATAGTAGTAGTGTTAGGGATAGTATTAGTGCTAGGGTTACTGTTAGGGTTAGGGATAGTATTAGTGTTAGGGTTACTGTTAGGGTTAGGGATAGTATTAGTGATAGGGTTACTGTTAGGGTTAGGGATAGTATTAGTGTTAGGGTTACCATTAGTGTTAGGGATAGTATTAGTGTAAGGGTTACCATTAGGGTTATGGATAGTATTAGTGTTAGGGTTATCGTTAGGGTTAGGGATAGTATTAGTGTTAGGGATAGTATTAGTATTACCATAAGGGTTAGGGATAGTATTAGTGTTAGGGTTACCATTAGGGTTAGGGATAGTATTAGTGTTAGGGTTACCATAAGGGTTAGGGATAGTATTAGTGTAATGGTTACCATTAGGGTTAGGGATAATATTTGTGTACTGGTTACCATTAGGGTAAGGAATAGTTTTAGTGTTAGGGTTACCATTAGGGTTAGTGATAGTATTAGTGTTAGGGTTACCATTAGGGTTAGGGATAGTATTAGTGTTAGGGTTACCGTTAGGGTTAGGGATAGTATTAGTGTTACCATAAGGGTTAGGGATAGTATAAGTGTTAGGGTTACCATTAGAGTTAGGGATAGTATTAGTGATAGGGTTACCGTTAGGGTTAGGGATAGTATTAGTGTTACCATAAGGGTTAAGGATAGTATTAGTGTTAGGGAACCATTAGGGTTAGGGATAGTATTAGTGTTGGGGTTACCATTAGGGTTAGGGATAGTATTAGTGTTACCATAAGGGTTAGGGATAGTATTAGTGTTAGGGTTACCATTAGGGTTAGGGATAGTATTAGTGTTAGGGTTACCATTAGGGTTAGGGATAGTATTAGTGTTAGGGTTTCCATTAGGGTTAGGGATAGTATTAATGTTACCATTAGGGTTAGAGATAGTATTAGTGTTAGGGTTACCGTTAGGGTTAGGTATAGTATTAGTGTTAAGGATACCATTAGGGTTAGGGATAGTATTAGTGTTAGGGTTTTCGTTAGGGCTAGGGATAGTATTAGTGTTAGGGTTACCATTAGGGTTAGGGATAGTATTAGTGTTATGGTTACCATTAGGGATAGGGATAGTATTAGTGTTAGGGTTACAATTAGGGTTAGGGATAGTATTAGTGTTAGGGTTACCATTAGGGTTAG
The DNA here is from genome assembly GCA_031769625.1 of Taudactylus pleione. Classification (NCBI taxonomy): domain Eukaryota; kingdom Metazoa; phylum Chordata; class Amphibia; order Anura; family Myobatrachidae; genus Taudactylus; species Taudactylus pleione. The sequence continues at coordinate 304,939 of JAUIMM010001494.1, read as the reverse complement.
TGATAGTATTAGTGTTAGGGTTACTATTAGGGTTAGGGACAGTATTAATGTTAGGGTTAGGGATAGTATTAGTGTTACCATTAGGGTTATGGATAGTATTAGTGTTAGGGTTACCAAAAGGGTTAGGGATAGTATTAGTGGTAGGGTTACCATTATGGTTAAGGATAGTATTAGTGTAATGGTTACCATAAGGCTTAGGGATAGTATTAGTGTTAGGTTTATCATTATGGTTAGGGATAGTATTAGTGTTAGGGTTACCATTAGGGTTAAGGATAGTATTAGTGTTAGGGTTACCATTAGGGTTAGGGATAGTATTAGTGTTAAGGTTAACATTAGGGTTAGGGATAGTATTAGTGTAATAGTTACCATAAGGCTTAGGGATAGTATTAGTGTTAGGTTTATCATTATGGTTAGGGATAGTATTAGTGTTAGGGTTACTATTAGGGTTAGGGATAGTATTAATGTTAGGGTTAGGGATAGTATTAGTGTTACCATTAGTGTTAGGGATAGTATTAGTGTTAGGGTTACCAATAGGGTTAGGGATAGTATTAGTGTTAGGGTTACCATAAGGCTTAGGGATAGTTTTAGTGTTAGGTTTATCATTATGATTAGGGATAGTATTAGTGTTAGGGTTACCATTAGGGTTAGGGATAGTATTAGTGTTAGGGTTACCATTAGGGTTAGGGATAGTATTAGTGTTAGGGTAAACATTAGGGTTAGGGATAGTATTAGTGTAATCGTTACCATAAGGCTTAGGGATAGTATTAGTGATAGGTTTATCATTATGGTTAGGGATAGTATTAGTGTTAGGGTTACCATTAGGGTTAGGGATAGTATTTGTGTTTTGGTTACCATTAGGGTTAGGGATAGTTTTAGTGTTAGGGATACCATTAGGGCTAGGGATAGTATTAGTGTTACCATTAGGGTTAGGGAAAGTATTAGTGTTAGGGTGACTGTTAGGGATATTAAAAGTATTAGTGTTAGGGTTACCATTAGGGTTAGGGATAGTATTAGTGTAAGGCTTACCATTATGGTTAAGGATAGTATTAGTGTAATGGTTACCATAAGGCTTAGGGATAGTATTAGTGTTAGGTTTATCATTATGGTTAGGGATAGTTTTAGTGTTAGGGATACCATTAGGGCTAGGGATAGTATTAGTGTTACCATTAGGGTTAGGGAAAGTATTAGTGTTAGGGTGACTGTTAGGGATATTAATAGTATTAGTGTTAGGGTTACCATTAGGGTTAGGGATAGTATTAGTGTAAGGCTTACCATTATGGTTAAGGATAGTATTAGTGAAATGGTTACCATAAGGCTTAGGGATAGTATTAGTGTTAGGTTTATCATTATGGTTAGGGATAGTATTAGTGTTAGGGTTACCATTAGGGTTAGGGATAGTATTAGTGTTAGGGTTACCATTAGGGTTAGGGATAGTATTAGTGTTAAGGTTAACATTAGGGTTAGGGATAGTATTAGTGTAATGGTTATCATAAGGCTTAGGGATAGTATTAGTGTTAGGTTTATCATTATGGTTAGGGATAGTATTAGTGTTAGGGTTACTATTAGGGTTAGGGATAGTATTAATGTTAGGGTTAGGGATAGTATTAGTGTTACCATTAGTGTTAGGGATAGTATTAGTGTTAGGGTTACCAATAGGGTTAGGGATAGTATTAGTGTTAGGGTTACCATAAGGCTTAGGGATAGTATTAGTGTTAGGTTTATCATTATGATTAGGGATAGTATTAGTGTTACCATTAGGGTTAGGGAAAGTATTAGTGTTAGGGTGACTGTTAGGGATATTAATAGTATTAGTGTTAGGGTTACCATTAGGGTTAGGGATAGTATTAGTGGTAGGGTTACCATTATGGTTAAGGATAGTATTAGTGTTAGGGTTACCATAAGGCTTAGGGATAGTATTAGTGTTAGGTTTATCATTATGGTTAGGGATAGTATTAGTGTTAGGGTTACCATTAGGGTTAGGGATAGTATTAGTGTTAGGGTTACCATTAGGGTTAGGGATAGTATTAGTGTTAAGGTTAACATTAGGGTTAGGGATAGTATTAGTGTAATGGTTACCATAAGGCTTAGGGATAGTATTAGTGTTAGGTTTATCATTATGGTTAGTGATAGTATTAGTGTTAGGGTTACTATTAGGGTTAGGGATTTTATTAATGTTAGGGTTAGGGATAGTATTAGTGTTACCATTAGTGTTAGGGATAGTATTAGTGTTAGGGTTACCAATAGGGTTAGGGATAGTATTAGTGTTAGGGTTACCATAAGGCTTAGGGATAGTATTAGTGTTAGGTTTATCATTATGATTAGGGATAGTATTAGTGTTAGGGTTACCATTAGGGTTAGGGATAGTATTAGTGTTAGGGTTACCATTAGGGTTAGGGATAGTATTAGTGTTAGGGTAAACATTAGGGTTAGGGATAGTATTAGTGTAATGGTTACCATAAGGCTTAGGGATAGTATTAGTGATAGGTTTATCATTATGGTTAGGGATAGTATTAGTGTTAGGGTTACCATTAGGGTTAGGGATAGTATTTGTGTTAGGGTTACCATTAGGGTTAGGGATAGTTTTAGTGTTAGGGATACCATTAGGGCTAGGGATAGTATTAGTGTTACCATTAGGGTTAGGGAAAGTATTAGTGTTAGGGTGACTGTTAGGGATATTAATAGTATTAGTGTTAGGGTTACCATTAGGGTTAGGGATAGTATTAGTGTAAGGCTTACCATAAGGGTTAGGAATAGTATTAGTGTTTGGGTTACCATAAGGGTTAGGGACAGTATTAGTGTTAGGTTTATCGTTAGGGTTAGGGATAGTATTAGTGTTAGTGTTATCATTAGTATTAGTGTTAGGGTTATCGTTAGGGTTAGGGATAGTATTAGTGTTAGGCTTACCATAAGGGTTAGGGATAGTATTAGTGTTAGGGTTACCATTAGGGCTAGGGATAGAATTAGTATAAGGGTTAGCATAAGAGTTAGGGATAGTATTAGTGTTAGGGTTACCATTAGGGTTAGTGACAGTATTAGTGTTACGGTTACTATTAGGGTTAGGGATAGTATTAGTGTTAGGGTTACCAATAGGGTTAGGGATAGTATTAGTGTTAGGGTTAACATTAGGGTTATGGATAGTATTAGTGTAATGGTTACCATAAGGCTAAGGGACAGTATTAGTGTTAGGTTTATCATTATGGTTAGGGATATTATTAGTGTTTGGGTTACCGTTAGGGTTAGCGATAGTATTAGTGTTAGGGTTACCATTAGGGTTAGGGATAGAATTAGTGTTAGGGTTACCATTAGGGTTAGGGATAGTATTAGTGTTAGGGTTACTGTTAGGGTTAGGAATAGTATTAGTGTTAGGGTTACCATTAGGGTTTGGGATAGTATTAGTGTTAGGGTTACCATTAGGGTTAGGGATAGTATTAGTGTTAGGGTTACCATTAGGATTAGGGATAGTATTAGTGTTAGGGTTATCGTTAGGGTTAGGGATAGTATTAGTGCTAGGGTTACTGTTAGGGTTAGGGATAGTATTAGTGTTAGGGTTACTGTTAGGGTTAGGGATAGTATTAGTGATAGGGTTACTGTTAGGGTTAGGGATAGTATTAGTGTTAGGGTTACCATTAGTGTTAGGGATAGTATTAGTGTAAGGGTTACCATTAGGGTTATGGATAGTATTAGTGTTAGGGTTATCGTTAGGGTTAGGGATAGTATTAGTGTTAGGGATAGTATTAGTATTACCATAAGGGTTAGGGATAGTATTAGTGTTAGGGTTACCATTAGGGTTAGGGATAGTATTAGTGTTAGGGTTACCATAAGGGTTAGGGATAGTATTAGTGTAATGGTTACCATTAGGGTTAGGGATAGTATTTGTGTACTGGTTACCATTAGGGTAAGGAATAGTTTTAGTGTTAGGGTTACCATTAGGGTTAGTGATAGTATTAGTGTTAGGGTTACCGTTAGGGTTAGGGATAGTATTAGTGTTACCATAAGGGTTAGGGATAGTATAAGTGTTAGGGTTACCATTAGAGTTAGGGATAGTATTAGTGATAGGGTTACCGTTAGGGTTAGGGATAGTATTAGTGTTACCATAAGGGTTAAGGATAGTATTAGTGTTAGGGAACCATTAGGGTTAGGGATAGTATTAGTGTTGGGGTTACCATTAGGGTTAGTGATAGTATTAGTGTTACCATAAGGGTTAGGGATAGTATTAGTGTTAGGGTTACCATTAGGGTTAGGGATAGTATTAGTGTTAGGGTTACCATTAGGGTTAGGGATAGTATTAGTGTTAGGGTTTCCATTAGGGTTAGGGATAGTATTAATGTTACCATTAGGGTTAGAGATAGTATTAGTGTTAGGGTTACAGTTAGGGTTAGGTATAGTATTAGTGTTAAGGATACCATTAGGGTTAGGGATAGTATTAGTGTTAGGTTTTTTGTTAGGGCTAGGGATAGTATTAGTGTTAGGGTTACCATTAGGGTTAGGGATAGTATTAGTGTTATGGTTACCATTAGGGATAGGGATAGTATTAGTGTTAGGGTTACAATTAGGGTTAGGGATAGTATTAGTGTTAGGGTTACCATTAGGGTTAGTGATAGTATTAGTGTTAGGGTTACTATTAGGGTTAGGGACAGTATTAATGTTAGGGTTAGGGATAGTATTAGTGTTACCATTAAGGTTAGGGATAGTATTAGTGTTAGGGTTACCAAAAGGGTTAGGGATAGTATTAGTGGTAGGGTTACCATTATGGTTAAGGATAGTATTAGTGTAATGGTTACCATAAGGCTTAGGGATAGTATTAGTGTTAGGTTTATCATTATGGTTAGGGATAGTATTAGTGTTAGGGTTACCATTAGGGTTAGGGATAGTATTAGTGTTAGGGTTACCATTAGGGTTAGGGATAGTATTAGTGTTAAGGTTAACATTAGGGTTAGGGATAGTGTTAGTGTAATGGTTACCATAAGGCTTAGAGATAGTATTAGTGTTAGGTTTATCATTATGGTTAGGGATAGTATTAGTGTTAGGGTTACTATTAGGGTTAGGGATAGTATTAATGTTAGGGTTAGGGATAGTATTAGTGTTACCATTAGTGTTAGGGATAGTATTAGTGTTAGGGTTACCAATAGGGTTAGGGATAGTATTAGTGTTAGGGTTACCATAAAGATTAGGGATAGTATTAGTGTTAGGTTTATCATTATGATTAGGGATAGTATTAGTGTTAGGGTTACCATTAGGGTTAGGGATAGTATTAGTGTTAGGGTTACCATTAGGGTTAGGGATAGTATTAGTGTTAGGGTAAACATTAGGGTTAGGGATAGTATTAGTGTAATGGTTACCATAAGGCTTAGGGATAGTATTAGTGATAGGTTTATCATTATGGTTAGGGATAGTATTAGTGTTAGGGTTACCATTAGGGTTAGGGATAGTATTTGTGTTAGGGTTACCATTAGGGTTAGGGATTGTTTTAGTGTTAGGGATACCATTAGGGCTAGGGATAGTATTAGTGTTACCATTAGGGTTAGGGAAAGTATTAGTGTTAGGGTGACTGTTAGGGATATTAATAGTATTAGTGTTAGGGTTACCATTAGGGTTAGGGATAGTATTAGTGTAAGGCTTACCATTATGGTTAAGGATAGTATTAGTGTAATGGTTACCATAAGGCTTAGGGATAGTATTAGTGTTAGGTTTATCATTATGGTTAGGGATAGTATTAGTGTTAGGGTTACCATTAGGGTTAGGGATAGTATTAGTGTTAAGGTTAACATTAGGGTTAGGGATAGTATTAGTGTAATGGTTACCATAAGGCTTAGGGATAGTATTAGTGTTAGGTTTATCATTATGGTTAGGGATAGTATTAGTGTTAGGGTTACTATTAGGGTTAGGGATAGTATTAATGTTAGGGTTAGGGATAGTATTAGTGTTACCATTAGTGTTAGGGATAGTATTAGTGTTAGGGTTACCAATAGGGTTAGGGATAGTATTAGTGTTAGGGTTACCATAAGGCTTAGGGATAGTATTAGTGTTAGGTTTATCATTATGATTAGGGATAGTATTAGTGTTACCATTAGGGTTAGGGAAAGTATTAGTGTTAGGGTGACTGTTAGGGATATTAATAGTATTAGTGTTAGGGTTACCATTAGGGTTAGGGGTAGTATTAGTGGTAGGGTTACCATTATGGTTAAGGATAGTATTAGTGTAATGGTTACCATAAGGCTTAGGGATAGTATTAGTGTTAGGTTTATCATTATGGTTAGGGATAGTATTAGTGTTAGGGTTACCATTAGGGTTAGGGATAGTATTAGTGTTAGGGTTACCATTAGGGTTAGGGATAGTATTAGTGTTAAGGTTAACATTAGGGTTAGGGATAGTATTAGTGTAATGGTTACCATAAGGCTTAGGGATAGTATTAGTGTTTGGTTTATCATTATGGTTAGGGATAGTATTAGTGTTAGGGTTACTATTAGGGTTAGGAATAGTATTAATGTTAGGGTTAGGGATAGTATTAGTGTTACCATTAGTATTAGGGATAGTATTAGTGTTAGGGTTACCATAAGGCTTAGGGATAGTATTAGTGTTAGGTTTATCATTATGATTAGGGATAGCATTAGTGTTAGGGTAAACATTAGGGTTAGGGATAGTATTAGTGTAATGGTTACCATAAGGCTTAGGGATAGTATTAGTGTTAGGTTTATCATTATGGTTAGGGATAGTATTAGTGTTAGGGTTACCATTAGGGTTAGGGATAGTATTAGTGTTAGGGTTACCATTAGGGTTAGGGATAGTATTAGTGTTAGGGTTAACATTAGGGTTATGGATAGTATTAGTGTAATGGTTACCATAAGGCTAAGGGACAGTATTAGTGTTAGGTTTATCATTATGGTTAGGGATATTATTAGTGTTTGGGTTACCGTTAGGGTTAGCGATAGTATTAGTGTTAGGGTTACCATTAGGGTTAGGGATAGAATTAGTGTTAGGGTTACCATTAGGGTTAGGGATAGTATTAGTGTTAGGGTTACTGTTAGGGTTAGGAATAGTATTAGTGTTAGGGTTACCATTAGGGTTTGGGATAGTATTAGTGTTAGGGTTACCATTAGGGTTAGGGATAGTATTAGTGTTAGGGTTACCATTAGGATTAGGGATAGTATTAGTGTTAGGGTTATCGTTAGGGTTAGGGATAGTATTAGTGCTAGGGTTACTGTTAGGGTTAGAGATAGTATTAGTGTTAGGGTTACTGTTAGGGTTAGGGATAGTATTAGTGATAGGGTTACTGTTAGGGTTAGGGATAGTATTAGTGTTAGGGTTACCATTAGTGTTAGGGATAGTATTAGTGTAAGGGTTACCATTAGGGTTATGGATAGTATTAGTGTTAGGGTTATCGTTAGGGTTAGGGATAGTATTAGTGTTAGGGATAGTATTAGTATTACCATAAGGGTTAGGGATAGTATTAGTGTTAGGGTTACCATTAGGGTTAGGGATAGTATTAGTGTTAGGGTTACCATAAGGGTTAGGGATAGTATTAGTGTAATGGTTACCATTAGGGTTAGGGATAGTATTTGTGTACTGGTTACCATTAGGGTAAGGAATAGTTTTAGTGTTAGGGTTACCATTAGGGTTAGTGATAGTATTAGTGTTAGGGTTACCGTTAGGGTTAGGGATAGTATTAGTGTTACCATAAGGGTTAGGGATAGTATAAGTGTTAGGGTTACCATTAGAGTTAGGGATAGTATTAGTGATAGGGTTACCGTTAGGGTTAGGGATAGTATTAGTGTTACCATAAGGGTTAAGGATAGTATTAGTGTTAGGGAACCATTAGGGTTAGGGATAGTATTAGTGTTGGGGTTACCATTAGGGTTAGTGATAGTATTAGTGTTACCATAAGAGTTAGGGATAGTATTAGTGTTAGGGTTACCATTAGGGTTAGGGATAGTATTAGTGTTAGGGTTACCATTAGGGTTAGGGATAGTATTAGTGTTAGGGTTTCCATTAGGGTTAGGGATAGTATTAATGTTACCATTAGGGTTAGAGATAGTATTAGTGTTAGGGTTACAGTTAGGGTTAGGTATAGTATTAGTGTTAAGGATACCATTAGGGTTAGGGATAGTATTAGTGTTAGGTTTTTCGTTAGGGCTAGGGATAGTATTAGTGTTAGGGTTACCATTAGGGTTAGGGATAGTATTAGTGTTATGGTTACCATTAGGGATAGGGATAGTATTAGTGTTAGGGTTACAATTAGGGTTAGGGATAGTATTAGTGTTAGGGTTACCATTAGGGTTAGTGATAGTATTAGTGTTAGGGTTACTATTAGGGTTAGGGACAGTATTAATGTTAGGGTTAGGGATAGTATTAGTGTTACCATTAGGGTTAGGGATAGTATTAGTGTTAGGGTTACCAAAAGGGTTAGGGATAGTATTAGTGGTAGGGTTACCATTATGGTTAAGGATAGTATTAGTGTAATGGTTACCATAAGGCTTAGGGATAGTATTAGTGTTAGGTTTATCATTATGGTTAGGGATAGTATTAGTGTTAGGGTTACCATTAGGGTTAGGGATAGTATTAGTGTTAGGGTTACCATTAGGGTTAGGGATAGTATTAGTGTTAAGGTTAACATTAGGGTTAGGGATAGTGTTAGTGTAATGGTTACCATAAGGCTTAGAGATAGTATTAGTGTTAGGTTTATCATTATGGTTAGGGATAGTATTAGTGTTAGGGTTACTATTAGGGTTAGGGATAGTATTAATGTTAGGGTTAGGGATAGTATTAGTGTTACCATTAGTGTTAGGGATAGTATTAGTGTTAGGGTTACCAATAGGGTTAGGGATAGTATTAGTGTTAGGGTTACCATAAAGATTAGGGATAGTATTAGTGTTAGGTTTATCATTATGATTAGGGATAGTATTAGTGTTAGGGTTACCATTAGGGTTAGGGATAGTATTAGTGTTAGGGTTACCATTAGGGTTAGGGATAGTATTAGTGTTAGGGTAAACATTAGGGTTAGGGATAGTATTAGTGTAATGGTTACCATAAGGCTTAGGGATAGTATTAGTGATAGGTTTATCATTATGGTTAGGGATAGTATTAGTGTTAGGGTTACCATTAGGGTTAGGGATAGTATTTGTGTTAGGGTTACCATTAGGGTTAGGGATTGTTTTAGTGTTAGGGATACCATTAGGGCTAGGGATAGTATTAGTGTTACCATTAGGGTTAGGGAAAGTATTAGTGTTAGGGTGACTGTTAGGGATATTAATAGTATTAGTGTTAGGGTTACCATTAGGGTTAGGGATAGTATTAGTGTAAGGCTTACCATTATGGTTAAGGATAGTATTAGTGTAATGGTTACCATAAGGCTTAGGGATAGTATTAGTGTTAGGTTTATCATTATGGTTAGGGATAGTATTAGTGTTAGGGTTACCATTAGGGTTAGGGATAGTATTAGTGTTAAGGTTAACATTAGGGTTAGGGATAGTATTAGTGTAATGGTTACCATAAGGCTTAGGGATAGTATTAGTGTTAGGTTTATCATTATGGTTAGGGATAGTATTAGTGTTAGGGTTACTATTAGGGTTAGGGATAGTATTAATGTTAGGGTTAGGGATAGTATTAGTGTTACCATTAGTGTTAGGGATAGTATTAGTGTTAGGGTTACCAATAGGGTTAGGGATAGTATTAGTGTTAGGGTTACCATAAGGCTTAGGGATAGTATTAGTGTTAGGTTTATCATTATGATTAGGGACAGTATTAGTGTTACCATTAGGGTTAGGGAAAGTATTAGTGTTAGGGTGACTGTTAGGGATATTAATAGTATTAGTGTTAGGGTTACCATTAGGGTTAGGGGTAGTATTAGTGGTAGGGTTACCATTATGGTTAAGGATAGTATTAGTGTAATGGTTACCATAAGGCTTAGGGATAGTATTAGTGTTAGGTTTATCATTATGGTTAGGGATAGTATTAGTGTTAGGGTTACCATTAGGGTTAGGGATAGTATTAGTGTTAGGGTTACCATTAGGGTTAGGGATAGTATTAGTGTTAAGGTTAACATTAGGGTTAGGGATAGTATTAGTGTAATGGTTACCATAAGGCTTAGGGATAGTATTAGTGTTTGGTTTATCATTATGGTTAGGGATAGTATTAGTGTTAGGGTTACTATTAGGGTTAGGGATAGTATTAATGTTAGGGTTAGGGATAGTATTAGTGTTACCATTAGTGTTAGGGATAGTATTAGTGTTAGGGTTACCATAAGGCTTAGGGATAGTATTAGTGTTAGGTTTATCATTATGATTAGGGATAGTATTAGTGTTAGGGTAAACATTAGGGTTAGGGATAGTATTAGTGTAATGGTTACCATAAGGCTTAGGGATAGTATTAGTGATAGGTTTATCATTATGGTTAGGGATAGTATTAGTGTTAGGGTTACCATTAGGGTTAGGGATAGTATTTGTGTTAGGGTTACCATTAGGGTTAGGGATAGTTTTAGTGTTAGGGATACCATTAGGGCTAGGGATAGTATTAGTGTTACCATTAGGGTTAGGGAAAGTATTAGTGTTAAGGTGACTGCTAGGGATATTAATAGTATGAGTGTTAGGGTTACCATTAGGGTTAGGGATAGTATTAGTGTAAGGCTTACCATAAGGGTTAGGGATAGTATTAGTGTTAGGGTTACCATTAGGGTTAGGGATAGTATTAGTGTTAGGGTTATCGTTAGGGTTAGGGATAGTATTAGTGTTAGGGTTACCATTAGGGTTAGGGAAAGTATTAGAGCTAGGGTTATCGATAGGGTTATGGATATTATTAGTGTTATGGTTACCATTAGGGTTAGGGATAGTATTAGTATAAGGGTTACCATTAGGGTTAGGGATAATATTAGTGTTAGGGTTACCATTAGGGTTAGGAATATTATTAGTGTTAGGGTTACCATAAGGGATAGGGATAGTATTAGTGTAATGGTTAACATTAGGGTTAGGAATAGTATTAGTGTTTGGGTTACCATAAGGGTTAGGGACAGTATTAGTGTTAGGTTTATCGTTAGGGTTAGGGATAGTATTAGTTTTAGTGTTATCATTAGTATTAGTGTTAGGGTTATCGTTAGGGTTAGGGATAGTATTAGTGTTAGGCTTACCATAAGGGTTAGGGATAGTATTAGTGTTAGGGTTACCATTAGGGCTAGGGATAGAATTAGTGTAAGGGTTAGCATAAGAGTTAGGGATAGTATTAGTGTTAGGGTTACCATTAGGGTTAGTGACAGTATTAGTGTTAGGGTTACTATTAGGGTTAGGGATAGTATTAGTGTTAGGGTTACCAAAAGGGTTAGGGATAGTATTAGTGGTAGGGTTACCATTATGGTTAAGGATAGTATTAGTGTAATGGTTACCATAAGGCTTAGGGATAGTATTAGTGTTAGGTTTATCATTATGGTTAGGGATAGTATTAGTGTTAGGGTTACCATTAGGGTTAAGGATAGTATTAGTGTTAGGGTTACCATTAGGGTTAGGGATAGTATTAGTGTTAAGGTTAACATTAGGGTTAGGGATAGTATTAGTGTAATGGTTACCATAAGGCTTAGTGATAGTATTAGTGTTAGGTTTATCATTATGGTTAGGGATAGTATTAGTGTTAGGGTTACTATTAGGGTTAGGGATAGTATTAATGTTAGGGTTAGGGATAGTATTAGTGTTACCATTAGTGTTAGGGATAGTATTAGTGTTAGGGTTACCAATAGGGTTAGGGATAGTATTAGTGTTAGGGTTACCATAAGGCTTAGGGATAGTATTAGTGTTAGGTTTATCATTATGATTAGGGATAGTATTAGTGTTAGGGTTACCATTAGGGTTAGGGATAGTATTAGTGTTAGGGTTACCATTAGGGTTAGGGATAGTATTAGTGTTAGGGTAAACATTAGGGTTAGGGATAGTATTAGTGTAATCGTTACCATAAGGCTTAGGGATAGTATTAGTGATAGGTTTATCATTATGGTTAGGGATAGTATTAGTGTTAGGGTTACCATTAGGGTTAGGGATAGTATTTGTGTTAGGGTTACCATTAGGGTTAGGGATAGTTTTAGTGTTAGGGATACCATTAGGGCTAGGGATAGTATTAGTGTTACCATTAGGGTTAGGGAAAGTATTAGTGTTAGGGTGACTGTTAGGGATATTAATAGTATTAGTGTTAGGGTTACCATTAGGGTTAGGGATAGTATTAGTGTAAGGCTTACCATTATGGTTAAGGATAGTATTAGTGTAATGGTTACCATAAGGCTTAGGGATAGTATTAGTGTTAGGTTTATCATTATGGTTAGGGATAGTATTAGTGTTAGGGTTACCATTAGGGTTAGGGATAGTATTAGTGTTAGGGTTACCATTAGGGTTAGGGATAGTATTAGTGTTAAGGTTAACATTAGGGTTAGGGATAGTATTAGTGTAATGGTTATCATAAGGCTTAGGGATAGTATTAGTGTTAGGTTTATCATTATGGTTAGGGATAGTATTAGTGTTAGGGTTACTATTAGGGTTAGGGATAGTATTAATGTTAGGGTTAGGGATAGTATTAGTGTTACCATTAGTGTTAGGGATAGTATTAGTGTTAGGGTTACCAATAGGGTTAGGGATAGTATTAGTGTTAGGGTTACCATAAGGCTTAGGGATAGTATTAGTGTTAGGTTTATCATTATGATTAGGGATAGTATTAGTGTTACCATTAGGGTTAGGGAAAGTATTAGTGTTAGGGTGACTGTTAGGGATATTAATAGTATTAGTGTTAGGGTTACCATTAGGGTTAGGGATAGTATTAGTGGTAGAGTTACCATTATGGTTAAGGATAGTATTAGTGTAATGGTTACCATAAGGCTTAGGGATAGTATTAGTGTTAGGTTTATCATTATGGTTAGGGATAGTATTAGTGTTAGGGTTACCATTAGGGTTAGGGATAGTATTAGTGTTAGGGTTACCATTAGGGTTAGGGATAGTATTAGTGTTAAGGTTAACATTAGGGTTAGGGATAGTATTAGTGTAATGGTTACCATAAGGCTTAGGGATAGTATTAGTGTTAGGTTTATCATTATGGTTAGGGATAGTATTAGTGTTAGGTTTACTATTAGGGTTAGGGATTTTATTAATGTTAGGGTTAGGGATAGTATTAGTGTTACCATTAGTGTTAGGGATAGTATTAGTGTTAGGGTTACCAATAGGGTTAGGGATAGTATTAGTGTTAGGGTTACCATAAGGCTTAGGGATAATATTAGTGTTAGGTTTATCATTATGATTAGGGATAGTATTAGTGTTAGGGCTACCATTAGGGTTAGGGATAGTATTAGTGTTAGGGTTACCATTAGAGTTAGGGATAGTATTAGTGTTAGGGTAAACATTAGGGTTAGGGATAGTATTAGTGTAATGGTTACCATAAGGCTTAGGGATAGTATTAGTGATAGGTTTATCATTATGGTTAGGGATAGTATTAGTGTTAGGGTTACCATTAGGGTTAGGGATAGTATTTGTGTTAGGGTTACCATTAGGGTTAGGGATAGTTTTAGTGTTAGGGATACCATTAGGGCTAGGGATAGTATTAGTGTTACCATTAGGGTTAGGGAAAGTATTAGTGTTAGGGTGACTGTTAGGGATATTAATAGTATTAGTGTTAGGGTTACCATTAGGGTTAGGGATAGTATTAGTGTAAGGCTTACCATAAGGGTTAGGGATAGTATTAGTGTTAGGGTTACCATTAAGGTTAGGGATAGTATTACTGTTAGGGTTACCATTAGGGTTAGGGATAGTATTAGTGTTAGGGTTATCGTTAGGGTTAGGGATAGTATTAGTGTTAGGGTTACCATTAGGGTTAGGGATAGTATTAGTGTTAGGGTTACCATTAGGGTTAGGGAAAGTATTAGAGCTAGGGTTATCGATAGGGTTATGGATATTATTAGTGTTATGGTTACCATTAGGGTTAGGGATAGTATTAGTATAAGGGTTACCATTAGGGTTAGGGATAATATTAGTGTTAGGGTTACCATTAGGGTTAGGAATATTATTAGTGTTAGGGTTACCATAAGGGATAGGGATAGTATTAGTGTAATGGTTAACATTAGGGTTAGGAATAGTATTAGTGTTTGGGTTACCATAAGGGTTAGGGACAGTTTTAGTGTTAGGTTTATCGTTAGGGTTAGGGATAGTATTAGTGTTAGTGTTATCATTAGTATTAGTGTTAGGGTTATCGTTAGGGTTAGGGATAGTATTAGTGTTAGGCTTACCATAAGGGTTAGGGATAGTATTAGTGTTAGGGTTACCATTAGGGCTAGGGATAGAATTAGTATAAGGGTTAGCATAAGAGTTAGGGATAGTATTAGTGTTAGGGTTACCATTAGGGTTAGTGACAGTATTAGTGTTAGGGTTACTATTTGGGTTAGGGATAGTATTAGTGTAATGGTTACCATAAGGCTTAGGGATAGTATTAGTGTTAGGTTTATCATTATGGTTAGGGATAGTATTAGTGTTAGGGTTACCATTAGGGTTAGGGATAGTATTAGTGTTAGGGTTACCATTAGGGTTAGGGATAGTATTAGTGTTAGGGTTAACATTAGGGTTATGGATAGTATTAGTGTAATGGTTACCATAAGGCTTAGGGACAGTATTAGTGTTAGGTTTATCATTATGGTTAGGGATATTATTAGTGTTTGGGTTACCGTTAGGGTTAGCGATAGTATTAGTGTTAGGGTTACCATTAGGGTTAGGAATAGTATTAGTGTTAGGGTTACCATTAGGGTTTGGGATAGTATTAGTGTTAGGGTTACCATTAGGGTTAGGGATAGTATTAGTGTTAGGGTTACCATTAGGATTAGGGATAGTATTAGTGTTAGGGTTATCGTTAGGGTTAGGGATAGTATTAGTGCTAGGGTTACTGTTAGGGTTAGGGATAGTATTAGTGTTAGGGTTACTGTTAGGGTTAGGGATAGTATTAGTGATAGGGTTACTGTTAGGGTTAGGGATAGTATTAGTGTTAGGGTTACCATTAGTGTTAGGGATAGTATTAGTGTAAGGGTTACCATTAGGGTTATGGATAGTATTAGTGTTAGGGTTATCGTTAGGGTTAGGGATAGTATTAGTGTTAGGGATAGTATTAGTATTACCATAAGGGTTAGGGATAGTATTAGTGTTAGGGTTACCATTAGGGTTAGGGAGAGTATTAGTGTTAGGGTTACCATAAGGGTTAGGGATAGTATTAGTGTAATGGTTACCATTAGGGTTAGGGATAGTATTTGTGTACTGGTTACCATTAGGGTAAGGAATAGTTTTAGTGTTAGGGTTACCATTAGGGTTAGTGATAGTATTAGTGTTAGGGTTACCGTTAGGGTTAGGGATAGTATTAGTGTTACCATAAGGGTTAGGGATAGTATAAGTGTTAGGGTTACCATTAGAGTTAGGGATAGTATTAGTGATAGGGTTACCGTTAGGGTTAGGGATAGTATTAGTGTTACCATAAGGGTTAAGGATAGTATTAGTGTTAGGGAACCATTAGGGTTAGGGATAGTATTAGTGTTGGGGTTACCATAAGGGTTAGGGATAGTATTAGTGTTACCATAAGGGTTAGGGATAGTATTAGTGTTAGGGTTACCATTAGGGTTAGGGATAGTATTAGTGTTAGGGTTACCATTAGGGTTAGGGATAGTATTAGTGTTAGGGTTTCCATTAGGGTTAGGGATAGTATTAATGTTACCATTAGGGTTAGAGATAGTATTAGTGTTAGGGTTACCGTTAGGGTTAGGTATAGTATTAGTGTTAAGGATACCATTAGGGTTAGGGATAGTATTAGTGTTAGGTTTTTCGTTAGGGCTAGGGATAGTATTAGTGTTAGGGTTACCATTAGGGTTAGGGATAGTATTAGTGTTATGGTTACCATTAGGGATAGGGATAGTATTAGTGTTAGGGTTACAATTAGGGTTAGGGATAGTATTAGTGTTAGGGTTACCATTAGGGTTAGTGATAGTATTAGTGTTAGGGTTACTATTAGGGTTAGGGACAGTATTAATGTTAGGGTTAGGGATAGTATTAGTGTTACCATTAGGGTTAGGGATAGTATTAGTGTTAGGGTTACCAAAAGGGTTAGGGATAGTATTAGTGGTAGGGTTACCATTATGGTTAAGGATAGTATTAGTGTAATGGTTACCATATGGCTTAGGGATAGTATTAGTGTTAGGTTTATCATTATGGTTAGGGATAGTATTAGTGTTAGGGTTACCATTAGGGTTAGGGATAGTATTAGTGTTAGGGTTACCATTAGGGTTAGGGATAGTATTAGTGTTAAGGTTAACATTAGGGTTAGGGATAGTATTAGTGTAATGGTTACCATAAGGCTTAGAGATAGTATTAGTGTTAGGTTTATCATTATGGTTAGGGATAGTATTAGTGTTAGGGTTACTATTAGGGTTAGGGATAGTATTAATGTTAGGGTTAGGGATAGTATTAGTGTTACCATTAGTGTTAGGGATAGTTTTAGTGTTAGGGTTACCAATAGGGTTAGGGATAGTATTAGTGTTAGGGTTACCATAAGGATTAGGGATAGTATTAGTGTTAGGTTTATCATTATGATTAGGGATAGTATTAGTGTTATGGTTACCATTAGGGTTAGGGATAGTATTAGTGTTAGGGTTACCATTAGGGTTAGGGATAGTATTAGTGTTAGGGTAAACATTAGGGTTAGGGATAGTATTAGTGTAATGGTTACCATAAGGCTTAGGGATAGTATTAGTGATAGGTTTATCATTATGGTTAGGGATAGTATTAGTGTTAGGGTTACCATTAGGGTTAGGGATAGTATTTGTGTTAGGGTTACCATTAGGGTTAGGGATTGTTTTAGTGTTAGGGATACCATTAGGGCTAGGGATAGTATTAGTGTTACCATTAGGGTTAGGGAAAGTATTAGTGTTAGGGTGACTGTTAGGGATATTAATAGTATTAGTGTTAGGGTTACCATTAGGGTTAGGGATAGTATTAGTGTAAGGCTTACCATTATGGTTAAGGATAGTATTAGTGTAATGGTTACCATAAGGCTTAGGGATAGTATTAGTGTTAGGTTTATCATTATGGTTAGGGATAGTATTAGTGTTAGGGTTACCATTAGGGTTAGGGATAGTATTAGTGTTAGGGTTACCATTAGGGTTAGGGATAGTATTAGTGTTAAGGTTAACATTAGGGTTAGGGATAGTATTAGTGTAATGGTTACCATAAGGCTTAGGGATAGTATTAGTGTTAGGTTTATCATTATGGTTAGGGATAGTATTAGTGTTAGGGTTACTATTAGGGTTAGGGATAGTATTAATGTTAGGGTTAGGGATAGTATTAGTGTTACCATTAGTGTTAGGGATAGTATTAGTGTTAGGGTTACCAATAGGGTTAGGGATAGTATTAGTGTTAGGGTTACCATAAGGCTTAGGGATAGTATTAGTGTTAGGTTTATCATTATGATTAGGGATAGTATTAGTGTTACCATTAGGGTTAGGGAAAGTATTAGTGTTAGGGTGACTGTTAGGGATAGTAATAGTATTAGTGTTAGGGTTACCATTAGGGTTAGGGGTAGTATTAGTGGTAGGGTTACCATTATGGTTAAGGATAGTATTAGTGTAATGGTTACCATAAGGCTTAGGGATAGTATTAGTGTTAGGTTTATCATTATGGTTAGGGATAGTATTAGTGTTAGGGTTACCATTAGGGTTAGGGATAGTATTAGTGTTAGGGTTACCATTAGGGTTAGGGATAGTATTAGTGTTAAGGTTAACATTAGGGTTAGGGATAGTATTAGTGTAATGGTTACCATAAGGCTTAGGGATAGTATTAGTGTTTGGTTTATCATTATGGTTAGGGATAGTATTAGTGTTAGGGTTACTATTAGGGTTAGGGATAGTATTAATGTTAGGGTTAGGGATAGTATTAGTGTTACCATTAGTGTTAGGGATAGTATTAGTGTTAGGGTTACCATAAGGCTTAGGGATAGTATTAGTGTTATTTTTATCATTATGATTAGGGATAGTATTAGTGTTAGGGTAAACATTAGGGTTAGGGATAGTATTAGTGTAATGGTTACCATAAGGCTTAGGGATAGTATTAGTGATAGGTTTATCATTATGGTTAGGGATAGTATTAGTGTTAGGGTTACCATTAGGGTTAGGGATAGTATTTGTGTTAGGGTTACCATTAGGGTTAGGGATAGTTTTAGTGTTAGGGATACCATTAGGGCTAGGGATAGTATTAGTGTTACCATTAGGGTTAGGGAAAGTATTAGTGTTAGGGTGACTGTTAGGGATATTAATAGTATTAGTGTTAGGGTTACCATTAGGGTTAGGGATAGTATTAGTGTAAGGCTTACCATAAGGGTTAGGGATAGTATTAGTGTTAGGGTTACCATTAGGGTTAGGGATAGTATTAGTGTTAGGGTTACCATTAGGGTTAGGGATAGTATTAGTGTTAGGGTTATCGTTAGGGTTAAGGATAGTATTAGTGTTAGGGTTACCATTAGGGTTAGGGAAAGTATTAGAGCTAGGGTTATCGATAGGGTTATGGATATTATTAGTGTTATGGTTACCATTAGGGTTAGGGATAGTATTAGTATAAGGGTTACCATTAGGGTTAGGGATAATATTAGTGTTAGGGTTACCATTAGGGTTAGGAATATTATTAGTGTTAGGGTTACCATAAGGGATAGGGATAGTATTAGTGTAATGGTTAACATTAGGGTTAGGAATAGTATTAGTGTTTGGGTTACCATAAGGGTTAGGGACAGTATTAGTGTTAGGTTTATCGTTAGGGTTAGGGATAGTATTAGTGTTAGTGTTATCATTAGTATTAGTGTTAGGGTTATCGTTAGGGTTAGGGATAGTATTAGTGTTAGGATTACCATAAGGGTTAGGGTTAGTATTAGTGTTAGGGTTACCATTAGGGCTAGGGATAGAATTAGTGTAAGGGTTAGCATAAGAGTTAGGGATAGTATTAGTGTTAGGGTTACCATTAGGGTTAGTGACAGTATTAGTGTTAGGGTTACTATTAGGGTTAGGGATAGTATTAGTGTTAGGGTTACCAATAGGGTTATGGATAGTATTAATGTTAGTGTTACCATTAGGGTTAGGGATAGTATTAGTGTAATGGTTACCATAAGGCTTAGGGATAGTATTAGTGTTAGGTTTATCATTATGGTTAGGGATAGTATTAGTGTTAGGGTTACCATTAGGGTTAGGGATAGTATTAGTGTTAGGGTTACCATTAGGGTTAGGGATAGTATTAGTGTTAGGGTTAACATTAGGGTTATGGATAGTATTAGTGTAATGGTTACCATAAGGCTTAGGGACAGTATTAGTGTTAGGTTTATCATTATGGTTAGGGATATTATTAGTGTTTGGGTTACCGTTAGGGTTAGCGATAGTATTAGTGTTAGGGTTACCATTAGGGTTAGGGATAGAATTAGTGTTAGGGTTACCATTAGGGTTAGGGATAGTATTAGTGTTAGGGTTACTGTTAGGGTTAGGAATAGTATTAGTGTTAGGGTTACCATTAGGGTTTGGGATAGTATTAGTGTTAGGGTTACCATTAGGGTTAGGGATAGTATTAGTGTTAGGGTTACCATTAGGATTAGGGATAGTATTAGTGTTAGGGTTATCGTTAGGGTTAGGGATAGTATTAGTGTTAGGGTTTCCATTAGGGTTAGGGATAGTATTAGTGTTAGGGTTACCATTAGCGTTTGGGAAAGTATTAGAGCTAGGGTTATCGATAGGGTTAGGGATATTATTAGTGTTAGGGTTACTATTAGGGTTAGGGATAGTATTAGTATAAGGGTTACCATTAGGGTTAGGGATAATATTAGTGTTAGGGTTACCATTAGCGTTAGGAATAGTATTAGTGTTAGGGTTACCATAAGGGTTAGGGACAGTATTAGTGTTAGGGGTATCGTTAGGGTTAGGGATACTATTAATATTAGGGTTATCTTTAGTATTAGTGTTAGTGTTTTCGTTAGGGTTAGGGATAGTTTTAGTGTTAGAGTTATCGTTAGGGTTAGTGATTGTATTAGTGTTATTGTTACCATTAGGGTTAGGGATAGTATTAGTTTTAGGGTTACCGTTAAGGTTAGGGATAGTATTAGTGTTAGGGTCACCATAAGGGTTAGTGATAGTATTAGTGTAATGGTTACCATTAGGGTTAGGGATAGTATTAGTGTAATGGTGACCATTAGGGTTAGGGATAGTATTAGTGTTAGGGTTACCATTAGGGTTAGGGATAGCATTAGTGTTAGGGTTATCGTTAGTATTAGTGTTAGGGTTACCATTACGGTTAGGGATAGTATTAGTGTTAGGGTTACCATTAGTGTTAAGGATACGATTAGTGTTAGGGTTACCATTAGGGTTAGGGATAGTGTAAGTCTTAGGGTTACAGTTAGGTTTAGGGATATTATTAGTGTTACCATTAAGGTTAGGGATAGTATTAGTGTTAGGGTTACTGTTAGGGTTAGGGATAGTATTAGTGTTAGGGTTACCATTAGGGTTAGGGATAGTATTAGTGTAAGGGTTACCATAAGGGTTAGGGATAGTATTAGTGTTAGGGTTACCGTTAGGGTTAGGGATAGTGTTAGTGTTAGAGTTACCATTAGGGTTAGGGATAGTATAAGTGTTAGGGTTTTCGTTACGGTTAGGGATAGTATTAGTGTTAGGGTTAACATTAGAGTTAGGGAAAGTATTAGTGTAATGGTTACCATAAGGCTTAGGGATAGAATTAGTGTTAGGTTTATCATTATGGTTAGGGATAGTATTAGTGTTACGGTTACCATTAGGTTTAGGGATAGTATTAGTGTTAGGGTTACCATTAGGGTTAGGGATAGTATTAGTTTTAGGGTTACCATTAGGGTTAGGGATAGTATTAGTGTTACCATTAGGGTTAGGGCTAGTATTAGTGTTAGGGTTACTGTTAGGGTTAGGAATAGTATTAGTGTTAGCATTACCATTAATGTTAGGGATAGTATTTGTGTAAGGGTTACCATAAAGGTTAGGGATAGTATTAGTGTTAGGGTTACCGTTAGGGCTAGGGATAGTATTAGTGTTAGGGTTACCATTAGGGGTAGGGATAGTATTAGTGTTAGGGTTATCATTAGGGTTAAGGATAGTATTAGTGTTAGGGTTACCATTAGGGTTAGGGATAGTATTAGTGTTAGGGTTACCATTAGGGTTAGGGAAAGTATTAGAGCTAGGGTTATCGATAGGGTTAGGGATAATATTGGTGTTAGGGTTACCATTAGGGTTAGGGATAGTATTAGTATAAGGGTTACAATTAGGGTTAGGGATAATATTAGTGTTAGGGTTACCATTAGGGTTAGGAATATTATTAGTGTTAGGGTTACCATAAGGGTTAGGGATAGTATTAGTGTAATGGTTAACATTAGGGTTAGGAATAGTATTAGTGTTAGGGTTACCATTAGGGTTAGGAATAGTATTAGTGTTAGGGTTACCATAAGGGTTAGGGACAGTATTAGTGTTAGGGTTATCGTTAGGGTTAGGGATAGTATTAGTGCTAGGGTTATCGTTAGTATTAGTGTTAGGGTTATCATTAGGGTTAGGGATAGTATTAGTGTTAGGGTTACCATTAGGGTTAGGGATAGTATTAGTGTAAGGGTTACCATAAGAGTTAGGGATAGTATTAGTGCTAGGGTTACCATTAGGGTTAGTGATAGTATTAGTGTTAGGGTTACTATTAGGGCTAGGGATAGTGTTAATGTTAGGGTTAGGGATAGAATTAGTGTCACCATTAGGGTTAGGGATAGTATAAGTGTTAGGGTTACATATAGGGTTCGGGATAGTATTAGTGCTAGGGTTACCATTAGGGTTAGGGATAGTATTAGTGTAATGGTTACCATAAGGCTTAGGGATAGTATTAGTGTTAGGTTTATCATTATGGTTAGGGATAGTATTAGTGTTAGGGTTACCATTAGGGTTAGGGATAGTATTAGTGTTAGGGTTAGTGTTAGGGTTACCATTATGGTTAGGGATAGTATTAGTGTTAGGGTTAACTTTAGGGTTAGGGATAGTATTAGTGTAATGGTTACCATAAGGCTTAGGGATAGTATGAGTGTTAGGTTTTTCATTAGGTTTAGGAATATTCTTAGTGTTAGGGTTACCTTAAGGGTTAGGGATAGTATTAGTGTTAGGGTTACCTTAAGGGTTATCGATAGTATTAGTGTAATGGTTAACATTAGGGTAAGGAATATTTTTAGTGTTAGGGTTACCATAAGGGTTAGGGACAGTATTAGTGTTAGGGTTATCGTTAGGGTTAGGGATAGTACTAGTGTTAAGATTATCGTTAGTATTAGTATTAGGGTTATCGTTAGAGTTAGGGATAGTTTTAGTGTTAGGGTTATCGTTAGGGTTAGGGATTGTATTAGTGTTATGGTTACCATTAGGGTTAGGGATGGTATTAGTTTTAGGGTTACCGTTAAGGTTAGGGATACTATTAGTGTTACGGTTACCATAAGGGTTAGTGATAGTATTAGTGTAATGGTTACCATTAGGGTTAGGGATAGTATTGGTGTAATGGCTACCATTAGGGTTAGGGATAGTATTAGTGTTAGGGTTACCATTAGGGTTAGGGATAGCATTAGTGTTAGGGTTACCATTAGGGTTATCGTTAGTATTAGTGTTAGGGTTACCATTAGGGTTAGGGATAGTATTAGTGTTAGGGTTACCATTAGGGTTAAGGATTGTATTAGTGTTAGGGTTACCATTAGGGTTAGGGATAGCATTAGTGTTACGGTTACCGTTAGGGTTAGGGATAGTATTAGTGTTACCATAAGGGTTAGCGATAGTATTAGTGTTAGGGATACCATTAGGGTTAGGGACATTATTAGTGTTAGGGTGACCATTAGGGTTAGGGATAGTATTAGTGTTAGGGTTATCATTAGGGTTAGGGATAGTATTAGTGTTAGGGTTACCATTAGGGTTAGGGATAGTATTAGTGTTAGGGTTACCATTAGGGTTAGAGATAGTATTAGTGTTATGGTTACAGTTAGGGTTAGGGATAGTAATAGTGTTAGGGCTACCACTAGGGTTAGGAATACTATTAGTGTTAGGGTTACCGTTAGGGTTAGGGACAGTATTAGTGTTAGGGTCACCATTAGGGTTAGTGATAGTATTAGTGTTATGGTTACCATTAGGGTTGGGGATAGTATTAGTGTTAGGGTTAGGGATACTATTAGTGTTACCATAAGGTTTAGGGATAGTATTAGTGTTAGGTTTATCATTAGGGTTAGGGATAGTATTAGTGTTAGGGTTACCATTAGGGTTAGGGATAATATTAGTGTTAGGGTTACCATAATGGTTAGGGACAGTATTAGTGTAATGGATACCAATAGGGTTAGGGATAGTATTAGTGTTAGGGTTACCATTAGGGTTAGGGATAGTATTAGTGTTACCATAAGGGTTAGGGATAGAATTAGTGTTAGGGTTACCATTAGGGTTAGGGATAGTATTAGTGTTACCATAAGGGTTAGGGATAGTATTAGTGTTAGGGTTACTGTTAGGGATAGTATTAGTGTTATGGTTACAGTTAGGGTTTGGGATAGTATTTGTGTTAGGGTTACTGTTAGGGATAATATTAGTGTTAGGGTTACCGTTAGGGTTAGGGATAGTATTAGTGTTAGGGTTACCATTAGGCTTAGGGATAGTATTAGTGTTAGGGTTACCATTAGTGTTAGGGATAGTATTAGTGTTTGGGTTACCATTAGGTTTAGGGATAGTATTAGTGAAAGTGTTCCCATTAGCGTTAGGGATAGTATTAGTGTTAGGGTTATCGTTAGGGTTAGAGATAGTATTATTGTTACTGTTTGGGATATTATTAGTGTTAGGGTTACCATTAGGGTTAGGGATAGTATTAGTATAAGGGTAACCATTAGGATTAGGGATAATATTAGTGTTAGGGTTACCATTAGGGTTAGGAATATTATTAGTGTTAGGGTTACCATAAGGGTTAGGGATAGTATTAGTGTAATGGTTAACATTAGGGTTAGGAATAGTATTAGTGTTAGGGTTACCATAAGGGTTAGGGACAGTATTAGTGTTAGGGTTATCGTTAGGGTTAGGGATAGTATTAGTGTTAGGGTTATCGTTAGTATTAGTGTTAGGGTTATCGTTTGGGTTTAGGGATAGTATTAGTGTTAGGGTTAGCATAAGAGTTAGGGATAGTATTAGTGTTAGGGTTACTATTAGGGTTAGGGATAGTATTAATGTTAGGGTTAGGGATAGTATTAGTGTTACCATTAGGGTTAGGGATAGTATTAGTGTTAGTGTTACCAATAGAGTTAGGGATAGTATTAGTGTTAGGGTTACCATTAGGGTTAGGGATAGTATTAGTGTAACGGTTACCTAAAGGCTTAGGGATAGTAATAGTGTTAGGTTTATCATTATGGTTAGGGATAGTTTTAGTGTTAGGGTTACCCTTAGGGTTAGGGATAGTATTAGTGTTAGGGTTACCATTAGGGTTAGGGATAGTATTAGAGTTAAGGTTAACATTAGGGTTATGGACAGTATTAGTGTAAAGGTTACCATAAGTTTTAGGGATAGTATTAGTGTTAGGTTTATCATTATGGTTAGGGATATTATTAGTGTTAGGGTTACCATTAGGGTTAGGGATAGTATTAGTGTTAGGGTTACCATTAGGGTTACGGATAGTATTAGTGTTAGGGTTACCAATAGGGTTAGGGAAAGTATTAGTATTACCATTAGGGTTAGGGATAGTATTAGCGTTAGGGTTACTGTTAGGGTTAGGAATAGTATTAGTGTTAGGGTTACCATTAGGGTTAGGGATAGTATTAGTGTTAGGGTTACCGTTAGGGTTAGGGACAGGGATAGTATTAGTGTTAGGGTTACCATTAGGGTTAGGGATAGTATTAGTGGTAGGGTTATCGTTAGGGTTTTGGATAGTATTAGTGTTCAGGTTACCATTAGGGTTAGGGATAGTATTAGTGTTAGGGTTACCATTAGGGTTAGGGAAAGTATAAGAGCTAGGTTTATCGATAGGGTTAGGGATAGTATTAGTGTTAGGGTTACCATTAGGGTTAGGGATAATATTAGTGTTAGGGTTACCATAATGGTTAGGGACAGTATTAGTGTAGTGGTTACCATTAGGGTTAGGGATAGTATTAGTTTAAAGGTTACCATTAGGGTTAGGGATAGTTTTAGTGTTAGGGTTACCATTAGGGTTAGTGATAGTATTAGTGTTAGGGTTACCATTAGGGTTAGGGATAGTATTAGTGTTACCATAAGTGATAGGGATAGTATTACTGTTAGGGTTACCATTAGGGTTAGGGATAGTTTTAGTGTTAGGGTTACCATTAGGGTTAGGGATAGTATGAGTGTTAGGGTTACAATTAGGGTTAGGGATAGTGTGAGTGTTAGGGTTACCATTAGGGTTAGAGATAGTATTAGTGTTAGGGTTAACATTAAGGTTAGGGATAGTATTAGTGTTACCATTAGCGTTAGGGATAGTATTAGTGTTACCATAAGGGTTAGGGATAGTATTAGTGTTAGGGTTACTGTTAGGGATAGTATTAGTGTTATGCTTACCATTAGGGTTTCGGATAGTATTTGTGTTAGGGTTAATGTTAGGGATAATATTAGTGTTAGGGTTACCGTTAGGGATAGTGATAGTATTAGTATTAGTGTTACCATTAGGGTTAGGGATAGTATTAGTGTTAGGGTTACTGTTAGGGTTAGGGATAGTATTAGTGTTAGGGTTACCATTAGGGTTAGGGACAGTATTAGTGTAGTGGTTACCATTAGGGTTAGGGATAGTATTAGTGTAATGGTTACCATTAGGGTTAGGGATAGTTTTAGTGTTAGGGTTACCATTAGGGTTAGTGATAGTATTAGTGTTAGGGTTACCATTATGGTTAGGGATAGTGTTAGTGTAATCGTTAACATTAGGGTTAGGAATAGTATTAGTGTTAGTGTTACCATAAGGGTTAGGGACAGTATTAGTGTTAGGGTTTTCGATAGTATTAGTTTTAGGGTTATCGTTAGGGTTAGGGATAGTTTTAGTGTTAGAGTTATCATTAGGGTTAGGGATAGTATTAGTGTTATGGGTACCATTAGGGTTAGGGATGGTATTAGTTTTAGGGTTACCGTTAAGGTTAGGGATAGTATTAGTGTTAGGGTAACCATAAGGGTTAGTGATAGTATTAGTGTAATGGTTACCATTAGGGTTAGGGATAGTATTAGTGTAATGGTTACCATTAGGGTTAGGGATAGTATTAGTGTTAGGGTTACCATTAGGGTTAGGGATAGTATTAGTGTTAGCGTTATAGTTAGTATTAGTGTTAGGGTTACCATTACGGTTAGGGATAGTATTAGTGTTAGGGTTACCATTAGAGTTAAGGATAGTATTAGTGTTAGGGTTACCATTAGAGTTAAGGATAGTATTAGTCTTAGGGTTACCGTTAGGGTTAGGGATAGTATTAGTGTTACCATAAGGGTTAAGGATAGTATTAGTGTTAGGGTTACTGTTAGGGTTAGGGATTGTATTACTGTTAGGGTTACCATTAGGGTTAGGGATAGTATTAGTGTTAGGGTTACCAAAAAGGTTAGGGATAGTATTAGTGTTAGGGTTACCATTAGGGTTAGGGATAGTATTAGTGTTAGGGTTACCATTAGGGTTAAAGATAGAATTAGTGTTAGGGTTACCATTAGGGTTAGGGATAGTATTAGTGTTAGGGTTACCGTTAGGGTTAGGGATAGTATTAGTGTTACCATAAGGGTTAGGGATAGTATTAGTGTTAGGGTTATCATTAGCGTTAGGGATAGTATTAGTGTTAGGGTTACCATTAGGGTTAGGGATAGTATTAGTGTTAGGGTTACCATTAGGGTTAGGGATAGTATTAGTGTTATGGTTACAGTTAGGGTTAGGGATAGTATTAGTGTTTGGGCTACCACTAGGGTTAGGGATTCTATTAGTGTTAGGGTTACCGTTAGGGTTAGGGATAGTATTAGTGTTAGGGTTACCATTAGGGTTAGTGATAGTATTAGTGTTATGGTTACCATTAGGGTTAGGGATAGTATTAGTGTTAGGGTTTAGGGATACTATTAGTGTTACCATAAGGTTTAGGGATAGTATTAGTGTTAGGGTTACCATTAGGGTTAGGGATAATATTAGTGTTAGGGTTACCATAATGGTTAGGGACAGTATTAGTGTAGTGGTTACCATTAGGGTTAGGGATAGTATTAGTTTAATGGTTACCATTAGGGTTAGGGATAGTTTTAGTGTTAGGGTTACCATTAGGGTTAGTGATAGTATTAGTGTTAGGGTTACCATTAGGGTTAGGGATTGTATTAGTGTTACCATAAGTGTTAGGGATAGTATTACTGTTAGGGTTACCATTAGGGTTAGGGATAGTTTTAGTGTTAGGGTTACCATTAGGGTTAGGGATAGTATGAGTGTTAGGGTTACCATTAGGGTTAGGGATAGTATGAGTGTTAGGGTTACCATTAGGGTTAGGGATAGTATGAGTGTTAGGGTTACCTTTAGGGTTAGGGATAGTATTAGTGTTACCATTAGCGTTAGGGATAGTATTAGTGTTACCATAAGGGTTAGGGATAGTATTAGTGTTAGGGTTACTGTTAGGGATAGTATTAGTGTTATGCTTACCATTAGGGTTTGGGATAGTATTTGTGTTAGGGTTAATGTTAGGGATAATATTAGTGTTAGGGTTATCGTTAGGGTTAGGGATAGTATTAGTGTTAGGGTTACCATTAGTGTTAGGGATAGTATTAGTGTTAGGGTTACTATTAGTGTTAGGGATAGTATTAGTGTTAGGGTTACCATTAGGTTTCGGGATAGTATTAGTGTAAGGGTTACCATTAGCGTTAGGGATAGTATTAGTGTTAGGGTTATCGTTAGGGTTAGGGTTAGTATTAGTGTTACTGTTAGGGTTAGTATTAGTGTTAGGTTTACCATTAGGGTTAGGGATAGTATTAGTGTTAGGGTTATCGTTAGTGTTAGGGATAGTATTAGTGTTAGGGTTACCATTAGGGTTAGCGATAGTATTAGTGTTAGGGTTACCATTAGGGTTAGGGATAGTATAAGTCTTAGGGTTACAGTTAGGGTTAGGGATATTATTAGTGTTACCATTAAGGTTAGGGATAGTATTAGTGTTAGGGTTACTGTTAGGGTTAGGGATAGTATTAGTGTTAGGGTTACCATTAGGATTAGGGATAGTATTAGTGTAAGGGTTACCATAAGGGTTAGGGATAGTATTAGTGTTAGGGTTACAGTTAGGGTTAGGGATAGTGTTAGTGTTAGGGTTACCAGTAGCGTTAGGGATAGTATAAGTGTTAGGGTTTTCGTTACGGTTAGGGATAGTATTAGTGTTAGGGTTACCATTAGGGTTAGGGATAGTATTAGTGTTAGGGTTACCATTAGGGTTAGGGAAAGTATTAGAGCTAGGATTATCGATAGGGTTAGGGATAATATTAGTGTTAGGGTTACCATTAGGGTTAGGGATAGTATTAGTGTTAGGGTTAACATTAGAGTGAGGGAAAGTATTAGTGTAATGGTTACCATAAGGCTTTGGGATAGTATTAGTGTTAGGTTTATCATTATGGTTAGGGATAGTATTAGTGTTACGGTTACCATTAGGTTTAGGGATAGTATTAGTGTTAGGGTTACCATTAGGGTTAGGGATAGTATTAGTTTTAGGGTTACCATTAGGGTTAGGGATAGTATTAGTGTTACCATTAGGGTTAGGGATAGTATTAGTGTTAGGGTTACTGTTAGGGTTAGGAATAGTATTAGTGTTAGGGTTACCATTAGGGTTAGGGATAGTATTAGTGTAAGGGTTACCATAAAGGTTAGGGATAGTATTAGTGTTAGGGTTACCGTTAGGGCTAGGGATAGTATTAGTGTTAGGGTTACCATTAGGGTTAGGGATAGTACTAGTGTTAGGGTTATCGTTAGGGTTAAGGATAGTATTAGTGTTAGGGTTACCATTAGGGTTAGGGATAGTATTAGTGTAAGGGTTACCATTAGGGTTAGGGAAAGTATTAGAGCTAGGGTTATCGATAGGGTTAGGGATAGTATTAGTGTTAGGGTTACTATTAGGGTTAGGGATAGTATTAGTATAAGGGTTACCATTAGGGTTAGGGATAATATTAGTGTTAGGGTTACCTTTAGGGATAGGAATATTATTAGTGTTAGGGTTACCATAAGGGTTAGGGATAGTATTAGTGTAATGGTTAACATTAGGGTTAGGAATAGTATTAGTGTTAGGGTTACCATTAGGGTTAGGAATAGTATTAGTGTTAGGGTTACCAAAAGGGTTAGGGACAGTATTAGTGTTATGGTTATCGTTAGGGTTAGGGATAGTATTAGTGCTAGGGTTATCGTTAGTATTAGTGTTAGGGTTATCATTAGGGTTAGGGATAGTATTAGTGTTAGGGTTACCATTAGGGTTAGGGATAGTATTAGTGTAAGGGTTACCATAAGAGTTAGGGATAGTATTAGTGTTAGGGTTACCATTAGGGTTAGTGATAGTATTAGTGTTAGGGTTACTATTAGGGTTAGGGATAGTGTTAATGTTAGGGTTAGGGATAGAATTAGTGTCACCATTAGGGTTAGGGATAGTATTAGTGTTAAGGTTACATATAGGGTTAGGGATAGTATTAGTGTTAGGGTTACCATTAGGGTTAGGGATAGTATTAGTGTTAGGGTTACCATTAGGGTTAGGGATAGTATTAGTGTTAGGGTTAACTTTAGGGTTAGGGATAGTATTAGTGTAATGGTTACCATAAGGCTTAGGGATAGTATTAGTGTTAGGTTTTTCATTAGGTTTAGGAATATTATTAGTGTTACGGTTAACTTAAGGGTTAGGGATAGTATTAGTGTTAGGGTTACCTTAAGGGTTAGGGATAGTATTAGTGTAATGGTTAACATTAGGGTAAGGAATATTTTTAGTGTTAGGGTGACCATAAGGGTTAGGGACAGTATTAGTGTTAGGGTTATCATTAGGGTTAGGGATAGTATTAGTGTAATGGTTACCATTAGGGTTAGGGATAGTATTAGTGTTAGGGTTACCATTAGGGTTAGGGATAGTATTAGTGTTAGCGTTATAGTTAGTATTAGTGTTAGGGTTACCATTACGGTTAGGGATAGTATTAGTGTTAGGGTTACCATTAGAGTTAAGGATAGTATTAGTGTTAGGGTTACCATTAGGGTTAGGGATAGTATTAGTCTTAGGGTTACCGTTAGGGTTAGGGATAGTATTAGTGTTACCATAAGGGTTAGGGATAGTATTAGTGTTAGGGTTACTGTTAGGGTTAGGGATTGTATTACTGTTAGGGTTACCATTAGGGTTAGGGATAGTATTAGTGTTAGGGTTACCAAAAAGGTTAGGGATAGTATTAGTGTTAGGGTTACCATTAGGGTTAGGGATAGTATTAGTGTTAGGGTTACCATTAGGGTTAAGGATAGAATTAGTGTTAGGGTTACCATTAGGGTTAGGGATAGTATTAGTGTTAGGGTTACCGTTAGGGTTAGGGATAGTATTAGTGTTACCATAAGGGTTAGGGATAGTATTAGTGTTAGGGTTATCATTAGCGTTAGGGATAGTATTAGTGTTAGGGTTACCATTAGGGTTAGGGATAGTATTAGTGTTAGGGTTACCATTAGGGTTAGGGATAGTATTAGTGTTATGGTTACAGTTAGGGTTAGGGATAGTATTAGTGTTTGGGCTACCACTAGGGTTAGGGATTCTATTAGTGTTAGGGTTACCGTTAGGGTTAGGGATAGTATTAGTGTTAGGGTTACCATTAGGGTTAGTGATAGTATTAGTGTTATGGTTACCATTAGGGTTAGGGATAGTATTAGTGTTAGGGTTTAGGGATACTATTAGTGTTACCATAAGGTTTAGGGATAGTCTTAGTGTTAGGGTTACCATTAGGGTTAGGGATAATATTAGTGTTAGGGTTACCATAATGGTTAGGGACAGTATTAGTGTAGTGGTTACCATTAGGGTTAGGGATAGTATTAGTTTAATGGTTACCATTAGGGTTAGGGATAGTTTTAGTGTTAGGGTTACCATTAGGGTTAGTGATAGTATTAGTGTTAGGGTTACCATTAGGGTTAGGGATTGTATTAGTGTTACCATAAGTGTTAGGGATAGTATTACTGTTAGGGTTACCATTAGGGTTAGGGATAGTTTTAGTGTTAGGGTTACCATTAGGGTTAGGGATAGTATGAGTGTTAGGGTTACCATTAGGGTTAGGGATAGTATGAGTGTTAGGGTTACCATTAGGGTTAGGGATAGTATGAGTGTTAGGGTTACCTTTAGGGTTAGGGATAGTATTAGTGTTACCATTAGCGTTAGGGATAGTATTAGTGTTACCATAAGGGTTAGGGATAGTATTAGTGTTAGGGTTACTGTTAGGGATAGTATTAGTGTTATGCTTACCATTAGGGTTTGGGATAGTATTTGTGTTAGGGTTAATGTTAGGGATAATATTAGTGTTAGGGTTATCGTTAGGGTTAGGGATAGTATTAGTGTTAGGGTTACCATTAGTGTTAGGGATAGTATTAGTGTTAGGGTTACTATTAGTGTTAGGGATAGTATTAGTGTTAGGGTTACCATTAGGTTTCGGGATAGTATTAGTGTAAGGGTTACCATTAGCGTTAGGGATAGTATTAGTGTTAGGGTTATCGTTAGGGTTAGGGTTAGTATTAGTGTTACTGTTAGGGTTAGTATTAGTGTTAGGTTTACCATTAGGGTTAGGGATAGTATTAGTGTTAGGGTTATCGTTAGTGTTAGGGATAGTATTAGTGTTAGGGTTACCATTAGGGTTAGCGATAGTATTAGTGTTAGGGTTACCATTAGGGTTAGGGATAGTATAAGTCTTAGGGTTACAGTTAGGGTTAGGGATATTATTAGTGTTACCATTAAGGTTAGGGATAGTATTAGTGTTAGGGTTACTGTTAGGGTTAGGGATAGTATTAGTGTTAGGGTTACCATTAGGATTAGGGATAGTATTAGTGTAAGGGTTACCATAAGGGTTAGGGATAGTATTAGTGTTAGGGTTACAGTTAGGGTTAGGGATAGTGTTAGTGTTAGGGTTACCAGTAGCGTTAGGGATAGTATAAGTGTTAGGGTTTTCGTTACGGTTAGGGATAGTATTAGTGTTAGGGTTACCATTAGGGTTAGGGATAGTATTAGTGTTAGGGTTACCATTAGGGTTAGGGAAAGTATTAGAGCTAGGGTTATCGATAGGGTTAGGGATAATATTAGTGTTAGGGTTACCATTAGGGTTAGGGATAGTATTAGTGTTAGGGTTAACATTAGAGTGAGGGAAAGTATTAGTGTAATGGTTACCATAAGGCTTTGGGATAGTATTAGTGTTAGGTTTATCATTATGGTTAGGGATAGTATTAGTGTTACGGTTACCATTAGGTTTAGGGATAGTATTAGTGTTAGGGTTACCATTAGGGTTAGGGATAGTATTAGTTTTAGGGTTACCATTAGGGTCAGGGATAGTATTAGTGTTACCATTAGGGTTAGGGATAGTATTAGTGTTAGGGTTACTGTTAGGGTTAGGAATAGTATTAGTGTTAGGGTTACCATTAGGGTTAGGGATAGTATTAGTGTAAGGGTTACCATAAAGGTTAGGGATAGTATTAGTGTTAGGGTTACCGTTAGGGCTAGGGATAGTATTAGTGTTAGGGTTACCATTAGGGTTAGGGATAGTACTAGTGTTAGGGTTATCGTTAGGGTTAAGGATAGTATTAGTGTTAGGGTTACCATTAGGGTTAGGGATAGTATTAGTGTAAGGGTTACCATTAGGGTTAGGGAAAGTATTAGAGCTAGGGTTATCGATAGGGTTAGGGATAGTATTAGTGTTAGGGTTACTATTAGGGTTAGGGATAGTATTAGTATAAGGGTTACCATTAGGGTTAGGGATAATATTAGTGTTAGGGTTACCTTTAGGGATAGGAATATTATTAGTGTTAGGGTTACCATAAGGGTTAGGGATAGTATTAGTGTAATGGTTAACATTAGGGTTAGGAATAGTATTAGTGTTAGGGTTACCATTAGGGTTAGGAATAGTATTAGTGTTAGGGTTACCATAAGGGTTAGGGACAGTATTAGTGTTATGGTTATCGTTAGGGTTAGGGATAGTATTAGTGCTAGGGTTATCGTTAGTATTAGTGTTAGGGTTATCATTAGGGTTAGGGATAGTATTAGTGTTAGGGTTACCATTAGGGTTAGGGATAGTATTAGTGTAAGGGTTACCATAAGAGTTAGGGATAGTATTAGTGTTAGGGTTACCATTAGGGTTAGTGATAGTATTAGTGTTAGGGTTACTATTAGGGTTAGGGATAGTGTTAATGTTAGGGTTAGGGATAGAATTAGTGTCACCATTAGGGTTAGGGATAGTATTAGTGTTAAGGTTACATATAGGGTTAGGGATAGTATTAGTGTTAGGGTTACCATTAGGGTTAGGGATAGTATTAGTGTTAGGGTTACCATTAGGGTTAGGGATAGTATTAGTGTTAGGGTTAACTTTAGGGTTAGGGATAGTATTAGTGTAATGGTTACCATAAGGCTTAGGGATAGTATTAGTGTTAGGTTTTTCATTAGGTTTAGGAATATTATTAGTGTTACGGTTAACTTAAGGGTTAGGGATAGTATTAGTGTTAGGGTTACCTTAAGGGTTAGGGATAGTATTAGTGTAATGGTTAACATTAGGGTAAGGAATATTTTTAGTGTTAGGGTGACCATAAGGGTTAGGGACAGTATTAGTGTTAGGGTTATCGTTAGGGTTAGGGATAGTACTAGTGTTAAGATTATCTTTAGTATTAGTGTTAGGGTTATCGTTAGAGTTAGGGATAGTTTTAGTGTTAGGGTTATCGTTAGGGTTAGGGATTGTATTAGTGTTATGGTTACCATTAGGGTTAGGGATGGTATTAGTTTTAGGGTTACCGTTAAGGTTAGGGATAGTATTAGTGTTACGGTTACCATAAGGGTTAGTGATAGTATTAGTGTAATGGTTACCATTAGGGTAAGCATAGTATTGGTGTAATGGTTACCATTAGGGTTAGGGATTAGGGTTAGGGATAGTATTAGTGTTAGGGTTACCATTAGGGTTAGGGATAGCATTAGTGTTAGGGTTACCATTAGGGTTATCGTTAGTATTAGTGTTAGGGTTACCATTAGGGTTAGGGATAGTATTAGTGTAAGGGTTACCATTAGGGTTAAGGATAGTATTAGTGTTAGGGTTACCATTAGGGTTAGAGATAGTATTAGTGTTAGGGTTACCGTTAGGGTTAGGGATAGTATTAGTGTTACCATAAGGGTTAGGGATAGTATTAGTGTTAGGGTTACCTTTAGGGTTAGGGACATTATTAGTGTTAGGGTGACCATAAGGGTTAGGGATAGTCTTAGTGGTAGGGTTATCATTAGGGTTAGGGATAGTATTAGTGTTAGGGTTACCATTAGGGTTAGGGATAGTATTAGTGTTAGGGTTACCATTAGGGTTAGAGATAGTATTAGTGTTATGGTTACAGTTATAGTTAGGAATAGTATTAGTGTTAGGGCTACCACTAGGGTTTGGAATACTATTAGTGTTAGGGTTACCGTTAGGGTTAGGGACAGTATTAGTGTTAGGGTCACCATTAGGGTTAGTGATAGTATTAGTGTTATGGTTACCATTAGGGTTGGGGATAGTATTATTGTTAAGGATACTATTAGTGTTACCGTAAGGTTTAGGGATAGTTTTAGTGTTAGGTTTTTCATTAGGGTTAGGGATAGTATTAGTGTAATGGTTAACATTAGGGCTAGGAATAGTATTAGTGTTAGTGTTACCATATGGGTTAGGGACAGTATTAGTGTGAGGGTTTTCGTTACGGTTAGGGATAGTATTAGTGTTAGGGTTATCGTTAGTATTAGTGTTAGGGTTATCGTTAGGGTTAGGGATAGTTTTAGTGTTAGAGTTATCGTTAGGGTTAGGGATAGTATTAGTATTACGGTTACCATTAGGGTTAGGGATGGTATTAGTTTTAGGGTTACCGTTAAGGTTAGGGATAGTATTAGTGTTAGGGTAACCATAAGGGTTAGTGATAGTATTAGTGTAATGGTTACCATTAGGGTTAGGGATAGTATTAGTGTAATGGTTAACATTAGGGTTAGGAATAGTATTAGTGTTAGTGTTACCATAAGGGTTAGGGACAGTATTAGTGTTAGGGTTTTCGTTAGTATTAGTGTTAGGTTTATCATTAGCATTAGGGATAGTTTTAGTGTTAGAGTTATCGTTAGGTTTAGGGATAGTATTAGTGTAATGGTTACCATTAGGGTTAGGGATAGTATTAGTGTTAGGGTTACCATTAGGGTTAGGGATAGTATTAGTGTTAGCGTTATCGTTAGTATTAGTGTTAGGGTTACCATTACGGTTAGGGATAGTATTAATGTTAGGGTTACCATTTGAGTTAAGGATAGTATTAGTTTTAGGGTTACCATTAGGGTTAGGGATAGTATTAGTCTTAGGGTTACCGTTAGGGTTAGGGATAGTATTAGTGTTACCATTAGGGTTAGGGATAGTATTAGTGTTAGGGTTACTGTTAGGGTTAGGGATAGTATTAGTGTTAGGGTTACCATTAGGGTTAGGGATAGTATTAGTGTTAGCATTATCGTTAGTATTAGTGTTAGGGTTACCATTACGGTTAGGGATAGTATTAGTGTTAGGGTTACCATTAGAGTTAAGGATAGTATTAGTTTTAGGGTTACCATTAGGGTTAGGGATAGTATTAGTCTTAGGGTTACCGTTAGGGTTAGGAATAGTATTAGTGTTACCATTAGGGTTAGGGATAATATTAGTGTTAGGGTTACTGTTAGGGTTAGGGATAGTATTAGTGTTAGGGTTACCATTAGGGTTAGGGATAGTATTAGTGTTAGGGTTACCAAAAAGGTTAGGGATATTATTAGTGTTAGGGTTACCATTAGGGTTAGGGATAGTATTAGTGTTAGGGTTACCATTAGGGTTAAGGATAGTATTAGTGTTAGGGTTACCATTAGGGTTAGGGATAGTATTAGTGTTAGGGTTAGCGTTAGGGTTAGGGATAGTATTAGTGTTACCATAAGGGTTAGGGATAGTATTAGTGTTAGGGTTATCATTAGGGTTAAGGATAGTATTAGTTTTAGGGTTACCATTAGGGTTAGGGATAGTATTAGTGTTAGGGTTACCATTAGGGTTAGGGATTGTATTAGTGTTATGGTTACAGTTAGGGTTAGGGATAGTTTAAGTGTTAGGGCTACCACTAGGGTTAGGGATACTATTAGTGTTAGGGTTACCGTTAGGGTTAGGGATAGTATTAGTATAAGGGTAACCATTAGGATTAGGGATAATATTAGTGTTAGGGTTACCATTAGGGTTAGGAATATTATTAGTGTTAGGGTTACCATAAGGGTTAGGGATAGTATTAGTGTAATGGTTAACATTAGGGTTAGGAATAGTATTAGTGTTAGGGTTACCATAAGGGTTAGGGACAGTATTAGTGTTAGGGTTATCGTTACGGTTAGGGATAGTATTAGTGTTAGGGTTATCGTTAGTATTAGTGTTAGGGTTATCGTTTGGGTTTAGGGATAGTATTAGTGTTAGGGTTAGCATAAGAGTTAGGGATAGTATTAGTGTTAGGGTTACTATTAGGGTTAGGGATAGTATTAATGTTAGGGTTAGGGATAGTATTAGTGTTACCATTAGGGTTAGGGATAGTATTAGTGTTAGTGTTACCAATAGAGTTAGGGATAGTATTAGTGTTAGGGTTACCATTAGGGTTAGGGATAGTATTAGTGTAACGGTTACCTAAAGGCTTAGGGATAGTAATAGTGTTAGGTTTATCATTATGGTTAGGGATAGTTTTAGTGTTAGGGTTACCCTTAGGGTTAGGGATAGTATTAGTGTTAGGGTTACCATTAGGGTTAGGGATAGTATTAGAGTTAAGGTTAACATTAGGGTTATGGACAGTATTAGTGTAAAGGTTACCATAAGTTTTAGGGATAGTATTAGTGTTAGGTTTATCATTATGGTTAGGGATATTATTAGTGTTAGGGTTACCATTAGGGTTAGGGATAGTATTAGTGTTAGGGTTACCATTAGGGTTACGGATAGTATTAGTGTTAGGGTTACCAATAGGGTTAGGGAAAGTATTAGTATTACCATTAGGGTTAGGGATAGTATTAGCGTTAGGGTTACTGTTAGGGTTAGGAATAGTATTAGTGTTAGGGTTACCATTAGGGTTAGGGATAGTATTAGTGTTAGGGTTACCGTTAGGGTTAGGGACAGGGATAGTATTAGTGTTAGGGTTACCATTAGGGTTAGGGATAGTATTAGTGGTAGGGTTATCGTTAGGGTTTTGGATAGTATTAGTGTTCAGGTTACCATTAGGGTTAGGGATAGTATTAGTGTTAGGGTTACCATTAGGGTTAGGGAAAGTATAAGAGCTAGGTTTATCGATAGGGTTAGGGATAGTATTAGTGTTAGGGTTACCATTAGGGTTAGGGATAATATTAGTGTTAGGGTTTAGGGATACTATTAGTGTTACCATAAGGTTTAGGGATAGTATTAGTGTTAGGGTTACCATTAGGGTTAGGGATAATATTAGTGTTAGGGTTACCATAATGGTTAGGGACAGTATTAGTGTAGTGGTTACCATTAGGGTTAGGGATAGTATTAGTTTAAAGGTTACCATTAGGGTTAGGGATAGTTTTAGTGTTAGGGTTACCATTAGGGTTAGTGATAGTATTAGTGTTAGGGTTACCATTAGGGTTAGGGATAGTATTAGTGTTACCATAAGTGATAGGGATAGTATTACTGTTAGGGTTACCATTAGGGTTAGGGATAGTTTTAGTGTTAGGGTTACCATTAGGGTTAGGGATAGTATGAGTGTTAGGGTTACAATTAGGGTTAGGGATAGTGTGAGTGTTAGGGTTACCATTAGGGTTAGAGATAGTATTAGTGTTAGGGTTAACATTAGGGTTAGGGATAGTATTAGTGTTACCATTAGCGTTAGGGATAGTATTAGTGTTACCATAAGGGTTAGGGATAGTATTAGTGTTAGGGTTACTGTTAGGGATAGTATTAGTGTTATGCTTACCATTAGGGTTTCGGATAGTATTTGTGTTAGGGTTAATGTTAGGGATAATATTAGTGTTAGGGTTACCGTTAGGGATAGGGATAGTATTAGTATTAGTGTTACCATTAGGGTTAGGGATAGTATTAGTGTTAGGGTTACTGTTAGGGTTAGGGATAGTATTAGTGTTAGGGTTACCATTAGGGTTAGGGACAGTATTAGTGTAGTGGTTACCATTAGGGTTAGGGATAGTATTAGTGTAATGGTTACCATTAGGGTTAGGGATAGTTTTAGTGTTAGGGTTACCATTAGGGTTAGTGATAGTATTAGTGTTAGGGTTACCATTATGGTTAGGGATAGTATTAGTGTAATCGTTAACATTAGGGTTAGGAATAGTATTAGTGTTAGTGTTACCATAAGGGTTAGGGACAGTATTAGTGTTAGGGTTTTCGATAGTATTAGTTTTAGGGTTATCGTTAGGGTTAGGGATAGTTTTAGTGTTAGAGTTATCGTTAGGGTTAGGGATAGTATTAGTGTTATGGGTACCATTAGGGTTAGGGATGGTATTAGTTTTAGGGTTACCGTTAAGGTTAGGGATAGTATTAGTGTTAGGGTAACCATAAGGGTTAGTGATAGTATTAGTGTAATGGTTACCATTAGGGTTAGGGATAGTATTAGTGTAATGGTTACAGTTAGGGTTAGGGATAGTATTAGTGTTAGGGTTACCATTAGGGTTAGGGATAGTATTAGTGTTAGCGTTATAGTTAGTATTAGTGTTAGGGTTACCATTACGGTTAGGGATAGTATTAGTGTTAGGGTTACCATTAGAGTTAAGGATAGTATTAGTGTTAGGGTTACCATTAGGGTTAGGGATAGTATTAGTCTTAGGGTTACCGTTAGGGTTAGGGATAGTATTAGTGTTACCATAAGGGTTAGGGATAGTATTAGTGTTAGGGTTACTGTTAGGGTTAGGGATTGTATTACTGTTAGGGTTACCATTAGGGTTAGGGATAGTATTAGTGTTAGGGTTACCAAAAAGGTTAGGGATAGTATTAGTGTTAGGGTTACCAATAGGGTTAGGGATAGTATTAGTGTTAGGGTTACCATTAGGGTTAAGGATAGAATTAGTGTTAGGGTTACCATTAGGGTTAGGGATAGTATTAGTGTTAGGGTTACCGTTAGGGTTAGGGATAGTATTAGTGTTACCATAAGGGTTAGGGATAGTATTAGTGTTAGGGTTATCATTAGCGTTAGGGATAGTATTAGTGTTAGGGTTACCATTAGGGTTAGGGATAGTATTAGTGTTAGGGTTACCATTAGGGTTAGGGATAGTATTAGTGTTATGGTTACAGTTAGGGTTAGGGATAGTATTAGTGTTTGGGCTACCACTAGGGTTAGGGATTCTATTAGTGTTAGGGTTACCGTTAGGGTTAGGGATAGTATTAGTGTTAGGGTTACCATTAGGGTTAGTGATAGTATTAGTGTTATGGTTACCATTAGGGTTAGGGATAGTATTAGTGTTAGGGTTTAGGGATACTATTAGTGTTTCCATAAGGTTTAGGGATAGTATTAGTGTTAGGGTTACCATTAGGGTTAGGGATAATATTAGTGTTAGGGTTACCATAATGGTTAGGGACAGTATTAGTGTAGTGGTTACCATTAGGGTTAGGGATAGTATTAGTTTAATGGTTACCATTAGGGTTAGGGATAGTTTTAGTGTTAGGGTTACCATTAGGGTTAGTGATAGTATTAGTGTTAGGGTTACCATTAGGGTTAGGGATTGTATTAGTGTTACCATAAGTGTTAGGGATAGTATTACTGTTAGGGTTACCATTAGGGTTAGGGATAGTTTTAGTGTTAGGGTTACCATTAGGGTTAGGGATAGTATGAGTGTTAGGGTTACCATTAGGGTTAGGGATAGTATGAGTGTTAGGGTTACCATTAGGGTTAGGGATAGTATGAGTGTTAGGGTTACCTTTAGGGTTAGGGATAGTATTAGTGTTACCATTAGCGTTAGGGATAGTATTAGTGTTACCATAAGGGTTAGGGATAGTATTAGTGTTAGGGTTACTGTTAGGGATAGTATTAGTGTTATGCTTACCATTAGGGTTTGGGATAGTATTTGTGTTAGGGTTAATGTTAGGGATAATATTAGTGTTAGGGTTATCGTTAGGGTTAGGGATAGTATTAGTGTTAGGGTTACCATTAGTGTTAGGGATAGTATTAGTGTTAGGGTTACTATTAGTGTTAGGGATAGTATTAGTGTTAGGGTTACCATTAGGTTTCGGGATAGTATTAGTGTAAGGGTTACCATTAGCGTTAGGGATAGTATTAGTGTTAGGGTTATCGTTAGGGTTAGGGTTAGTATTAGTGTTACTGTTAGGGTTAGTATTAGTGTTAGGTTTACCATTAGGGTTAGGGATAGTATTAGTGTTAGGGTTATCGTTAGTGTTAGGGATAGTATTAGTGTTAGGGTTACCATTAGGGTTAGCGATAGTATTAGTGTTAGGGTTACCATTAGGGTTAGGGATAGTATAAGTCTTAGGGTTACAGTTAGGGTTAGGGATATTATTAGTGTTACCATTAAGGTTAGGGATAGTATTAGTGTTAGGGTTACTGTTAGGGTTAGGGATAGTATTAGTGTTAGGGTTACCATTAGGATTAGGGATAGTATTAGTGTAAGGGTTACCATAAGGGTTAGGGATAGTATTAGTGTTAGGGTTACAGTTAGGGTTAGGGATAGTGTTAGTGTTAGGGTTACCAGTAGCGTTAGGGATAGTATAAGTGTTAGGGTTTTCGTTACAGTTAGGGATAGTATTAGTGTTAGGGTTACCATTAGGGTTAGGGATAGTATTAGTGTTAGGGTTACCATTAGGGTTAGGGAAAGTATTAGAGCTAGGGTTATCGATAGGGTTAGGGATAATATTAGTGTTAGGGTTACCATTAGGGTTAGGGATAGTATTAGTGTTAGGGTTAACATTAGAGTTAGGGAAAGTATTAGTGTAATGGTTACCATAAGGCTTTGGGATAGTATTAGTGTTAGGTTTATCATTATGGTTAGGGATAGTATTAGTGTTACGGTTACCATTAGGTTTAGGGATAGTATTAGTGTTAGGGTTACCATTAGGGTTAGGGATAGTATTAGTTTTAGGGTTACCATTAGGGTTAGGGATAGTATTAGTGTTACCATTAGGGTTAGGGATAGTATTAGTGTTAGGGTTACTGTTAGGGTTAGGAATAGTATTAGTGTTAGGGTTACCATTAGGGTTAGGGATAGTATTAGTGTAAGGGTTACCATAAAGGTTAGGGATAGTATTAGTGTTAGGGTTACCGTTAGGGCTAGGGATAGTATTAGTGTTAGGGTTACCATTAGGGTTAGGGATAGTACTAGTGTTAGGGTTATCGTTAGGGTTAAGGATAGTATTAGTGTTAGGGTTACCATTAGGGTTAGGGATAGTATTAGTGTAAGGGTTACCATTAGGGTTAGGGAAAGTATTAGAGCTAGGGTTATCGATAGGGTTAGGGATAGTATTAGTGTTAGGGTTACTATTAGGGTTAGGGATAGTATTAGTATAAGGGTTACCATTAGGGTTAGGGATAATATTAGTGTTAGGGTTACCTTTAGGGATAGGAATATTATTAGTGTTAGGGTTACCATAAGGGTTAGGGATAGTATTAGTGTAATGGTTAACATTAGGGTTAGGAATAGTATTAGTGTTAGGGTTACCATTAGGGTTAGGAATAGTATTAGTGTTAGGGTTACCATAAGGGTTAGGGACAGTATTAGTGTTATGGTTATCGTTAGGGTTAGGGATAGTATTAGTGCTAGGGTTATCGTTAGTATTAGTGTTAGGGTTATCATTAGGGTTAGGGATAGTATTAGTGTTAGGGTTACCATTAGGGTTAGGGATAGTATTAGTGTAAGGGTTACCATAAGAGTTAGGGATAGTATTAGTGTTAGGGTTACCATTAGGGTTAGTGATAGTATTAGTGTTAGGGTTACTATTAGGGTTAGGGATAGTGTTAATGTTAGGGTTAGGGATAGAATTAGTGTCACCATTAGGGTTAGGGATAGTATTAGTGTTAAGGTTACATATAGGGTTAGGGATAGTATTAGTGTTAGGGTTACCATTAGGGTTAGGGATAGTATTAGTGTTAGGGTTACCATTAGGGTTAGGGATAGTATTAGTGTTAGGGTTAACTTTAGGGTTAGGGATAGTATTAGTGTAATGGTTACCATAAGGCTTAGGGATAG
This sequence comes from Taudactylus pleione, assembly GCA_031769625.1. Classification (NCBI taxonomy): domain Eukaryota; kingdom Metazoa; phylum Chordata; class Amphibia; order Anura; family Myobatrachidae; genus Taudactylus; species Taudactylus pleione. The sequence goes on along the minus strand of JAUIMM010001494.1, from coordinate 262,576 downwards.
TATTAGTGTTAGGTTTTTCATTAGGTTTAGGAATATTATTAGTGTTACGGTTAACTTAAGGGTTAGGGATAGTATTAGTGTTAGGGTTACCTTAAGGGTTAGGGATAGTATTAGTGTAATGGTTAACATTAGGGTAAGGAATATTTTTAGTGTTAGGGTGACCATAAGGGTTAGGGACAGTATTAGTGTTAGGGTTATCGTTAGGGTTAGGGATAGTACTAGTGTTAAGATTATCTTTAGTATTAGTGTTAGGGTTATCGTTAGAGTTAGGGATAGTTTTAGTGGTAGGGTTATCGTTAGGGTTAGGGATTGTATTAGTGTTATGGTTACCATTAGGGTTAGGGATGGTATTAGTTTTAGGGTTACCGTTAAGGTTAGGGATAGTATTAGTGTTACGGTTACCATAAGGGTTAGTGATAGTATTAGTGTAATGGTTACCATTAGGGTAAGCATAGTATTGGTGTAATGGTTACCATTAGGGTTAGGGATTAGGGTTAGGGATAGTATTAGTGTTAGGGTTACCATTAGGGTTAGGGATAGCATTAGTGTTAGGGTTACCATTAGGGTTATCGTTAGTATTAGTGTTAGGGTTACCATTAGGGTTAGGGATAGTATTAGTGTAAGGGTTACCATTAGGGTTAAGGATAGTATTAGTGTTAGGGTTACCATTAGGGTTAGAGATAGTATTAGTGTTAGGGTTACCGTTAGGGTTAGGGATAGTATTAGTGTTACCATAAGGGTTATGGATAGTATTAGTGTTAGGGTTACCTTTAGGGTTAGGGACATTATTAGTGTTAGGGTGACCATAAGGGTTAGGGATAGTATTAGTGGTAGGGTTATCATTAGGGTTAGGGATAGTATTAGTGTTAGGGTTACCATTAGGGTTAGGGATAGTATTAGTGTTAGGGTTACCATTAGGGTTAGAGATAGTATTAGTGTTATGGTTACAGTTATAGTTAGGAATAGTATTAGTGTTAGGGCTACCACTAGGGTTTGGAATACTATTAGTGTTAGGGTTACCGTTAGGGTTAGGGACAGTATTAGTGTTAGGGTCACCATTAGGGTTAGTGATAGTATTAGTGTTATGGTTACCATTAGGGTTGGGGATAGTATTAGTGTTAAGGATACTATTAGTGTTACCGTAAGGTTTAGGGATAGTTTTAGTGTTAGGTTTTTCATTAGGGTTAGGGATAGTATTAGTGTAATGGTTAACATTAGGGCTAGGAATAGTATTAGTGTTAGTGTTACCATATGGGTTAGGGACAGTATTAGTGTGAGGGTTTTCGTTACGGTTAGGGATTGTATTAGTGTTAGGGTTATCGTTAGTATTAGTGTTAGGGTTATCGTTAGGGTTAGGGATAGTTTTAGTGTTAGAGTTATCGTTAGGGTTAGGGATAGTATTAGTATTACGGTTACCATTAGGGTTAGGGATGGTATTAGTTTTAGGGTTACCGTTAAGGTTAGGGATAGTATTAGTGTTAGGGTAACCATAAGGGTTAGTGATAGTATTAGTGTAATGGTTACCATTAGGGTTAGGGATAGTATTAGTGTAATGGTTAACATTAGGGTTAGGAATAGTATTAGTGTTAGTGTTACCATAAGGGTTAGGGACAGTATTAGTGTTAGGGTTTTCGTTAGTATTAGTGTTAGGTTTATCGTTAGCATTAGGGATAGTTTTAGTGTTAGAGTTATCGTTAGGTTTAGGGATAGTATTAGTGTAATGGTTACCATTAGGGTTAGGGATAGTATTAGTGTTAGGGTTACCATTAGGGTTAGGGATAGTATTAGTGTTAGCGTTATCGTTAGTATTAGTGTTAGGGTTACCATTACGGTTAGGGATAGTATTAATGTTAGGGTTACCATTTGAGTTAAGGATAGTATTAGTTTTAGGGTTACCATTAGGGTTAGGGATAGTATTAGTCTTAGGGTTACCGTTAGGGTTAGGGATAGTATTAGTGTTACCATTAGGGTTAGGGATAGTATTAGTGTTAGGGTTACTGTTAGGGTTAGGGATAGTATTAGTGTTAGGGTTACCATTAGGGTTAGGGATAGTATTAGTGTTAGCATTATCGTTAGTATTAGTGTTAGGGTTACCATTACGGTTAGGGATAGTATTAGTGTTAGGGTTACCATTAGAGTTAAGGATAGTATTAGTTTTAGGGTTACCATTAGGGTTAGGGATAGTATTAGTCTTAGGGTTACCGTTAGGGTTAGGAATAGTATTAGTGTTACCATTAGGGTTAGGGATAATATTAGTGTTAGGGTTACTGTTAGGGTTAGGGATAGTATTAGTGTTAGGGTTACCATTAGGGTTAGGGATAGTATTAGTGTTAGGGTTACCAAAAAGGTTAGGGATATTATTAGTGTTAGGGTTACCATTAGGGTTAGGGATAGTATTAGTGTTAGGGTTACCATTAGGGTTAAGGATAGTATTAGTGTTAGGGTTACCATTAGGGTTAGGGATAGTTTTAGTGTTAGGGTTAGCGTTAGGGTTAGGGATAGTATTAGTGTTACCATAAGGGTTAGGGATAGTATTAGTGTTAGGGTTATCATTAGGGTTAAGGATAGTATTAGTTTTAGGGTTACCATTAGGGTTAGGGATAGTATTAGTGTTAGGGTTACCATTAGGGTTAGGGATTGTATTAGTGTTATGGTTACAGTTAGGGTTAGGGATAGTTTAAGTGTTAGGGCTACCACTAGGGTTAGGGATACTATTAGTGTTAGGGTTACCGTTAGGGTTAGGGATAGTATTAGTGTTAGGGTTACCATTAGGGTTAGTGATAGTATTAGTGTTATGGTTACCATTAGGGTTAGGGATAGTAATAGTGTTAGGGTTTAGGGATACTATTAGTGTTACTATATGGTTTAGGGATAGTATTAGTGTTAGGGTTACCATTAGGGTTAGGGATAATATTAGTGTTAGGGTTACCATAATGGTTAGGGACAGTATTAGTGTAGTGGTTACCATTAGGGTTAGGGATAGTATTAGTGTAATGGTTACCATTAGGGTTAGGGATAGTTTTAGTGTTAGGGTTACCATTAGGGTTAGTGATAGTATTAGTGTTAGGGTTACCATTAGGGTTAGGGATAGTATTAATGTAATGGTTAACATTAGGGTTAGGAATAGTATTAGTGTTAGTGTTACCATAAGGGTTAGGGACAGTATTAGCGTGAGGGTTTTCGTTAGGGTTAGGGATAGTATTAGTGTTAGGGTTATCGTTAGTATTAGTGTTAGGGTTATCGTTAGGGTTAGGGATAGTTTTAGTGTTAGAGTTATCGTTAGGGTTAGGGATAGTATTAGTGTTACGATTACCATTAGGGTTAGGGATGGTATTAGTTTTAGGGTTACCGTTAAGGTTAGGGATAGTATTAGTGTTAGGGTAACCATAAGGGTTAGTGATAGTATTAATGTAATGGTTACCATTAGGGTTAGGGATAGTATTAGTCTTAGGGTTACCATTAGGTTTAGGGATAGTATTAGTGTTACCATTAGGGTTAGGGATAGTATTAGTGTTAGGGTTACTGTTAGGGTTAGGGATAATATTAGTGTTAGGGTTACCATTAGGGTTAGGGATAGTATTAGTGTTAGCGTTATCGTTAGTATTAGTGTTAGGGTTACCATTACGGTTAGGGATAGTATTAGTGTTAGGGTTACCATTAGAGTTAAGGATAGTATTAGTGTTACCATTAGGGTTAGGGATAATATTAGTGTTAGGGTTACTGTTAGGGTTAGGGATAGTATTAGTGTTAGGGTTACCATTAGGGTTAGGGATAGTATTAGTGTTAGGGTTACCAAAAAGGTTAGGGATATTATTAGTTTTAGGGTTACCATTAGGGTTAGGGATAGTATTAGTGTTAGGGTTAACATTAGGGTTAGGGATAGTATTAGTGTTAGGGTTACCGTTAGGGTTAGGGATAGTATTTGTGTTACCATAAGGGTTAGGGATAGTATTAGTGTTAGGGTTATCATTAGGGTTAGGGATAGTATTAGTGTTAGGGATACCATTAGGGTTAGGGATTGTATTAGTGTTATGGTTACAGTTAGGGTTAGGGATAGTATTAGTGTTAGGGCTACCACTAGGGTTAGGGATACTATTAGTGTTAGGGTTACCGTTAGGGTTAGGGATAGTATTAGTATTAGGGTTACCATTAGGGTTAGTGATAGTATTAGTGTTATGGTTACCATTAGGGTTAGGGATAATATTAGTGTTAGGGTTACCATAATGGTTAGGGACAGTATTAGTGTAGTGGTTACCATTAGGGTTAGGGATAGTATTAGTGTAATGGTTACCATTAGGGTTAGGGATAGTTTTAGTGTTAGGGTTACCATTAGGGTTAGTGATAGTATTAGTGTTAGGGTTACCATTAGGGTTAGGGATAGTATTAGTGTAATGGTTAACATTAGGGTTAGGAATAGTATTAGTGTTAGTGTTACCACTAGGGTTAGGGATACTATTAGTGTTAGGGTTACCTTTAGGGTTAGGGATAGTATTAGTATTAGGGTTACCATTAGGGTTAGGGATAGTATTAGTGTAATGGTTAACATTAGGGTTAGGAATAGTATTAGTGTTAGTGTTACCACTAGGGTTAGGGATACTATTAGTGTTAGGGTTACCGTTAGGGTTAGGGATAGTATTAGTATTAGGGTTACCATTAGGGTTAGTGATAGTATTAGTGTTGTGGTTACCATTAGGGTTAGGAATAGTATTAGTGTTAGTGTTACCATAAGGGTTAGGGACAGTATTAGTGTGAGGGTTTTCGTTAGGGTTAGGGATAGTATTAGTGTTAGGGTTATCGTTAGTATTAGTGTTAGGGTTATCGTTAGGGTTAGGGATAGTTTTAGTGTTAGAGTTATCGTTAGGGTTAGGGATAGTATTAGTGTTACGGTTACCATTAGGGTTAGGGATGGTATTAGTTTTAGGGTTACCGTTAAGGTTAGGGATAGTATTAGTGTTAGGGTAACCATAAGGGTTAGTGATAGTATTAGTGTAATGGTTACCATTAGGGTTAGGGATAGTATTAGTGTAATGGTTACCATTAGGGTTAGGGATAGTATTAGTGTTAGGGTTACCATTAGGGTTAGTGATAGTATTAGTGTTACCATAAGTGTTAGGGATAGTATTACTGTTAGGGTTACCATTAGGGTTAGGGATAGTATTAGTGTTAGGGTTACCATTAGGGTTAGGGATAGTATGAGTGTTAGGGTTACCATTAGGGTTAGGGATAGTATTAGTGTTACCATTAGCGTTAGGGATAGTATTAGTGTTACCATAAGGGTTAGGGATAGTATGTGTTAGGGTTACTGTTAGGGATAGTATTAGTGTTATGCTTACCATTAGGGTTTGGGATAGTATTTGTGTTAGGGTTACTGTTAGGGATAATATTAGTGTTAGGGTTACCGTTAGGGTTAGGGATAGTATTAGTGTTAGGGTTACCATTAGGGTTAGGGATAGTATTAGTGTTAGGGTTACTATTAGTGTTAGGGATAGTATTAGTGTTAGGGTTACCATTATTTAGGGATAGTATTAGTGTTAGGGTTATCGTTAGGGTTAGGGTTAGTATTAGTGTTACTGTTAGGGTTAGTTTTAGTGTTAGGTTTACCATTAGGGTTAGGGATAGTATTAGTGTTAGGGTTATCGTTAGTGTTAGGGATAGTATTAGTGTTAGGGTTACCGTTAGGGTTAGCGATAGTATTAGTGTTAGGGTTACCGTTAGGGTTAGGGATAGTATTAGTGTTAGGGTTACCATTAGGGTTAGGGATACTATTAGTGTTAGGGTTACCGTTAGGGTTAGGGATAGTATTAGTGTTAGGGTTATCGTTAGGGTTAGGGATAGTATTAGTGTTAGGGTTACCGTTAGGGTTAGGGATAGTATTAGTTTTAGGGTTACCATTAGGGTTAGGGAAACTATTAGTGTTAGGGTTACCATTAGGGTTAGGGATAGTATTAGTGTTAGAGTTACCATTAGAGTTAGGGATAGTTTTAGTGTTAGGGTTATCGTTAGGGTTAGGGATAGTATTAGTGTTAGGCAGAGCCATTTCTTGACTTTTTGGTGCCCTGTGCCAGAAAGAGCATTGTCGCCCCCCCCCCCTCATTTTTCAAATAGTTTCATAACACACCCAAAAAAGGGGAATGGCCTCATGGGGAAGGGCCAGGGAAGAGATAGGGGAGGCCAGGAGATGCTGGGGATAAATAGGGACATAATATAGTACATCTGAGCGAGGGCCATGGCTTCATAGGGAAGGGCCAGGGAAGAGATAGGGGATGCCAGGAGATGCTGGGGATAAATAGGGACATAATATAGTGCACCTGAGAGAGGGCCATGGCCTCATGGGGAAGGGCCAGGGAATAGATAGGAGAGGCCAGGAGATGCTCGGGATGAAATAAGAGGAAGCTACAAGTGAGAATGATAATAAACAGAAAAGAGACAGTCCCAAACAGCACCCCTTGTCCTGCAGTGCCCTGTGCCATGGCACAGACCGCACTACCCTAGTTACGGCCCTGGTGTTAGGGTTACCGTTAGGGATAGTATTAGTGTTAGGGTTACTGTTAGGGTTTCCATAGGGTTACCATTAGGGAAAGGGTTACCGTTATAGTTAGGGATAGTATTTGTGTTACCATTAGGGTTAGGGATAGTATTAATGTTACAGTTAGGGATATCGTTAGGGTCACCATTACGGTTTCGGTTACCGCTATAGTTAGGGATAGCATTAGGTTTACCATAAAGTTTAAGGTTACAGTTACATTATTAAATGGGAGACCATGTTAATGATCCTGATCTGACTAGGATACAAAGGAACTAGATTAGTGTGGAACTGTTAGGTTGAAGACAGCCTGCTGCAGTAAAAGAGAGGTATGCCAGCCCGTTGAGACAAACCAAAAAAAATAGGATTATACTTCCGCTGGTATGTCTCAGTCAGAACAACATGTGACCACATTAAATCTTTGTTGCATAAAAGTACATAAATAAACACATATAATCAAACATAGCAAATAAAAATGCCATTCTATACACAGGGTATAAAGTCACCTTCTGAGCTTGTTACAGAGTAATATATATATATAACACTGTTTAAATAAACATGATAAATGTAAACTGGCTTAGATCAGCCTGAAATTACATAAATAAAAACTCCAGCAGCCTAGTACTCTCATATACAGAGTATTAGGTCCAATCGGTCTCTCATATCCTCACCATAGAATTGAATGGACTGTTGTATAGAGAAAATATGATATAGGTGGTACTGCGGGATACGACTCGGTTATAATAACGTCAGGTATCTGGCTGTATTAGCCATGATAGGGATTGTGTGTTCCCTTCCTAGTGCACAGTAAGTTTAGCGGCACAAGGAAAGTCTTACCTGGGTCCCGCTCATGCGGCAAGCTGCTGTGTTAGATTAATAGCAGCTCATTAACCTGAGCTCTGAATGTTGCCTCCGTCTTCCTAAATGAGCACCGGGGTGCGGCGGAACAAGCTATGGCCGTAATAGCATGGTGATCCGGTCGGCTATTGCAGAGCAGGTAAATAAATTGTAGTCTCCACTTGTTGTCCAGCGTATACACTACCACAATATCCCCGGGTCTCTCGGGTAATAGCAGGCTCAGGGGTCTATGTACTAAGCAGTGTTAGGAGACAGAGAGAAAAGCTAAGCTGTGACCGACCAGGTTGATGGTCGCGATGGTCAAGACCATCATGACCATCGGGGCTTGCGACGAGACCCTAAGGTTGGGTCTCGGCAACCACAAGCCCCAGGGAGCTTCCTGCTCTGATCGAGCAGGAAGCTCCCCACTGACATCACTGCTGATGTCAGTGCGGCCACCCACAAAACGGCAGGCATTCCATCAGGAACGCCTCTGTTTGTGTAGCCACCCCCCCTGCCCCGCCTACAAAACGGGGCGAGCTGTCGATCACCATCGACAGCCGCCCCTTTTGTAGTGAGCTCTGGAGCAAGATAATTTCTCTCTCGCTCCCGGGCTTGCGCACGCGCAGTGAGGCCACTGCGTGTGCGCAGGGCCTAAACATCGACCCGGTTGCGAGTGCTCAGCGCTTGCAACCGGGTCTGAATGAGGGCCAGTGTCTTTCTGCAAAAATCCGTTGATCTGGATAGGAACCCTAAAGGTTTGCAGGTGAATAAACATTCTTCTATAAATGACAATCCAGAAAGGAATGGGATTTAGCTTTAAAAAATTGCTCAATTTCTCTGATTAAAATCCAGATTGGATATAGGGAGAGGAAAATTGAGAAAAATAACCAGAGATTGAACACAAAATGATCTGTTAACCTTTAAAAATTATCCTGATTTTAATAAAAGGGAGAATGAACTTAGGGCCTGATTCAGAGCCGGACGCTCTGAACGAGCGCCCGCTCTGAATCAGGGCATTTTTTTGTTTTTATTGTTGCGGCTTCTTGGCCGCTCGCATAGCTGTGGGTTACCACCCACAGCTTATGTGAGCGGCCATGATGATGGTCACGATGGTCAAGACCATCGCGACCATCGGGCTTGCGACGAGACCCTTGTGGTAGGGTCTCGTTGCCGCAAGCCCAAGCTCTAACAGAGCCAAAAGCACTCCCACTGACATCACTTGTGATGTCAGTGGGGCCGGCCCCAGACGGTAGGCGTTCCCATGGGCTCACGTGCGGGTCTGAATCAGGCCCTTAATACAAAAGTACTGAAATTTGCGAAATAATACTTAAAGAGAAAAGAAAATTGTTAAGAGGTGAAGGAGGGGGATTTACACAAAGCAATACATACTTTTATATACTTTTAGGTCTAGGCCTAAGCATAATCCTATCACCTGAGGAATTCACCAGTGTAACGGACATATCACAGTGATTTAAGAAAAAGGGTTAAAAATATTATAATGTTAGACATGTTGCCAATTCAAATAGACCTAAAACAACCCCATATAACAATCATTCCCCGAAAGTTAACCTACGGACTAGACCTAAAATGATACATACTTTAAATCAACAGGATTTTCACAAGAGAGAGGAAGACATTGGAGAATACCACTACATCACAATCCAGCTACTACAAGTAAGAACCCCAAACAGGTCAAGAGACCAAGAGGAAGGAGAGGATTGGGAGGTGCAGGATCAAAGACGCCCAAGCCCCCTATGAACGATTACTAATACCCCTTTTCCACCTTAATTCCGAGTGTGACCCGGAGTTGGAACAAAGTTCCTATCCGGATCAGACCCGGAATTTTGCTGGCGCCGACTCGGGATATTCCCGAGTCAGCGCCGCTCACACCACAGTCGGGTCTGCATAGACCCGGTTTTTGCGTAGTGAAAGTGGACCAATCGGCCGGCTAGCAGCGCACTCCAGGTCTTCGTGACCCGGAGTGCGCTGTTCTCACAGCAGGGTTTCGCGGGCTACGCCCGTGTTGAACCCTGCTAGTTACCTAGGTTGGAATGACTGGGTCACTCGACCCGGCGATCCAACTCTCTCCCCTTTTACACCAGGCAGCTGCCCGGGTTACCGCTGCAATAACCCGGGTTTTAGCTCCGGTGTAAAAGGGGTATAACTGACAGAGAACAACAATTACTTGCTAAAGGTCTTACCTTAGCCCCTAGCAGCAATCCTAATATGTACAATTTATTTTCGGAATTGAATAGATATATTCGCTCTCTATGTAGACAACAGTATTTTTTTTAACAAACAACAAAATAAAATAGGAGAAGACACTACCCCCATCATAATAGATGCAATGGAGAGAGTCTGATGACACTAAAAACATTACAAGAAGAGGGGGGGTAATATTGAGCAGGAGATACCGATATTCGTACTCAATTACCGCTAGTAGATAAGATGAAATTTAAGAGAAGTGTTTTTTATGTAAATCCAACATACAAATTCCACAAGAAGGAGAAAGAATGTCCTCTATTGGGAAAGGTAATATATAAATATTAAAATATAACTTTTATTGTATTGTTAAAACCTTACTATAGTGAAATATCAATAAAATAAATAGATAGTGTGAAATAAAGAAAATAAAATTGTGCAATAAAATAAGGCTGACAATTTGGGCAACTAATTTCCTTAAATAAAGATATATGTGATACTCTGAGTGTTCATGACTCTTATTAATAATTATATATGTGTTGTGGAATACTGAACAATACAAAATTGATACATACAGTTATATTGCAATGTTACACCTTGTATATGAATGATCATATATGTAGATTATATTCACCCTATTAATAGTGGGGTATCATTACATATATAGGGATATATATCACATTGACAAAATAGTTGTTTTTAAACAACCTTAGAAGTTGCAACACGTCTGATTAGAGTAACCTACTTTTGCACATCACACACTGAGGGGAATTCAATTAGAGGCGAAAAGCCATATTCGCCTGTTTTTTTGTGAAAAATTTGCCTAAAAAAAATTTGCCAAATTCAATTCCAGGACAATTTCGCCTAAGTGGAAACAATTCTCCAAAAATGATTCTCCAATCAATAGCTGGTGAAAAGAAATGCAAAATCTTTATTTTGAGGTGCAAACGTGGGGAAACAACTCAGACCCCTTGGGACAGCCCCCCAAAGGACAAATCTGCAAAAAAAAAAACAGAAACAAAAACCTAAGAACACCCCAAAAAAGATGTAATTTTTGGGGTGAAAATGTAAAAAGTGGGGGGATAAATATTAAAAATATCGAAATAGACTTCTTAGGGGTCCCCAAGTATGGGTCAGGTGTTTTTGCAGCAGGTGGATTTTTCACGTTTTTTAAAAGTTCACTTTAGAGACATAAAAACATGCTAGCACCCATTTTCAAGCACCCCAAATTTGACAGGACTACTTATTTTAACCAAAAAATACAGCTTTATGCCATTCTCCACCACTTTTACCTAGACACTAATAGCAAGCAATTTACACAACTTAAGTACCCAAAATAGTCTTATTAGGGCTATTAGTACACATCTATATTGATTCCCTATTTTAATATATCTTTTTCTGGGGTACAGACTGATTTCCCCAATTCTTTCAGTACTTTTCCCCTGTTCCGCATTCCCCTATTTCCGTTTTCGCCTGTTTTGCAATTGAATTAGACGAAAAGCGGGGAGGAGCACGGAATAAATTCGCCTCTGAAACAGGCGAATGAAGCGAACAGTCGGACAGGCGAAAACTTTGCCTCTAATTGAATATGGCTCACTGTGTCAATTTGATGTAAAAGATACTTTTTTTCCCATTGGTATTGTAACATTGGTTTCCAATTACATGCAGAGTAATTCTGTACAGGGACTAGACAAGGAGCTTTATTGGAGCAGCCCGTGTCTATAGATAATCACAGAGACCTATTCTTAACATATTGTACTAAATATCGGCTAACATAAAAGCTTGATAGATGGGGTCTGAAAAAATTAATTTCTGTAACACTATTGAGTTGTTATATAGCCCTCTAAATATTGAATGGGAACATTAGTCCATTATCTGGGCATTGATTCAACATACATTCGTGCTGGATAAACAAATTCAGACCCTAATATTGTCTCCGTTACTAGATCTATCGCTATGGGTGAAGAGCGTAAGAGGGAAATTTCAGTATCATTCTATATCAGTAATCCCTCCGTGTATACTTAGCATCTTCATATATTATTTAAACAGTGGAGTACTGTTTAATCCCGTGTGGTCTATAACCCATGTACCGGCCTTCAGACCCTAATACAGGATACTCTGCTACATAAGCTACCAATTGTTAAATTATATATGCACTTCCACGTGGTGAAGCAGTGTCTATAATCAGCATGTTGTTATTACGTTGTTATATAGCCCTCTAAATATTTAATGGGAACATTAGTCTATTGTCTGGGCATTAATTCAACATGCATAAATCAATAAACTGGTGCTGAATAAATAAATTCAGACCCTATTGTTGTCTCTATTACTAGATCTACCACTGTGGATGAATAGAGCAGAAGGGAAATTGTAGTATCATTCTGTGTCAGTAATCCCTCCGTATATCTTTAACAACATATAATATTTAAACAGTAGGGTAATATTTAATCCCATGCGATCTATAACCCATGTATCGGCTTTCAGATCCCAATACAGGATACTCTGCTACATTAGCTACCAATTGTTAAGTAATATATACACTTCTTCCACGTGGTGAAGCAGTGTCTGTGGTCAGTGTGTTGCTATTACGGGCGGCAGACTTAGGTCATAGACACCCAAGCATATTGCAGCCACATTTTATGTATGTTCAGAATTTAAGATCGAACCATAGTCATAATATATTCACACAACAACATCTAATTCAAACTTTCATTATTGGAGCGGTGCCCATGGTCAGCGTTCTAGACCGCCGACGTACGTTTCACTATTAAGTTTTGTCAAGGCTAACCCGAGCGTGTCATTCAGCTGGGCTAAGTAGATCCATGGCATTCAATCAACTCATTCCTATTAGTCACGTGATACATTCGCCCAATGAAATTCATCCAATGTTATGTGTAGGTAAAAAAGTAAGTATTATTTTTAACTTAATTACATATCAGCAAAATGTGATTTATGGTTTAATAGTATACCTCCATATATTCCATTGAATTAGTAATAAATACTGTAATATATAAATAAATAAACTACAGTTAGTAATAAATACTATAATATATAAATCAATAAATTATAGTAATCCCATAATCATATTTTTCAGGGATACAGGTGATTATAAATGTGTGTAGTGCCCATTCATACTAATAAATTAAATATTCCTAGTGTTAGTAACTAACATAATAAAATTAAAATAAGTGAAGTGTATGGTGAACAATGACTAAAATATATTAAGTACATGAGACTAGTGATAAGTGCATGTGAAAAAGGAAATAATGTGTTGTGTATATTGACAAAATATCGATTGATTAAAGTGAGTAGTGTTATAGATAACTATAATAATATAGCATACTATGGGCGGAATTCAATTAATTCCAGCCCCTATCGCGCCCGACGGAGCTATTCTATTCTTGCTCCTGTCGGGCGCGATCAGCTGCCTAGCGCTACATTTCAGCTCGCAGCCCCTGGGGGATGAGAGCTGAAATGTGCGAAAAGTGACATGTTTGGGCACCCAAACATCACTTTTCGCGATCGCGCCCAGCACTTTGGTCGGGCTTAGCTGCTTTACGCGGCTAAACCTGACCTCTATGGGCGCGATCAGCGCGAAGAACGGCAGCAATTGAATGGCGGCCCGTGATCTCCTGTCACTTTAGACGGAGAATCCGGATCGCGTAATCAATTGAATTCCGCCCTATGTGAGTGAAAAAAACTTAAAATAAGTCAAATAGTGAGAAAAATATAAAAAACATTCGTGAGGAACCTCCCTAAGCAAGGGGTATTGCTATAAAATCATAATATTTAGTTAGTTATATTAAGTGAATCAAATCCCATAATTATAAAAAAATTATGAAAATGATTAAAATATAACAAAATTGAACATAATTAAATATCCTAATTCAAATAATAATGGTTACATTCCCATGGTATCCAAGTGAGATCCGGAATAAATCATAGTTGATTATACAAAAATATAAAGAAATATCAAAATAAACTGACCAATTTTCATGTTGTTGGTGTGGATTAATCTACACATATTGATCAAGAAGTATTTATAATGATAGTGCTACACTGATATGTTCACATTCAGTATATGCCTATTTAAATAAGATCAAACGCTCGGTCATTATAGAGAACCTGTTAAATAATTCCTTGAGCCAACAAACCTGGGCGAAAGATGATCAAAAACTTTAGGAAAAACGGTATGTGATAGATAATATCATAAGAAATTAATTGTTATGTCAGTATCCCAGATGTAGTCTATCTTAATCACAGATATCATAGATTTAACATAGGATTAAGAATGGTGATAAATTGCAGCAGATCACCTTAGTTGTGAACGATATGTGCTTCATACTGTAAATACCAGTAATACATTTTTAATGTCTTCACATGTTGTTCTGACAGAGGGCCTGATTCAGCAAGGAACGCAAAGGAGAAAACGCACGCACCCGTCCGCTGCGAGAATATGCTAATCAATGCATACGCACGTGGACCGCAGCACAAGATGCAGACGCCAAGCAGGTATATTAAGCCGCCCAAATCCCTTTGCTCACAGCCTGATCAGCACGGAAGATAGCGTAAACATCGGTAACATCGAGAACCATCGGACCCATTAGCACATTAGTGGTTGACCTGACCTGACGCAGGATTTTGGCCGCTTCCTGTGTAGAGCTTACGGTATGGCTGCGTATGCCGCCGCACTGCCTTAATTATTCACGCCCTTGTAATGGCACTTCTTGTCAATCACTCTGCCTTGGGTCTGCCTAGCCTCTGCTCACGCAGTTCCAGGGCCGGATTATAGGGGGGGTGACAGGGGCGGTCGTCACGGGGCCCCCACACCTAAGGAGCCCCGCCCACCTTGCGGAAAAATGCTGTGATTCGCGGGTTAATCGGCTGGAGGCGGAGCCAGTGTGATGCAGATCCATTACAATTGTGTCATTTGGCTCCGCCCCTTTTCCGATTGACCCGCGAATCATGGCCAAAGCCGCGAGGTGGGTGGAGCTTAATAACATGTGCCTTCCTGCCAGGACCCCTCCCCATCCACAACATGCAGTGCAGATGGTGCAAGGTAAGTGAGTATGTGTGTGTGTGACTTGTGCATGTACAGTATGTATGTTTGTGTGTAATGTATGTGTGACACATGCATGTGTGGTGTATATATGTGTTTTTCTGTGTGAATGAATGTATGTCTGTGTAAGTATATAAGTATATGTGTGTCGTGTATGTGCATGTATATGTGTATATATAAATATATCCAATTATATTGATAGGGGCCCCCACAAAGTTGTTGCCCCAGGGCCCCCTCAAACATTAATCCGACCCTGCACAGTTCCCATCGCAGATGGTAGTTCGCGCACGCGCATTGCGATGCATACGCATGCACAGTGCGGAGACATCATCCGAGTGCCTGCGTTCTCTCCTTTGCATTCCTTGCTGAATCCGGCCCGGAGACATACCAGCGCAGTATAATGCTATTGTTTTTGTTTGTCTAGAATACAGTCTGGGTATTATAGGGAGCTGTAACAACGAAACTATAACATTATGGGGTGTGAAATGTATTTGATGGATAGTGGACACATTAGCTCAAATCAATGTTTTAGACAAATCTAAATTATTTATCATCACTATTTGAGGCGGCTTCCCCTCACTATTTGAGGCCCTCCGCCCCTCTCATACTCCCATGTGCGGATGAGTAAAACATTTGGGAGATACAGGCTGCCAAAATATTTCGAAACAGCAGAGAGATTACAAATGTTTGCAATAAAAATGAAGGAACGAAATTGGCCGAGAGACATAGATACAATCACGCAGAGAGCAGCCGTCAATGCAAACAAAACCCCTTGATTTGAAACAGGCCTCGGCGACAGGGGGGTACAAAGGGTAAACACGTCCCGGGCCCCGAGATTCAGAGGAGGCCCGAGGTTCAGGGGCTCAAAATGGGGCCTTGGGGCCTAATAGTTTTTTATAAACTAAACGGTGCTGCTGCCTGTGGGGCACATGTAGGAAAAAAAAAATGTATTACGCCTCCCCTACACCACTCAATTACCCCCGTCAGTTGGTCTGGTCCGACAATGCGCATTATAAGAATGATGTTGCGGCATGTGACATCACTTCATATGACGCTGAGCTGGCCCTACCCTGATGCCACGGCCTGGTAAACCGAAGAGGAGCAATGCACATCATAAGAATGACATCACGGCACGTGACATCACTGCATATGACAATGAGCCGGCCCTACCCTAACGCCACGGCCTGGTAAACCGAAGAGGAGCAATGCACAGTGATAGTATAGCTCCGTCAAGCATCAAGCTGCAGGCCTGCAGTACCAGCACTCTCCATCTACAGCCACCCTCCCTGGACGGCAGTCCCACCCATGAGCCAGAGTGACTGACACAGACTGACGGCCAGGGCCGGCAACAGAAATTGTGGGGCCTGGTACAGTGATACTTCTTCTGGCCCCATCAAAATGACCCCCCCACACACACACATACAGATAGGTCCAGCTAGTTTGTTGCTTCGTACACCATGTAGTGCACCATGCATCTCGTGCCACACGGTACGCCTTGAGTCGCGTCATTCAGTATTAATCGTAATGGAACGTACCGTGGCGCAGGAAAAAGTCAGAACGTGTAATACAACTATTTGTCCACCAGGAGTCGCTTTTCCTAAACTACATTGCACATGCATCCGATATCCAATGCATTTTCTGTATCACCGCCCAATGACATGCTAACATAAACAGTGATTCGGTACACTATAGTACAGCATTTTCCTCATGGAATCAGGGCTGTAGAAGAATGTGTAATAAAGTTTTAAATCATTACATTAAGTGTGTGAGTCCTGTACTTTATAAAAATATTTCACACGCACGCACAGCTTTTAATGAGGCGGGATAAATATTCACTAATGCTCCCCAACCATCATTCACTTCTATTCAATGCTGCCATATGCTGAGCCTGCTATTGACATTGTACACATTGCCTGCACATCACATTACATATAGTACACGACAGGTACGTCTCTCGACATAGCTGGTGTGTGTGGGCGCCTTGCAGAGTGGGTGTCATGGGTTTCACTACAGGATTAAAAAGAAATCACTTGGTGGTGTGTGAGTTCTGTCATTTATACAAATTAGGGGTGAGCGGGTTCGGATTTCTGAAATCCGAACCCCCCCGAGCCCCCCCGATCCGAGTCCAATCCGAGTCAGGCTCGACTTTTCCCGCCTGACTCGGATCTGAAATCGAGGCAAAACGTCATCATCCCGCCTTCCGAGTCTCGCGGGTTTTGGATCCTATATAAGGTACCCGCGTCGGCGCCATTTTCTCACTCGGCTGTGGACAGTGAAGAGGGAGGGTGGGAGTTAGGGCTGTGTAGTGTAGTGTAGTGTAGTGCTGCTGTTGTCCACTACTTCAAAGTCCATAGGGGCTGGCTGTGTTGTGCTGTGCTGCTGTTGTTAATAGGGGCTGTGTCCACTACTTCAAAGTCCATAGGGGCTGGCTGGACTGTGTTGTGCAGTCAGTTCTCCATAGGGGCTGTGTCCACTCCAAAGTCCTGTGCAGTGTCCCAGTCCTAAAGGGGTGCTGTAGTGTTGTCCAGGGGGTGCTCTGTCCATCAGGGGTGCTCCCCCCAAGTGCTAAAATTTTTTTTTATATTTTCTGTGTTTGTGAATTGTGTGCGCAGTAGCCGCACGTGCATCAACAAAGTAGTGCCAAGCGTGCGCCTGTGTCATAAGTAAAGGGCCGGCTGGCTTGACCGTTAAAGGGTGCTGTAACCCCCAAAAGTACACTCCAGTCCAAACCAAAAAAAAAATATTTTCTGTGTGTGAATTGTGTGCGCAGTAGCCGCACGTGCATCAACAAAGTAGTGCCAAGCGTGCGCCTGTGTCATAAGTAAAGGGCCGGCTGGCTTGACCGTTAAGGGTGCTGTAACCCCCGAAAGTACACTCCAGTCCAAACCAAAAAAAAAATTATTTTCTGTGTTTGTGAATTGTGTGCGCAGTAGCCGCACGTGCATCAACAAAGTAGTGCCAAGCGTGCGCCTGTGTCATAAGTAAAGGGCCGGCTGGCTTGACCGTTAAGGGTGCTGTAACCCCCGAAAGTACACTCCAGTCCAAACCAAAAAAAATATTATTTTCTGTGTTTGTGAATTGTGTGCGCAGTAGCCGCACGTGCATCAACAAAGTAGTGCCAAGCGTGCGCCTGTGTCATAAGTAAAGGGCCGGCTGGCTTGACCGTTAAAGGGTGCTGTAACCCCCAAAGTACACTCCAGTCCAAACCAAAAAAAAAATTATTTTCTGTGTTTGTGAATTGTGTGCGCAGTAGCCGCACGTGCATCAACAAAGTAGTGCCAAGCGTGCGCCTGTGTCATAAGTAAAGGGCTGGCTGGCTTGACCGTTAAGGGTGCTGTAACCCCCGAAAGTACACTCCAATCCAAACCAAAAAAAAATTATTTTCTGTGTTTGTGAATTGTGTGCGCAGTAGCCGCACGTGCATCAACAAAGTAGTGCCAAGCGTGCGCCTGTGTCATAAGTAAAGGGCCGGCTGGCTTGACCGTTAAGGGTGCTGTAACCCCCGAAAGTACACTCCAGTCCAAACCAAAAAAAAAATTATTTTCTGTGTTTGTGAATTGTGTGCGCAGTAGCCGCACGTGCATCAACAAAGTAGTGCCAAGCGTGCGCCTGTGTCATAAGTAAAGGGCTGGCTGGCTTGACTGTTAAGGGTGCTGTAACCCCCGAAAGTACACTCCAGTCCAAACCAAAAAAAAAATTATTTTCTGTGTTTGTGAATTGTGTGCGCAGTAGCCGCACGTGCATCAACAAAGTAGTGCCAAGAGTGCGCCTGTGTCATAAGTAAAGGGCCGGCTGGCTTGACCGTTAAAGGGTGCTGTAACCCCCAAAGTACACTCCAGTCCAAACCAAAAAAAAAATTATTTTCTGTGTTTGTGAATTGTGTGCGCAGTAGCCGCACGTGCATCAACAAAGTAGTGCCAAGCGTGCGCCTGTGTCATAAGTAAAGGGCCGGCTGGCTTGACCGTTAAAGGGTGCTGTAACCCCCAAAAGTACACTCCAGTCCAAACCAAAAAAAAATTATTTTCTGTGTTTGTGAATTGTGTGCGCAGTAGCCGCACGTGCATCAACAAAGTAGTGCCAAGCATGCGCCTGTGTCATAAGTAAAGGGCCGGCTGGCTTGACCGTTAAGGGTGCTGTAACCCCCGAAAGTACACTCCAGTCCAAACCAAAAAAAAATTATTTTCTGTGTTTGTGAATTGTGTGCGCAGTAGCCGCACGTGCATCAACAAAGTAGTGCCAAGCGTGCGCCTGTGTCATAAGTAAAGGGCCGGCTGGCTTGACCGTTAAGGGTGCTGTAACCCCCAAAGTACACTCCAGTCCAAACCAAAAAAAAAATTATTTTCTGTGTTTGTGAAATGTGTGCGCAGTAGCCGCACGTGCATCAACAAAGTAGTGCCAAGCGTGCGCCTGTGTCATAAGTAAAGGGCCGGCTGGCTTGACCGTTAAGGGTGCTGTAACCCCCGAAAGTACACTCCAGTCCAAACCAAAAAAAAATTATTTTCTGTGTTTGTGAATTGTGTGCGCAGTAGCCGCACGTGCATCAACAAAGTAGTGCCAAGCGTGCGCCTGTGTCATAAGTAAAGGGCCGGCTGGCTTGACCGTTAAGGGTGCTGTAACCCCCGAAAGTACACTCCAGTCCAAACCAAAAATAAAATTATTTTCTGTGTTTAGCCGCACGTATATATCAAATCGATATAACATAAATGGAGGACCAAACTTTCTCCGATAAAAATAAAATAGAGAAAGATCAAGAACCACTTCCTCCTAGTGCTGAAGCTGCTGCCACTAGTCATGACATAGACGATAACATGCCATCAACGTCGTCTGCCAAGGCCGATGCCCAATGTCATAGTAGAGGGCACATACAATCCCAAATGGCAAAGTTCAGGAAAATGACCTTGAAAAAGACATTTAAATCAGCTGAAGAGAAACGTAAACTTGCCAATATGCCATTTACGACACGGAGTGGCAAGGAACGGCTAAGGTCGATCCCTAGTATGTTCATGACTAGTGGTTCAGCTTCACATGACGATGGAAGCCCTCCTCCCACTAAAAAAATCAAAAGAGTTAAGCTGGCAAAAGCACAGCGAAGAACTGTGCTTTCTAAGAAGATATCACAAATCCCCAAGGAGAGTCCAAGTGTGGTGGTGGTTGCGATGCCTGACCTTCCCAGCACTGGACGGGAAGAGGTGGCTCTTTCCACCATTTGCACGCCCCCTGCAAGTGCTGAAAGGAGCACCCACAGTCCACTTGCTGATATGCAAATTGAAGATGTCACTGTTGAAGTACAACAGGATGAGGATACTGGTGTAGCTGGCGCTGAGGAGGAAGTTGGCGAGGAGGATTCTGATGGTGATGTGGTTTGTTTAAATCAGGCTCCGGGGGAGACAGTTGTTGTCCGTGGGATGAAAAAGCCCATCACGGTCATGCCTGGGCAGAAGACCAAACATTCCACCTCTTTGGTCTGGCAAAATTTTTCTATCCAAATCCGGACAACAACTGTCTTGCCATATGTACCATATGTAAAGGTGAAATAAGTAGGGGTAGGGACGTCAACCACCTAGGAACATCCTCCCTTATACGGCACCTGCAGCGCGTTCATAAAAAGTTACTGTCAAGTTCAGAAACTTTGGCTAAGACCGTAAGCAGTCCAGGGACACCTAAATCCCGTTGTGCTGTTGTATCCAAGCGCCTGCAAACCACACCGTCAACTCCCTCCTCGTCAATTTCCTCCTTAGTCAGGATCGGAAGTAGTCCTGCAGGCCATGTCACTGGCATGACTGACTCTCCTATCCGGGATTCCTCCGGAGGATCCTGCATTGCTACGCCTACTGCTGCCGCTGCTGCTGTTGCTGCTGCTGGGAGTCGTTCATCATCCCAGAGAGGAAGTAGGAACACCACTACTTTTACTAAACAATTGACCCTCCAACAGTCCTTAGCGAGGAGGATGAAGTACGACAGCAGTCATCCTGAAGCAAAACGTATAACTGAGGCCTTGACTGCTATGTTGGTGTTAGACGTGCGTCCGGTATCCGCCATTAGTGCAGTGGGATTTAGACAATTGATGGAGGTAGTGTGTCCCCGGTTCCAAATCCCGTCTAGATTCCACTTCACTAGGCAGGCGATGCTGAGACTGTACAGAAACGTCAGAAAAAGTGTCCTCAGTGTCCTGAAAAATGCCATTGTACACAATGTCCACTTAACCACGGACATGTGGACAAGTGGAACAGGGCAGACTAAGGACTATATGACTGTGACAGCCCACTGGGTAGATGTATCACCTTACGCAGCAACAGCAGCAGCGTCACCAGTAGCAGCATCTCAGAAACGCCAGCTCGTTACAAGGCAGGCTACGCTGTGTATCACCGGTTTCAGTAAGAGGCACACCGCCGACAACCTCTTAGAGAAACTGAGGGAAATCATCGCCCCAGTGGCTTACCCCACTTAGACTCTCCTGGGGATTTGTGATATCTGACAACGCCACCAATATTGTGCGGGCATTACATCTGGGCAAATTCCAGCACGTCCCATGTTTTGCTCACACAATAAACTTGGTGGTGCAGAATTTTCTGAAAAGCGACAGGGGCGTGCAGGAGACGCTTTGGGTGGGCCGAAAAATTTCTGGCCACTTTCGCCATTCAGCGACTGCGTGCCGAAGACTGGAGCGCCAGCAAACACTCTTGAACCTGCCCCGCCATCACCTGAAGCAAGAGGTTGTGACGCGGTGGAACTCAACCCTCTATATGCTTCAGAGGATGGAGGAGCAGCAAAAGGCCATACAAGCCTATACATCCACCTATGACATAGGCAAAGGAGGGGGTATGCACCTGACTCAAGCGCAGTGGAGAATGATTTCCGTGTTGTGCAAGGTTCTCCAGCCCTTCGAACTTGCCACACGGGAAGTCAGTTCAGACACAGCCAGCTTGAGTCAGGTCATTCCCCTCATCAGGCTTTTGCAGAAGCAGCTGGAGAAAGTGAAGGAGGAGCTAAGACGGAGCGATTCCGCTCGGCATGTGGAACTTGTGGATGAAGCCCTTCATTCGCTTTGCCAGGATTCCAGGGTGGTCAATCTGTTGAAATCAGACCACTACATTTTGGCCACCGTGCTTGATCCTAGGTTTAAAGCTTATGTGGTGTCTCTCTTTCCGGCCGACACAAGCCTGCAGAAGTGCAAAGACCTGCTGGTGAACACACTGTCAGCTGAAGCGGAACGTGACACGTCAACGGCTCCTTCTTCATTTTCTCCCGCAACTGGGGCTGCCAGGAAAAAACTTAGGTATCCTAAGCAACTCGCTGGCGGTGATGCAGGGCAGGCAGGACCAAGTTTGGACATCTGGTCCGGACTGAAGGACCTGGCAACAATTTCTGACATGTCTACTGTCACTGCATATGATACTGTCACCATTGACAGAATGGTGGAGGATTACATCGGTGACAGCATCCAAGTAGGCATGTCAGACAGTCCATACCTGTACTGGCAGGAAAAAGAGGCAATTTGGAGGCCCCTGTACAAGCTGGCTCTATTTTACCTGAGTTGTCCCCCCTCCAGTGTGTACTCCGAAAGAGTGTTTAGTGCAGCCGGGAACCTTGTCAGCGAAAGGCGTAGGAGGTTGCTTCCACAGAATGTGGAGAAGATGATGTTCATCAAAATGAATTATCAGCTCTTCCAGGGAGACCAGCCTCCAGAAGGTACAGAGGGACCTGTGGTGGTGGATTCAAGTGGGGACGAGTTAATACTTTGTGAGGATGAGGATGTACACACTGAAGAGGGTGAGGAATCGGTGGATGAGGAGGATGAGGATGACATCTTGCCTCCGTAGAGCCAGTTTGTGCAGGGACACATTAATTGCCAGCTTTTTTTGTGGGGGCCCAAACGAACCAATCATTTCAGCCACAGTTGTGTGGCAGACCCTGGCGCTGAAATGATTGATTTGTTAAAGTGTGCATGTCCTGTTTATACAACATAAGGGTGGGTGGGAGGGCCCAAGGACAATTCCATCTTGCACTTCTTTTTTTTCTTTGCATTATGTACAGTTTGGGGCCTAGTTTTTCTATCTGCCATCCTGTCTGCCACTGCAGTGTCACTCCTAGATGGGTCACGTGTTTGTGCCGCCCACTCGTGTCGCTTAGCATAGTCATCCAGCTACCTCGGTGCAACCTTTTGGACATAAAAACACTATTGTGAGGTGTGAGGTGTTCAGAATAGACTGGAAATGAGTGGAAATTAAGGTTATTGAGGTTAATAATAGCATAGGAGCAGAGAAACCAACAAATTCTGTGATTTTAGCTGTTTTTATGCTTTTTTTTAAAAAGATACAGATCCAAAACACAAAACCCAGAACCCAAAACATGGAAGGGTGGTTTTGGCAAAACCAATCCAGATCCAAAACACGAAGAAAGATCCAGATCCAAAACCAAAACACAAAACACGAAAAGTGGCCGGTGCACACCCCTAATACAAATACATACAGGCATCTATATCTATAAGTGTTGACCAAAAATACGCACGCCCAGCATTGCATAGAGACCAAGCAATTGAAGTTCAGTATTCTTATCCAAGCCTTCTTGAACTCAATACATTGTTCACAACTTCCCACCACCTGGCATTTCTATGCAACTTTATGCCACTGTACTGCTGATGCACTGTGTGCTCAAGAAAGTGGTGTACAGCTCTCCATACAGTACGCCACATAGCGCCCTGCTATTCACGCTATGGTGTGGCATATGGAATCTCATAGTACTGCACATGCCCAGTGGAGCTGGTGGGGAGTGGCACACAGTGCATCAGCACTAGGCTGATGCACTGTATGCTATACACGACAGGTGCGGCTTTCGACATGGCTGGCGTGTGTGGGCTAGAGGTTTGGGTGGGCGCCTTGCAGAGTGGACGTCCTGGGTTTGAGACCTGGTAAGGAACATTTTTTTTCTTTTTAAAACTTCACTACAGGATTAAAAAGAAATCACTTGAGTTCTGTCATTTATACAGGTATCTGTGTTGACCAAATAGACGCACTCCCAGCATTGCATAAAGACCTAGCAATTGAAGTTCAGTATTCTTATCCAAGCCTACGAAACTCAATACATGATTAAAATGAAATCACTTGGTGGTGTGTGAGTTATGCCATTTATACAAATTCATACAGGTATCTATGTATATATATACTACAGTATAAAGTATTGAGGGCACTACTGTACATACTGTACTGTACCGTAGCTCCACAATGCATTGGCCAATGATAGGGTTCCCCTGGTTGTGGCATTACTCCCCTGCTAGAATAAGCTTGGTGCTGGTTATGGATAATAAGGGGACCACTTTTTGTCCCCTGTATATCCCAAACCAGGACCGGCTCTGAAAAGCCCGGGGCTGGTTGTGCTTTAATGAAGGGGGGGAGGGGATAAAGGGCAGGCATGTGTATATATTTTTTTTATACTTACACTTGTACACTATAATTTTTTTTATCACAGATGTATGGACAGATCTCACTGATCCATCTGTGCTTCTGTGTCTTATTGACTTTTTGTTATTATACTGTAGCTGCTAGC
Source organism: Taudactylus pleione (assembly GCA_031769625.1). Taxonomy (NCBI): domain Eukaryota; kingdom Metazoa; phylum Chordata; class Amphibia; order Anura; family Myobatrachidae; genus Taudactylus; species Taudactylus pleione. The sequence goes on along the minus strand of JAUIMM010001494.1, from coordinate 238,409 downwards.
AACACGGAACGCACTGATCTGTACATGCATCTGTGATCTGTTTTTTCACCGATCCTTGGAGCATGGATCTCCCTGATCTGTGCTGTGAGCATTTTCTGCTATTGTGCATGATCTAATAATATGAAAATTGTTAGATCGTGCTTGATAGATCTTACTGTACTGTACGTACTGATATACAGTACAGTAAGATGACTTTCTGTTCATTACTGTTGGGGTACTGTGTCGAACTCACTACATTATTCACAACAGCCCCTACTGTACAGTACTGTGCCTTGCAATGACAGATGCACGTGGTGGGTCTCAGACGCACTTAAAGACTGAAATAGTTACACACTGTTGAAGCCGGATGATTGGCTGAGACAGAATCTGTTAAAATTAAAATCTGCACAACGCCATTTTTCGAATGGCAACAAGACGCCGTTTTGCGAATGGCCACCCAACGCCATTTTAGCGAATCTCACACAATATCCGTTCATACGGCGATGTTATTATTTAGCGTCATGCATCTCCTATGCAATAGAACACTATTAAAAGTCCTTACTATAAATATAAGTACATTTATTAATACCCATAATAGGAACAACCCTGCAAAACACGTATCACGGTGCACCCCACAAACACATAGATGCACAACGCTAACTAGCGTCTTTTCTTAATATCCTTAGACTTACACATTGCACACTTACATAGAAAGTTCCCTATAGCATTAAGGTTAATATTCAAGGTTATATTGATTATTAATTATGTTATGAAGTGACTGTATTTGAGATCTAAGGTTTAGTACATGATAAGCAGACCGTGTTTGGTGCTATTCTAAACCACTGTTTATTTGCAGATTTCCGGTTCCATCGGCGAGGAAATCGCAACATGCGTCTGCGAATTATGGATCATAGAGAGATAGGCATTGAAATGTACCCTGTAATGTAATGTTTGTTAGCCAGGTTAGACTTGTTCTTCGGCGGGAAAATGGACACAAAGAGCTGTTGGAGGCTGAACTATTACAATACAAACTGACCTATGAACTGTATCGTAACAGAAGAACCAGGAGGAAGAACCAATGGGATTATGTCACTTGTTCTATTGTATTGCCTATCTCTGTAAGGGTACATAATCAAGGACTCTGAATCTGTTAGTTAGTCATCTTTCTTTCTTGTTGACGAAGGTTTCATGGTTGATGCCGGGAAATCTGGATCCAGAGCGCACGCGTATGTATCGACTGTACCCAGTGATTGTATAATTTGTTTGCGCTAATTGTATTTAGATCACAGCTTGTAACTATATGCTTTTTGGTGAATAATAACTTTTTGTGCTTTGGAACCACAATCAAAGTCTGGAAAGCAATTATTTCTTGTGCGACTTACAACGCTAAACAGCGACATTTAGGGTGTATAGATAAGTAGGTGTTCATAACACAAACACCAATTTTACAAATGAATGACAATACGTTTACTTAATAAGGTACAACATAATGTACTGTATACATACTCTATGCAGTTAATCACACCTTTTTAATAGAGATGTGCGCCAACCCCCGTGATTTGGTTTTGATTTTGGTTTTGGATCTGCATCTCCCCTGGTTTTGGATCTGGATTGGTTTTGCCAAAACCTTACCTCCGTGTTTTGTTTTTCGGTTTTGGTTTTGGATCTGGATTTTTTCTTAAAAAATCATAAAAACAGTTAAAATCACATAAAATGGGCCTTTTTTTGTTTCTACAGTATTATTAACCTCAATAACATTTATTTCCACTCATTTCCAGTCAATTTTGACCACCTCACAGCTCACAACATTGATTTTTTTTTCATCTAGTTAAGGGCCAAAAGGTTGCATCCAGCTAGTTGGCTCAAAACTGAGTGATAAATAGAGTTGAGGGCTGTGCAAAGATGATGGTTGGGGTACCCCTTGAGGATTGAAGAATTGATAGTTGGCGCAGCCACTGACTGAAGTAAGAAGCGTTGATACTTGATAATTGGTGCAACCACTGGCTGAAGAATTGATAGTTGATAGTTGGCGCAGCCACTGGCTGAAGTAAGAAGAATTGATAATTGATGTAGCCCCTGGCTGAAGAATTGATAATTGGTACAGCCCCTGGCTGAAGAATTGATAATTGGTACAGCCTCTGGCTGAAGAATTGATAATTGGTGCAGCCCCTGGCTGAAGAATTGATACATGGTGCAGCCCCGGGCTGAAGAATTAATCATTGGTGCAGCCCCTGGCTGAAGAATTGATAATTGGTGCAGTCCCTGGCTGAAGAAATGATAATTGGTGCAGCCACTGGCTGAAGAATTGATAAATGGTGCAGCCCCTTGCTGAAGAATTGATAATTGGTACAGCCCCTTGATGAAGAATTGATAGTTGGTGCAGCCCCTGGCTGAAGAATTGATAATTGGTGCAGCCCCAGGCTGAAGAATTGATACATGGTGCAGCCCCTTGCTGAAGAATCAATAATTGGTGCAGCCCCTGGCTGAAGAATTGATAATTGGTACAGCCCCTGGCTGAAGAATTGATAATTGGTACAGCCCCTGGCTGAAGAATTGATAATTGGTACAGCCCCTGGCTGGCTGAAGAATTGATAATTGGTGCAGCCCCTGGCTGAAGAATTGATACATGGTGCAGCACCTGGCTGAAGAATTGATAATTGGTGCAGTCCCTGGCTGAAGAAATGATAATTGGTGCAGCCCCTGGCTGAAGAATTGATAGTTGGTGCAGCCCCTTGCTGAAGAATTGATAATTGGTGCAGCCCCTGGCTGCAGAATTGATACATGGTGCAGCCCCAGGCTGAAGAATCGATAATTGGTGCAGCCCCTTGCTGAAGAATTAATAATTGGTGCAGCCCCTGGCTGAAGAATTGATAATTGGTGCAGCCCCTGGCTGCAGAATTGATACATGGTGCAGCCCCTGGCTGAAGAATCGATAATTGGTGCAGCCCCTTGCTGAAGAATTAATAATTGGTGCAGCCCCTGGCTGAAGAATTGATAATTGGTGCAGTCCCTGGCTGAAGAAATGATAATTGGTGCAGCCACTGGCTGAAGAATTGATAATTGGCGCAGCCTCTGGCTGAAGAATTGATAATTGGTGCAGCCCCTGGCTGAAGAATTGATACATGGTGCAGCCCCTGGCTGAAGAATTAATAATTGGTGCAGCCCCTGGCTGAAGAATTGATAATTGGTGCAGTCCCTGGCTGAAGAAATGATAATTGGTGCAGCCCCTGGCTGAAGAATTGATAATTGGTGCAGCCCCTGGCTGAAGAATTGATAATTGGTACAGCCCCTTGATGAAGAATTGATAGTTGGTGCAGCCCCTGGCTGAAGAATTGATAATTGGTGCAGCCCCTGGCTGAAGAATTGATACATGGTGCAGCCCCTGGCTGAAGAATCAATAATTGGTGCAGCCCCTGGCTGAAGAATTGATAATTGGTACAGCCCCTGGCTGAAGAATTGATAATTGGTACAGCCCCTGGCTGAAGAATTGATAATTGGTACAGCCCCTGGCTGAAGAATTGATAATTGGTGCAGCCCCTGGCTGAAGAATTGATACATGGTGCAGCTCCTGGCTGAAGAATTGATAATTGGTGCAGTCCCTGGCTGAAGAAATGAAAATTGGTGCAGCCACTGGCTGAAGAATTGATAATTGGTGCAGCCCCTGGCTGAAGAATTGATAATTGATGCAGCCCCTGGCTGAAGAATTGATAGTTGGTGCAGCCCCTGGCTGAAGAATTGATAATTGGTGCAGCCCCTGGCTGCAGAATTGATACATGGTGCGGCCCCTGGCTGAAGAATCGATAATTGGTGCAGCCCCTTGCTGATGAATTAATAATTGGTGCAGCCCCTGGCTGAAGAATTGATAATTGGTGCAGCCCCTGGCTGCAGAATTGATACATGGTGCAGCCCCTGGCTGAAGAATCGATAATTGGTGCAGCCCCTTGCTGAAGAATTAATAATTGGTGCAGCCCCTGGCTGAAGAATTGATAATTGGTGCAGTCCCTGGCTGAAGAAATGATAATTGGTGCAGCCACTGGCTGAAGAATTGATAATTGGCGCAGCCTCTGGCTGAAGAATTGATAATTGGTGCAGCCCCTGGCTGAAGAATTGATACATGGTGCAGCCCCTGGCTGAAGAATTAATAATTGGTGCAGCCCCTGGCTGAAGAATTGATAATTGGTGCAGTCCCTGGCTGAAGAAATGATAATTGGTGCAGCCCCTGGCTGAAGAATTGATAATTGGTGCAGCCCCTGGCTGAAGAATTGATAATTGGTACAGCCCCTTGATGAAGAATTGATAGTTGGTGCAGCCCCTGGCTGAAGAATTGATAATTGGTGCAGCCCCTGGCTGAAGAATTGATACATGGTGTAGCCCCTGGCTGAAGAATCAATAATTGGTGCAGCCCCTGGCTGAAGAATTGATAATTGGTACAGCCCCTGGCTGAAGAATTGATAATTGGTACAGCCCCTGGCTGAAGAATTGATAATTGGTACAGCCCCTGGCTGGCTGAAGAATTGATAATTGGTGCAGCCCCTGGCTGAAGAATTGATACATGGTGCAGCTCCTGGCTGAAGAATTGATAATTGGTGCAGTCCCTGGCTGAAGAAATGAAAATTGGTGCAGCCACTGGCTGAAGAATTGATAATTGGTGCAGCCCCTGGCTGAAGAATTGATAATTGATGCAGCCCCTGGCTGAAGAATTGATAGTTGGTGCAGCCCCTGGCTGAAGAATTGATAATTGGTGCAGCCCCTGGCTGAAGAATCGATAATTGGTGCAGCCCCTTGCTGATGAATTAATAATTGGTGCAGCCCCTGGCAGAAGAATTGATAATTGGTGCAGTCCCTGGCTGAAGAAATGATAATTGGTGCAGCCACTGGCTGAAGAATTGATAATTGGTGCAGCTCCTGGCTGAAGAATTGAGAATTGATGCAGCCCCTGGCGGAAGAATTGATAGTTGGTGCAGCCCCTGGCTGAAGAATTGATAATTAGTGCAGCCCCTTGCTGAAGAATTAATAATTGGTGCAGTCCCTGGATGAAGAATTGATAATTGGTGCAGTCCCTGGCTGAAGTAATGATAATTGGTGCAGCCACTGGCTGAAGAATTGATAGTTGATAGTCAATTGTTGATGCAGCCTCCGGGCTGAGTAGTAGTGGAATACAGAGCTATGATTAGTCCTGCAACAGCCTTGAGGCCTAGAACTCTTGGCAAGTTGAGGCCATTACAGCCTTGAGGGCTGGTGAGGAGTGACTACAGGCGGCCTTTGGGCCGTGAAGCAAGATGCGGCCTTTGGGTGGTGTAGCAGCCTTAAGGGCTGAGAACCCTTGGCTGAATGTCACTGTTGTGCGACTTGTGCCGTCGGGTTGACACAACAAGCAGCAGTTGGTTCAGAATTTTCTAAAAACAAATTAAATGGGCATACAGGAGACGCTGCCAGTGGCCATTACAATTTCTGGACATTCAAAAACCATAACATTAAAATGTCAGGCAGCAATGCCCCAACCAGCACAAAATGGAAAGGAAAAAGGTGCAAAATGGAAATGTCCTTGGGCCCTCCAACCCACCCTTACGTTGTATATATGAAACAGGACATTCACAGTATAACAAACCAATCACTTCAGAGACAGGGACTGCCACTTGTGGCTGAAATGATTGGTTTGTTTGGACCCCCCACAAAACAAGCTGCCAATGCGCAGTGGACATTGGTGGCAATGATCCCATACACAAACTGGTTTTACAATACATTAGATGTCATCGTCATCCCCATCAGTGTGCCATCCTCCTCTTCTTCATACAATATGAATTCGTCCCCGCTGGAATCCACCATTACAGCCACTTCTGTATTTTTTGGACTTAAGTGCTGGTAAAGGTCTTCCTCATGGAATCTGTAATTCATTTTGATGAACATCATCTTTTCCACATTTTGGGGAAGTAACATCCTATGACGACCACTGACAAGGTTCCCGGCTGCGCTAAAAACTCTTTCAGAGTACCCACTGGAGGGTGGTCAACTTAAGTACAGCAAAGCCAGTTTGTGTAAGGGACTCCAAATTGCCTCTTTTTCCTGCCAGCAGTGAAACGGACTGTCTGACATGCCTATTAGGATGCTATCCCCAAAATAGTCATCTACCATTCTCTGAATGGTGACCGTCTCAGACAAAGTCACGGTAGACATGTCACTCATTGTAGGCAATTTTTTCAGACCCAACCAGATGTCATTAGATTTTGCTGACTGATCTGCATCACCACCAGCAGTGGGTCTCTTAGGAAAATGTAGTTTTTCCCTGGCAGCCGCAGAAACTGAATGAGGAGATGATGGCATGTCACGTTCCACTTGAGCTGACAATTTTTTCACCACCAGCTCTTTGCATCTTTTTAGATTTATGTCCATCGGAAAGAAAGACACAAGGTATGACTTAAACCTAGGATCAAGTATGGTCGCCAAAATATAGTGATCTGATTTCAAGAGATTGACAACCCTTGGATCATGTTGAAGTGAATGAAGGGCTTGATCTACAAGTCCTACATACTTAGCGGAATCGCTCCGTTTCAGCTCCTCCCTCAGTTTCTCCAGCTAGTTTTGCAAAAGTCTGATTAGGTGAATGACCTGACTCAAGCTGGCAGTGTCTGAACTAGCTTCACATGTGGCAAGTTCAAAGGGTTTGAGAACCTTGCACAACAGGGAAATTATTCTCCACTGCGCTTGACTAAGGTGCATTTCCGCTCCTTTCCCTATGTCATAAACCGTAGTGTAGCCTTGGACGGCCTTTTTCTCCTCCCCCATCCGCTGAGGCATATAGAGGGTAGAATTCTACCTAGTTACTACCTCTTGCTTCAGCTGATGGCAGGGCAAATTTAACAGTTCATGCAATCTTCGACACACAGTTACTGAATTTCGAAAATGTCCAGAAATCTTTTGGGCCACTGAGAGCATTTCCTGCACGCCCCTGTCATTTTAAAAAAAAAGTTGCACCACCAAATTCACTGCGTGAGCAAATCATGGGATGTGTTAGAATTCACCCACATGTAATCTTCGCACAATATTGCTGGCATTGTCAGAAATCACAAATCCAGAGGAGAGTCCAAGTGGGGTAAGCCATTTTGCAATGATTTCCCTGAGTTTTCTAAGAGGTTCATTATGTGTATTAGGGGCCATACTACTGTGGGCATTGTGTATAAGTGGCACTAATATTGGCATTGTGTAAAAGGGGCACTGCTGTGTGTCATAACATGAATAAGGGACACTACTCTGTGGTGTAATGTGACTCAGGGGCACTATGGGCTTCATAAGTCTGCATTCGCAAGCACCTGGCCGATGTTTGCATTCTGCGCATGCAAACACACTGCAGTGCACGTGCTCGAACCGGCCGCTGCGAACGCAAAAGCGAATGCAGCGGACATGCAGAGCCACTGAGAAATTATTGACAGGAAGTACCCTTTGGGGGTGAAGAGGGGGGGTGGTTGAAGGAACATAGGCATGCCTGTGCGTTTGAGCACCATTACAGGGGCATACATAATTAAGCCCCAGTGATGGCATACGCAGCCAGAGGTCTAGATGGTGAAAGGAAGCTTTGCAGTTTGTGAGTCAGGTCAAGCTCAACCACAACTGGGTCCGATGTTACTTGATGTTAGCAATGTTTTTGCTGACTTGCGGATGTATGTATTGGGGAGTGGGCGGCTTTATAAGCTGGTGGGCATCTTGGTATCGCACTGCGATCACATTCATTTGCATAACTTCGCAACGCGCCGGTGAGTGGGATTGCAGCTTTGCGATCCAAGCTGAACGAGGCCCTATGTGCAGCGTAACGTGAATAAGATTGTGCTACTGTGTGGTGTCATTTGAATTGGGGATAATATTGTGTAACCACACCCCTTTCTTTTTAGACCACACCCCTTTTGCATGCGCTGTTCTTTTATTGAAAAAGTACCCGAGGGCAGGGGTGGTGTGAGGACCACTTTGAGTACTGGATGCTGTTATAAGTAAGTGAAGGAGAAGCACATGAGGGAAGAGGGCCCTGCTCATGAGAGCTTACATTGTAAAGGGGAGGGGCAGACAGACAGGGGTGACACAGACAGGGTAGACGTGAGTAAGGAGCATGAAGCTGCGGGTTAGGATGGGAGCTGGAAAGCTTTGATGAAGCAATGATTGAACTGCAATCATTGGACAACACAGATGGTGTAGTGGTTAGCATTACTGCCTCACAGCACTGAGGTCATGGGTTCGATTCCCATTTCAGCCCCAACTGTGTGGAGTTTGTATAGTTTCCCTGTGTTTGTATGGATTTCTTGTGGGTGCCCCGGTTTCCTCCCACACTCCAAAAATATACCAGCAGGTTAATTGGCTCTCAACAAAAATAAACCCTAGTGCGTATGTCTGCGTGCATGTGGTAGGGAATATAGATTGTAAACTCCAGTGGGCAGGAACTAATGTGTATGGCCAAATAATCTCTCTGTAAATCACTGTGGAATATGTGTATATAAATAACTGATAATAAATCAGATAAATAATGTTTGCTGTATTATATGGCAGTCACTAGGATGCTCTCTGTAATGTATGGTAGGCACTAGGGTGCTCTCTGTCTTGATTTGCGAACACTGGAATGCTCACTGTATTATATGATGATCACTAGGATGCCCTCAGTACTGTATTACAAACCCTGGAATTTTCTTTGTATGGTGAGCACTAGCATGCAGCAACTAGTATGCTCTCTGTATTGTATGGGGTCACTAGGATGCTCTCTGTATTTTATAGTGGTCCCTAGGTAGTTCCCTGTTTTGAATATATGTCCCTAAAATGACAGTTATTATTGTGCCTCCATCTTGTTGATTGTATTGGCTTTGCTTACCACCAATACGATTAGAGATAGGGATATGCTAGTAATTTTGTGCTGAGGCCCACTTACAATTGATTTGCTCCCTACTAAATTAGAGCGCTTTCACATTTTTTCCAGTGCCTTTATAAGTTCCTAATCCTCCCCTATTTATGACCATTTAATAGTTATACATCATTAGCTATTGTGGTATAAGTTGCTAATTTATTCTATTTTTTTTAAGTCTCATTTAATAAACATTATGATAAAGTAACTTCTAACAGACACACATACAACAAAGAAGAAATCTAAAAGTAGGATTATCTGTACTTCTTCATGGTCGCCTCTTGTCAGGGCATCTGCAAATTCTTTCCACTGTTTATCTCAGTTTCATGAGCTAGACAGCGAATGATGGATAGAAACCTCCTAGTACAGTATTTACATATTTATTTACAGAAAATATCATCAACACTCTAATCTGTTTCCTGATTTCCCATATACAGCTCTCTGTGGCACCTTAGGCACGCTTATAATACACGTATGCATGCAGCTCTCCGATACACCATAGGCACGCTTATAATACACGTATGCATGCAGCTCTCCGATACACCATAGGCACGCTTATAATACAAGTATGCATGCAGCTCTCAGGTCCACCTAAGGCACGCTTATAATACACGTATGCATGCAGGTCTCCGATACACCTAAGGCACGCTTATAATACACGTATGCATGCAGGTCTCCGATACACCTTAGGCACGCTTATAATACAAGTATGCATGCAGCTCTCCGATACACCTTAGGCACGCTTATAATACAAGTATGCATGCAGGTCTCCGATACACCTAAGGCACGCTTATAATACAAGTATGCACGCAGCTCTCCGATACACCTTAGGCACACTTATAATACAAGTATGCATGCAGCTCTCCGATACACCTTAGGCACGCTTATAATACAAGTATGCATGCAGGTCTCCGATACACCTAAGGCACGCTTATAATACAAGTATGCACGCAGCTCTCCGATACACCTTAGGCACGCTTATAATACACGTATGCATGCAGGTCTCCGATACACCTTAGGCACACTTATAATACAAGTATGCATGCAGGTCTCCGATACACCTAAGGCACGCTTATAATACAAGTATGCACGCAGCTCTCCGATACACCTTAGGCACACTTATAATACAAGTATGCATGCAGGTCTCCGATACACCTTAGGCACGCTTATAATACAAGTATGCACGCAGCTCTCCGATACACCTAAGGCACGCTTATAATACAAGTATGCATGCAGCTCTCAGGTCCACCTTAGGCACACTTATAATACACGTATGCATGCAGGTCTCCGTTACACCTTAGGCACGCTTATAATACACGTATGCATGCAGCTCTCCGATACACCTAAGGCACGCTTATAATACAAGTATGCACGCAGCTCTCCGATACACCTTAGGCACACTTATAATACAAGTATGCATGCAGGTCTCCGATACACCTTAGGCACGCTTATAATACAAGTATGCACGCAGCTCTCCGATACACCTAAGGCACGCTTATAATACAAGTATGCATGCAGCTCTCAGGTCCACCTTAGGCACGCTTATAATACACGTATGCATGCAGCTCTCAGGTCCACCTTAGGCACGCTTATAATACAAGTATGCATGCAGCTCTCCGATACACCTAAGGCACGCTTATAATACAAGTATGCACGCAGCTCTCCGATACACCTTAGGCACGCTTATAATACAAGTATGCATGCAGCTCTCAGGTCCACCTTAGGCACGCTTATAATACAAGTATGCACGCAGCTCTCCGATACACCATAGGCACGCTTATAATACAAGTATGCACGCAGTTCTCCGATACACCTTAGGCACGCTTATAATACAAGTATGCATGCAGCTCTCAGGTCCACCTTATTCACGCTTATAATACAAGTATGCATGCAGCTCTCAGGTCCACCTTAGGCACGCTTATAATACAAATATGCATGCATCTCTCCGATACATCTAAGGCACGCTTATAATACAGTATGCATGCAGGTCTCCGATACACCTTAGGCACACTTATAATACAAGTATGCATGCAGGTCTCCGATACACCTTAGGCACACTTATAATACAAGTATGCATGCAGGTCTCCGATACACCTTAGGCACGCTTATAATACAAGTATGCATGCAGCTCTCCAATACACCATAGGCACGCTTATAATACAAGTATGCACGCAGCTCTCCGATACACATAAGGCACGCTTATAATACAAGTATGCATGCAGCTCTCAGGTCCACCTTAGGCACGCTTATAATACAAGTATGCATGCAGCTCTCAGGTCCACCTTAGGCACGCTTATAATACAAGTATGCACGCAGCTCTCCGATACACCATAGGCACGCTTATAATACAAGTATGCACGCAGTTCTCCGATACACCTTAGGCACGCTTATAATACAAGTATGCACGCAGTTCTCCGATACACCATAGGCACGCTTATAATACAAGTATGCACGCAGTTCTCCGATACACCATAGGCACGCTTATAATACAAATATGCATGCAGCTCTCCGATACACCTAAGGCACACTTATAATACAAGTATGCATGCAGGTCTCCGATACACCTTAGGCACACTTATAATACAAGTATGCATGCAGGTCTCCGATACACCTTAGGCACGCTTATAATACAAGTATGCATGCAGGTCTCCGATACACCTTAGGCACACTTATAATACAAGTATGCATGCAGGTCTCCGATACACCTTAGGCACGCTTATAATACAAGTATGCATGCAGCTCTCCGATACACCATAAGGCACGCTTATAATACAAGTATGCACGCAGCTCTCCGATACACCTAAGGCACGCTTATAATACAAGTATGCATGCAGCTCTCAGGTCCACCTTAGGCACGCTTATAATACAAGTATGCACGCAGCTCTCCGATACACCATAGGCACGCTTATAATACAAGTATGCACGCAGTTCTCCGATACACCTTAGACACGCTTATAATACAAGTATGCACGCAGTTCTCCGATACACCATAGGCACGCTTATAATACAAGTATGCACGCAGTTCTCCGATACACCATAGGCACGCTTATAATACAAGTATGCACGCAGCTCTCAGGTCCACCATAGGCACGCTTATAATACAAGTATGCATGCAGCTCTCCGATACACCTTAGGCACACTTATAATACAAGTATGCACGCAGCTCTCCGATACACCTAAGGCACGCTTATAATACAAGTATGCATGCAGCTCTCAGGTCCACCTTAGGCACGCTTATAATACAAGTATGCATGCAGTTCTCCGATACACCATAGGCACGCTTATAATACAAGTATGCATGCAGTTCTCCGATACACCATAGGCACGCTTATAATACAAGTATGCATGCAGCTCTCCGATACACCTTAGGCACGCTTATAATACACGTATGCATGCAGCTCTCAGGTCCACCATAGGCACGCTTACAATATAAGTATGCATGCAGCTCTCTGGTCCACCTTAGGCATGCTTATAATTAGGGGTGAGCGGGTTTGGATTTCTGAAATCCGAACCCCCCCCGAGCCCCCCCGATCCGAGGCCAATCCGAGTCAGTCTCAACTTTTCCCCGCCTGACTCGGATATGAAATCGAGGCAAAACGTCATCATCCCGCCTTCCGGGTCTCGCGGGTTTTGGATTCTCTATAAGGTACCTGTGTCAGCGCCATTTTTCTCACTCGGCTGTGGACAGTGAAGAGGGAGGGTGGGAGTTAGGGCTGGCTGGGCTGTGTAGTGTAGTGTAGTGTAGTGCAGTGTAGTGTTGTGCTGGACTGTGTTGTGCATAGGGGCTGTGTCCACTCCTCCAGTCCAAAGTCCATAGCTGCTGGCTGGACTGTGTTGTGCATAGGGGCTGTGTCCACTCCAAAGTCCTCTGCAGTGTCCCAGTCCTAAAGGGGTGCTGTAGTGTTGTCCAGGGGGTGCTCTGTCCATCAGGGGTGCTCCCCCAAGTGCAAAAAAAATAAATATTTTTTCTGTGTTTGTGAATTGTGTGCACAGTAGCCGCACGTGCATCAACAAAGTAGTGCCAAGCGTGCGCCTGTGTCATAAGTAAAGGGCCGGCTGGCTTGACCGTTAAAGGGTGCTGTAACCCCCAAAGTGCACTCCAAACCAAATAAAAAAATATTTTCTGTGTTTGTGAATTGTGTGCACTGTGGCTGCACGTGCATCAACAAAGGAGCAGCGCCAAGCGTGCGCCTGTGTCCCATAAGTAAAGGGCCAGCTGGCTTGTCCGTTAAAGGGTGCTGTAACCCCCAAAGGGCACTCCAAACAAAATAAAAAAATATTTTCTGTGTTTGTGAATTGTGTGCACTGTGGCTGCACGTGCATCAACAAAGGAGCAGCGCCAAGCGTGCGCCTGTGTCCCATAGGTAAAGGGCCAGCTGGCTTGACCGTTACAGGGTGCTGTAACCCCCAAAGTGCACTCCAAAAAAATAAAAAAATATTTTTTTTGTGTTTGTGAATTGTGTGCGCAGTTGCCGCAAGTGCATCAACAAAGTAGTGCCAAGCGTGCGCCTGTGTCATAAGTAAAGGGCCGGCTGGCTTGACCGTTAAAGGGTGCTGTAACCCCCAAAGTGCACTCCAAACCAAATAAAAAAATATTTTCTGTGTTTGTGAATTGTGTGCACTGTGGCTGCACGTGCATCAACAAGGGAGCAGCGCCAAGAGTGCGCCTGTGTCCCATAAGTAAAGGGCTGGCTGGCTTGACCGTTAAAGGGTGCTGTAACCCCCAAAGTGCACTCCAAACCAAATAAAAAAATATTTTCTGTGTTTGTGAATTGTGTGCACTGTGGCTGCACGTGCATCAACAAAGGAGCGGCGCTAAGCGTGCGCCTGTGTCCCATAAGTAAAGGGCAGGCTGGCTTGTCCATTAAAGGGTGCTGTCACCCCCAAAGTACACTCCAAACAAAATCAAAAAATATTTTCTGTGTTTGTGACTTGTGTGCACTGTGGCTGCACGTGCATCAACAAAGGAGCAGCGCTAAGCGTGCGCCTGTGTCCCATAAGTAAAGGGCCGGCTGGCTCATTTCTTAAAGGGTGGTGTAACCAACAAAGTGCACTAGTCTCCAACAAAAATAAAAAAATATTTTCTGTGTTTGTGTGTGCCTTAGCCGCACGTATATATCAATATAACATAAATGGAGGACCAAACTTTCTCCGATAAAAATAAAATAGGGAAAGATCAAGAACCACTTCCTCCTAGTGCTGTTGCTGCTGCTGGGAGTTGTTCATCATCCCAGAGAGGAAGTAGGAACACCACTACTTGTACTAAACAATTGACCCTCCAACAGTCCTTAGCGAGGAGGATGAAGTACGACAGCAGTCATCCTGAAGCAAAACGTATAACTGGGGCCTTGACTACTATGTTGGTGTTAGACGTGCGTCCGGTATCCGCCATTAGTGCAGTGGGATTTAGACAATTGATGGAGGTAGTGTGTCCCCGGTTCCAAATCCCGTCTAGATTCCACCTGCATCCTCAATGCAGCAGTGACAAGCGTGCGTCTGTCTATTAAATGGTGGTGTAACCCTCAAAGTGCGCTCCACAAACAATAACAAAAATTCTTCTTTTTTTTTCTGTCTTTGTGAATTGTGTGCACTGTAGCATCAACAAAGGAGCAGTGCCAAGCGTGCGCCTGTGTCCCATAAGTCTGTTAAAGGGTGGTGTAACCCCCAAAGTGCTCCAAAAAAGAAAAAACTATTTTTTTTCTGTGTTTGTGACTTGTGTGCGATGTAGCCACACGTGCATCAACACAGTAGTAGCGCCAAGCGTGCTCCTCTGTCATAAGTCAAGGGCCGGTTTGGACATCTGGTCCAGACTGAAGGATGTGCCAACAATTTCTGACAAGTCTACTGTCACTGCATATGATACTGTCCTCATAGCAGCAGCGACAAGCGTGCATCTGTATGTTAAAGGGTGGTGTAACCCTCAAAGTGCGCTCCACAAACAATAAAAAAATTCTTCTTTTTTTTCTGTCTTTGTGAAATGTGTGGGCTGTAGCCGCACCTGCATCCTCAAAGCAGCAGCGACAAGCGTGCGTCTGTCTAAGGGTGGTGTAACCCTCAAAGTGCGCTCCACAAACAATAACAAAATTCTTCTTTTTTTTTCTGTCTTTGTGAATTGTGTGCACTGTAGCTGCACGTGCATCAACAAAGGAGCAGCGCCAAGCGTGCGCCTGTGTCCCTTAAGTCTTTTAAAGGGTGGTGTAACCCCCAAAGTGCTCCAAAAAATAAAAAACAATTTTTTTCTGTGTTTGTGACTTGTGTGCGATGTAGCCGCACGTGCATCAACACAGTAGCAGCGCCAAGCGTGCGCCTGTGTCATAACTCAAGGGCCGGTTTGGAAATCTGGTCCGGACTGAAGGATGTGCCAACAATTTCTGACAAGTCTACTGTCACTGCATATGATACTGTCCTCAAAGCAGCAGCGACAAGCGTGCATCTGTCTGTTAAAGGGTGGTGTAATCCTCAAAGTGCGCTCCACAAACAATAAAAAAATTATTCTTTTTTTTTCTGTCTTTGTGAAATGTGTGGGCTGTAGCCGCACCTGCATCCTCAAAGCAGCAGCGACAAGCGTGCGTCTGTCTAAGGGTGGTGTAACCCTCAAAGTGGGCTCCACAAACAATAACAAAATTCTTCTTTTTTTTCTGTCTTTGTGAATTGTGTGGGCTGTAGCCGCACCTGCATCCTCAAAGCAGCAGCGACAAGCGTGCATCTGTCTGTTAAAGGTTTGTGTAACTACCCAAAGTGAGCTCCACAAAAATAAAAAAATCTTCTTTTTTTTCTGTCTTTGTGAAATGTGTGGGCTGTAGCCGCACCTGCATCCTCAAAGCAGCAGCGACAAGCGTGCGTCTGTCTGTTAAAGGGTGGTGTAAGCCCCAAAGTGCGCTCCAACCAAAATAAAATAATCTTCTTTGTTTCTGTGTTTGTGTGTGAAATGTATGCACAGTAGCCGCACCTGCATCCTCAAAGCAGCAGCGACAAGCGTGCATCTGTCTGTTAAAGGGTGGTGTAACTCTCAAAGTGCGCTCCACAAAAAATAAAAAATTCTTCTTTTTTTATCTGTCTTTGTGAATTGTGTGGGCTGTAGCCGCACCTGCATCCTCAAAGTGGCAGCGACAAGCGCGCGTCTGTCTGTTAAAGGATTACATCGGTGACAGCATCCAAGTAGGCATGTCAGACAGTCTGTATATGTACCGGCAGGAAAAAGAGGCAATTTTGAGGCCCATGTTCAAACTGGCTCTATTTTACCTGAGTTGCCCCCCCACCAGTGTGTACTCCGAAAGAGTGTTTAGTGCAGCCGGGAACCTTGTCAGCGAAAGGCGTAGGAGGTTGCTTCCACAAAATGTGGAGAAGATGATGTTCATAAAAATCAATTATCAACTCTTCCGGGGAGACCAGCCTCCAGAATGTACAGAGGGACCTGGAGTGGTGGATTCCAGCGGGGACGAATTAATACTCTGTGAGGATGAGGATGTACACAACACTGAAGAGGGTGAGGTATCGGTGAATCAGGAGGATGAGGACGACATCTTGCCTCCGTAGAGCCAGTTTGTGCAGGGCAGATTAATTGCCAGCTTGTTTTGTGGGGGCCCAAACGAACCAATCATTTCAGCCACAGTTGTGTGGCAGACCCTGGCGCTGAAATGATTGGTTTGTTAAAGTGTGCATGTCCTGTTTATACAACATAAGGGTGGGTGGAGGGCCCAAGTACAATTCCATCTTGCACCTCTTTTATTTCTTTGCAGTATGTACTGTTTGGGGCCTAGTTTTTCAAACTGCCATCCTGTCTGCCACTGCAGTGCCACTCCTAGATGGGTCACGTGCTTGTGCCGCCCACTCGTGTCGCTTAGCATAGTCATCCAGCTACCTCGGTGCAACCTTTTGGACATAAAAACACTATTGTGAGGTGTGAGGTGTTCAGAATAGACTGGAAATGAGTGGAAATTAAGGTTATTGAGGTTAATAATAGCATAGGAGCAGAAAAACCCACAAATTCTGTGATTGTAGCTGTTTTTATGCTTTTTTTTTCAAAAAAATACAGATCCAAAACACAAAACCCAGAACCCAAAACACGGAAGGGTGGTTTTGGCAAAACCAATCCAGATCCAAAACATGAAGAAAGATCCAGATCCAAAACCAAAACACAAAACACGAAAAGTGGCCGGTGCACACCCCTAGTTTGGACTAGGGGTGTGCACCGGCCACTTTTCGTGTTTTGTGTTTTGGTTTTGGATCTGGATCTTTCTTCGTGTTTTGGATCTGGATTGGTTTTGCCAAAACCACCCTTCCGTGTTTTGGGTTCTGGGTTTTGTGTTTTGGATCTGTATTTTTTTTTAAAAAAGCATAAAAACAGCTAAAATCACAGAATTTGTAGGTTTTTCTGCTCCTATGCTATTATTAACCTCAATAACCTTAATTTCCACTCATTTCCAGTCTATTCTGAACACCTCACACCTCACAATAGTGTTTTTATGTCCAAAACGTTGCACCGAGGTAGCTGGATGACTATGCTAAGCGACACGAGTGGGCGGCACAAACACGTGACCCATCTAGGCGTGAAACTGCAGTGGCAGACAGGATGGCAGTTTGAAAAACTAGGCCCCAAACTGTACATAATGCAAAGAAAAAAAAGAGGTGCAAGATGGAATTGTCCTTGGGCCCTCCCACCCACCCTTATGTTGTATAAACAGGACATGCACACTTTAACAAACCAATCATTTCAGCGCCAGGGTCTGCCACACAACTGTGGCTGAAATGATTGGTTCGTTTGGGCCCCCACAAAACAAGCTGGCAATTAATGTGTCCCTGCACAAACTGGCTCTATGGAGGCAAGATGTCATCCTCATCCTCCTCATCCACCGATTCCTCACCCTCTTCAGTGTGTACATCCTCATCCTCACAAAGTATTAACTCGTCCCCACTTGAATCCACCACCACAGGTCCCTCTGTACCTTCTGGAGGCTGGTCTCCCTGGAAGAGCTGATAATTCATTTTGATGAACATCATCTTCTCCACATTCTGTGGAAGCAACCTCCTACGCCTTTCGCTGACAAGGTTCCCGGCTGCACTAAACACTCTTTCGGAGTACACACTGGAGGGGGGGCAACTCAGGTAAAATAGAGCCAGTTTGTACAGGGGCCTCCAAATTGCCTCTTTTTCCTGCCAGTACAGGTATGGACTGTCTGCCATGCCTACTTGGATGCTGTCACCGATGTAATCCTCCACCATTCTGTCAATGGTGACAGTATCATATGCAGTGACAGTAGACATGTCAGAAATTGTTGCCAGGTCCTTCAGTCCGGACCAGATGTCCAAACTTGGTCCTGCCTGTCCTGCATCACCGCCAGCGGGTTGCTTAGGATACCTAAGTTTTTTCCTGGCAGCCCCAGTTGCAGGAGAAAATGAAGAAGGAGCTGTTGACGTGTCACGTTCCGCTTCAGCTGACAGTGTGTTCACCAGCAGGTCTTTGCACCTCTGCAGGCTTGTGTCGGCCGGAAAGAGAGACACCACATAGGCTTTAAACCTAGGATCGAGCACGGTGGCCAAAATGTAGTGGTCTGATTTCAACAGATTGACCACCCTGGAATCCTGGCAAAGCGAATGAAGGGCTTCATCCACAAGTCCCACATGCCGAGCGGAATCGCTCCGTCTTAGCTCCTCCTTCACTTTCTCCAGCTGCTTCTGCAAAAGCCTGATGAGGGGAATGACCTGACTCAAGCTGGCAGTGTCTGAACTGACTTCACGTGTGGCAAGTTCGAAGGGCTGGAGAACCTTGCACAACACGGAAATCATTCTCCACTGCGCTTGAGTCAGGTGCATACCCCCTCCTTTGCCTATGTCATAGGTGGATGTATAGGCTTGTATGGCCTTTTGCTGCTCCTCCATCCTCTGAAGCATATAGAGGGTTGAGTTCCACCGTGTCACAACCTCTTGCTTCAGGTGATGGCGGGGCAGGTTCAAGAGTGTTTGCTGGCGCTCCAGTCTTCGGCACGCAGTCGCTGAATGGCGAAAGTGGCCAGAAATTTTTCGGGCCACCCAAAGCGTCTCCTGCACGCCCCTGTCGCTTTTCAGAAAATTCTGCACCACCAAGTTTATTGTGTGAGCAAAACATGGGACGTGCTGGAATTTGCCCAGATGTAATGCCCGCACAATATTGGTGGCGTTGTCAGATATCACAAATCCCCAGGAGAGTCTAAGTGGGGTAAGCCACTGGGCGATGATTTCCCTCAGTTTCTCTAAGAGGTTGTCGGCGGTGTGCCTCTTACTGAAACCGGTGATACACAGCGTAGCCTGCCTTGTAACGAGCTGGCGTTTCTGAGATGCTGCTACTGGTGACGCTGCTGCTGTTGCTGCGTAAGGTGATACATCTACCCAGTGGGCTGTCACAGTCATATAGTCCTTAGTCTGCCCTGTTCCACTTGTCCACATGTCCGTGGTTAAGTGGACATTGTGTACAACGGCATTTTTCAGGACACTGAGGACACTTTTTCTGACGTTTCTGTACAGTCTCGGTATCGCCTGCCTAGTGAAGTGGAATCTAGACGGTATTTGGAACCGGGGACACACTACCTCCATCAATTGTCTAAATCCCACTGCACTAATGGCGGATACCGGACGCACGTCTAACACCAACATAGCAGTCAAGGCCTCAGTTATACGTTTTGCTTCAGGATGACTGCTGTCGTACTTCATCCTCCTCGCTAAGGACTGTTGGAGGGTCAATTGTTTAGTAAAAGTAGTGGTGTTCCTACTTCCTCTCTGGGATGATGAACGACTCCCAGCAGCAGCAACAGCAGCAGCGGCAGCAGTAGGCGTAGCAATGCAGGATCCTCCAGAGGAATCCCGGATAGGAGAGTCAGTCATGCCAGTGACATGGCCTGCAGGACTACTTCCGATCCTGACTAAGGAGGAAATTGACGAGGAGGGAGTTGACGGTGTGGTTTGCAGGCGCTTGGATACAACAGGACAACGGGATTTAGGTGTCCCTGGACTGCTTACGGTCTTAGCCAAAGTTTCTGAACTTGACAGTAACTTTTTATGAACGCGCTGCAGGTGCCGTATAAGGGAGGATGTTCCTAGGTGGTTGACGTCCCTACCCCTACTTATTTCACCTTTACATATGGTACATATGGCAAGACAGTTGTTGTCCGGATTTGGATAGAAATATTGCCAGACCAAAGAGGTGGAATGTTTGGTCTTCTGCCCAGGCATGACCGTGATGGGCTTTTTCATCCCACGGACAACAACTGTCTCCCCCGGAGCCTGATTTAAACAAACCACATCACCATCAGAATCCTCCTCGCCAACTTCCTCCTCAGCGCCAGCTACACCAGTATCCTCATCCTGTTGTACTTCAACAGTGACATCTTCAATTTGCATATCAGCAAGTGGACTGTGGGTGCTCCTTTCAGCACTTGCAGGGGGCATGCAAATGGTGGAAAGAGCCACCTCTTCCCGTCCAGTGCTGGGAAGGTCAGGCATCGCAACCACCACCACACTTGGACTCTCCTTGGGGATTTGTGATATCTTCTTAGAAAGCACAGTTCTTCGCTGTGCTTTTGCCAGCTTAACTCTTTTGATTTTTTTAGTGGGAGGAGGGCTTCCATCGTCATGTGAAGCTGAACCACTAGTCATGAACATACTAGGGATCGACCTTAGCCGTTCCTTGCCACTCCGTGTCGTAAATGGCATATTGGCAAGTTTACGTTTCTCTTCAGCTGATTTAAATGTCTTTTTCAAGGTCATTTTCCTGAACTTTGCCATTTGGGATTGTATGTGCCCTCTACTATGACATTGGGCATCGGCCTTGGCAGACGACGTTGATGGCATGTTATCGTCTATGTCATGACTAGTGGCAGCAGCTTCAGCACTAGGAGGAAGTGGTTCTTGATCTTTCTCTATTTTATTTTTATCGGAGAAAGTTTGGTCCTCCATTTATGTTATATCGATTTGATATATACGTGCGGCTAAACACAGAAAATAATTTTTTTTTTGGTTTGGACTGGAGTGTACTTTCGGGGGTTACAGCACCCTTAACGGTCAAGCCAGCCGGCCCTTTACTTATGACACAGGCGCACGCTTGGCACTACTTTGTTGATGCACGTGCGGCTACTGCGCACACAATTCACAAACTCAGAAAATAATTTTTTTTTGGTTTGGACTGGAGTGTACTTTCGGGGGTTACAGCACCCTTAACGGTCAAGCCAGCCGGCCCTTTACTTATGACACAGGCGCACGCTTGGCACTACTTTGTTGATGCACGTGTGGCTACTGCGCACACAATTCACAAACACAGAAAATAATTTTTTTTTTGGTTTGGACTGGAGTGTACTTTCGGGGGTTACAGCACCCTTAACGGTCAAGCCAGCCGGCCCTTTACTTATGACACAGGCGCACTCTTGGCACTACTTTGTTGATGCACGTGCGGCTACTGCGCACACAATTCACAAACACAGAAAATAATTTTTTTTTGGTTAGGACTGGAGTGTACTTTCGGGGGTTACAGCACCCTTTAACGGTCAAGCCAGCCGGCCCTTTACTTATGACACAGGCGCACGCTTGGCACTACTTTGTTGATGCACGTGCGGCTACTGCGCACACAATTCACAAACACAGAAAATAATTTTTTTTTTGGTTTGGACTGGAGTGTACTTTCGGGGGTTACAGCACCCTTAACGGTCAAGCCAGCCGGCCCTTTACTTATGACACAGGCGCACGCTTGGCACTACTTTGTTGATGCACGTGCGGCTACTGCGCACACAATTCACAAACACAGAAAATAATTTTTTTTTTGGTTTGGACTGGAGTGTACTTGGGGGTTACAGCACCCTTTAACGGTCAAGCCAGCCGGCCCTTTACTTATGACACAGGCGCACGCTTGGCACTACTTTGTTGATGCACGTGCGACTACTGCGCACACAATTCACAAACACAGAAAATAATTTTTTTTTTGGTTTGGACTGGAGTGTACTTTCGGGGGTTACAGCACCCTTAACGGTCAAGCCAGCCGGCCCTTTACTTATGACACAGGCGCACGCTTGGCACTACTTTGTTGATGCACGTGCGGCTACTGCGCACACAATTCACAAACACAGAAAATAATTTTTTTTTGGTTTGGACTGGAGTGTACTTGGGGGTTACAGCACCCTTTAACGGTCAAGCCAGCCGGCCCTTTACTTATGACACAGGCGCACGCTTGGCACTACTTTGTTGATGCACGTGCGACTACTGCGCACACAATTCACAAACACAGAAAATAATATTTTTTTTGGTTTGGACTGGAGTGTACTTTCGGGGGTTACAGCACCCTTAACGGTCAAGCCAGCCGGCCCTTTACTTATGACACAGGCGCACGCTTGGCACTACTTTGTTGATGCACGTGCGGCTACTGCGCACACAATTCACAAACACAGAAAATAATTTTTTTTTGGTTTGGACTGGAGTGTACTTTCGGGGGTTACAGCACCCTTAACGGTCAAGCCAGCCGGCCCTTTACTTATGACACAGGCGCACGCTTGGCACTACTTTGTTGATGCACGTGCGGCTACTGCGCACACAATTCACAAACACAGAAAATAATTTTTTTTTTGGTTTGGACTGGAGTGTACTTTCGGGGGTTACAGCACCCTTAACGGTCAAGCCAGCCGGCCCTTTACTTATGACACAGGCGCACTCTTGGCACTACTTTGTTGATGCACGTGCGGCTACTGCGCACACAATTCACAAACACAGAAAATAATTTTTTTTTGGTTAGGACTGGAGTGTACTTTCGGGGGTTACAGCACCCTTTAACGGTCAAGCCAGCTGGCCCTTTACTTATGACACAGGCGCACGCTTGGCACTACTTTGTTGATGCACGTGCGGCTACTGCGCACACAATTCACAAACACAGAAAATAATTTTTTTTTTGGTTTGGACTGGAGTGTACTTTCGGGGGTTACAGCACCCTTAACGGTCAAGCCAGCCGGCCCTTTACTTATGACACAGGCGCACTCTTGGCACTACTTTGTTGATGCACGTGCGGCTACTGCGCACACAATTCACAAACACAGAAAATAATTTTTTTTTGGTTAGGACTGGAGTGTACTTTCGGGGGTTACAGCACCCTTTAACGGTCAAGCCAGCCGGCCCTTTACTTATGACACAGGCGCACGCTTGGCACTACTTTGTTGATGCACGTGCGGCTACTGCGCACACAATTCACAAACACAGAAAATAATTTTTTTTTTGGTTTGGACTGGAGTGTACTTTCGGGGGTTACAGCACCCTTAACGGTCAAGCCAGCCGGCCCTTTACTTATGACACAGGCGCACGCTTGGCACTACTTTGTTGATGCACGTGCGGCTACTGCGCACACAATTCACAAACACAGAAAATAATTTTTTTTTGGGTTTGGACTGGAGTGTACTTGGGGGTTACAGCACCCTTTAACGGTCAAGCCAGCCGGCCCTTTACTTATGACACAGGCGCACGCTTGGCACTACTTTGTTGATGCACGTGCGACTACTGCGCACACAATTCACAAACACAGAAAATAATATTTTTTTTGGTTTGGACTGGAGTGTACTTTCGGGGGTTACAGCACCCTTAACGGTCAAGCCAGCCGGCCCTTTACTTATGACACAGGCGCACGCTTGGCACTACTTTGTTGATGCACGTGCGGCTACTGCGCACACAATTCACAAACACAGAAAATAATTTTTTTTTTGGTTTGGACTGGAGTGTACTTTCGGGGGTTACAGCACCCTTAACGGTCAAGCCAGCCGGCCCTTTACTTATGACACAGGCGCACGCTTGGCACTACTTTGTTGATGCACGTGCGACTACTGCGCACACAATTCACAAACACAGAAAATAATATTTTTTTTGGTTTGGACTGGAGTGTACTTTCGGGGGTTACAGCACCCTTAACGGTCAAGCCAGCCGGCCCTTTACTTATGACACAGGCGCACGCTTGGCACTACTTTGTTGATGCACGTGCGGCTACTGCGCA
Organism: Taudactylus pleione; assembly: GCA_031769625.1. Classification (NCBI taxonomy): domain Eukaryota; kingdom Metazoa; phylum Chordata; class Amphibia; order Anura; family Myobatrachidae; genus Taudactylus; species Taudactylus pleione. Next base: position 214,569 of record JAUIMM010001494.1, on the reverse strand, counting down.
CACAATTCACAAACACAGAAAATAATTTTTTTTTTGGTTTGGACTGGAGTGTACTTTCGGGGGTTACAGCACCCTTAACGGTCAAGCCAGCCGGCCCTTTACTTATGACACAGGCGCACGCTTGGCACTACTTTGTTGATGCACGTGCGGCTACTGCGCACACAATTCACAAACACAGAAAATAATTTTTTTTTGGTTTGGACTGGAGTGTACTTTCGGGGGTTACAGCACCCTTAACGGTCAAGCCAGCCGGCCCTTTACTTATGACACAGGCGCACGCTTGGCACTACTTTGTTGATGCACGTGCGGCTACTGCGCACACAATTCACAAACACAGAAAATATATTATTTTTTTAGCACTTGGGGGGAGCACCCCTGATGGACAGAGCACCCCCTGGACAACACTACAGCACTCCTTTAGGACTGGGACACTGCACAGGACTTTGGAGTGGACACAGCCCCTATGGAGAACTGACTGCACAACACAGTCCAGCCAGCCCCTATGGACTTTGAAGTAGTGGACACAGCCCCTATTAACAACAGCAGCACAGCACAACACAGCCAGCCCCTATGGACTTTGAAGTAGTGGACAACAGCAGCACTACACTACACTACACAGCCCTAACTCCCACCCTCCCTCTTCACTGTCCACAGCCGAGTGAGAAAATGGCGCCGACGTGTGTACCTTATATAGGATCCAAAACCCGCGAGACGAGACTCGGAAGGCGGGAAGATGACGTTTTGCCTCGATTTCAGATCCGAGTCAGGCGGGAAAAGTCGAGCCTGACTCGGATCGGACTCGGATCGGGGGGGCTCGGGGGGGTTCGGATTTCAGAAATCCGAACCCGCTCACCCCTAGTTTGGACCCCCACAAAACAAGCTGCCAATGCGCAGTGGACATTGGTGGCACAAACTGGCTTTACAATATATTAGATTGGATGTTATCATCGTCATCCTCATCAGTGTGTGCATCCTCCTCTTCTTCACACAATATTAATTCGTCCCCGCTGGAATCCACCATTACAGACGCTTCTGTATTTTTTGGACTTAAGTGCTGGTAAAGGTCTTCCTCATGGAATAAATTCGTCATTTAAGCAGCCCCCATAGATACCTGTGGGATTGCTGTGGGATTGCTGGATTGCCTACTTGGACAAGTGGACGTGATCGACGCATAGGAGAGGTGAGTATGGATTTTTTTTTTTCAGGTACACCCCTATGGATTACTTCGGATAATAGGTGAGTATGTGTGAGTGTGAGTGTGAGTGTGCATGTATGTTTTAATAAAATTATACTTTCACGGTGTATGTTTGTTTATTTACGTATTTCTTTAGTTGTGGAACTACAAGTGCCAGCGGGCCCGTAATGCCCCGCATGCTGGTATTTGTGGTTCTCCAAATACCAGCATGCAGGGGAGGCTTGCTGGTACTTGTGGTTCTACAACTAAAGACAATATGGAAACTTTATTTTTACACTTTACACTAACACGATCAACCCGGCACCCACCGCCCTAGGGTGCCGGGGATAGCCCCGGGCTCAGTCTAGGCCTGGGGTGCCCTGGAGAAGGGGGCCCCTTTATTGGGGGGGGTCCCCAACTCCCCAGGGATCCCCGGCCTGGACTGACTAGCGGTCAGGGATAATGCTTTGGCCAGGGAAACTGGTGAAAGGTTTTCCCTGGCTGTGGCATTATCCCCCCGCTAGACAGAGTTCGGTGCTGGTTCTGGAATTTTCAGGGGACCCCTACTCGTTTTGTCCCCTGATTTTCCAGAGCCAGGACCAGCTCAACAAAGCCCTGTGCTGGTTCTTAATATACAGGGGCCCCTTATGCATTTTGGCCCCTGTATTTTTAGAACCAGAACAGGCTTTATAAAGCCCGAGGCTGGTTATGTTTTTGGGGAGGGGGTGCGCGTCATTTTTTTTAAATTTAAAAACCTTTTACATAAGTACACACAGAAACATGTACATATCTCATGGATATGTGCATGTTTCTGTGTTAATCTGACCTGCTCAGGATGTACTCGCTAGCCTGAAGCAGGTCTATTATTTGGGGACTTTTGGTAATCTTTTTTTTGCGAGTCTGAAACAGACCCTATTACATAGTGCGAGTTGATTGTTTTCAATGTGAAAACATCTGGATGCGAGTTTGAGAATGGAGAGTTTTAGTAACTCTGAAAAATGCGAGTTTTAGCGGACAGACCCCTATTACATTGGAGAGTTGTGAAAAATTGCGAGTTTAGCACCAAACTCAAAATTTACCAAAAACAGACTACCTATTACATTTGGCCCCAGGTGTCTAGCTCAGATAGATTGTAGCACCGCTGGTCAGCCCAGATACTGTCCAGTATTTAGCGGGTTACTCACCCTTGTTGTGGACACTGGCCACTTCTGAGAACCTGACTGTCTCTCAAAACCCAACTCATAGGCCTGGGTGCATCTCCAGTGACCTGCCTCTGAAGAAGCTGAGACCAGTGAAATGCGTTAGTCTTCCTACTACAGTTTTGGCTACCTTGTTTGAGTTGTTCTCTGACCTTGGCTGTTTGGAAGTGAAAAGCCCCTACTGTACTATAGTAATCTCAGCGGTACACTATATGAGGACCTACCATCTGATACCACACAAGCAGCTGCAAGGTACTGTACAAGGCCGCGCCAACCACCATAACTCAGGGACAGGACTACACATAGTTGCACTCACAGATGAACCTTTAGAGCCAGGTCATAGACAAGTTCCAACTGACGAACTGCAGCAATTGCTCTATATTGCCTGTGGAACTAGTAATAATACATTATATTTTACTGTATTAGAACACTCCATGAATAAGATTTATTGAAGGACTTCTGATATGACATCTACTGTACCAAAGTCGTAGATTCCAGGTGCTAAAAGATATCAGCATATAATAACAATCAAGCCACCAATAGCGAAGTCTAAAAGGGAAACCGTTGTAGCAAAACACATTTCATTAGGCAAGAACTTTCTGTGGCCCATCCTGAGGATCAATAACTAGTTCTCTACACGAGATCAGTAAGAAAGACAGAAATTCTTTGTTAGTACTGAGAGAACAAGCTTTGGCTGAGGATAAGGGCATCGCTGAAGGGGATCCTCATTCATATCCAAGTTCAATTCTCGTTAAGAGGAGATAAAAGAAAGGGTTGTATTTCCTTTTGGTATAAATTCCTTTAGGGATTATGGGCCTGATTCAGAGCCGGACGCTCTGAACGAGCGCCCGCTCTGAATCAGGGCGTTTTTTGTTTTTTTAATAGTGTGGCCTCTTGGACTCTTGCATAGCTGTGGGTTATCAAGGGTCAAGACCATCGCGACCATCAGGCTTGAGACGAGACCCTTGCAGTAGGGTCTCGTGGCCGCAAGCCCTGGAGTGGTTTTGGCTCTATCAGAGCCAAAATCACTCCCACTGACATCACTAGTGATGTCAGTGGGGCTGGCCCCAGATGGTAGGCGTTCCCATGGGAACGCCTCCATCTGGGCAGCCACGCCCCCGGCACGCCCACCAAAGGGGGCGTGCTGTCACTCACCATCGACAGCACGCCCCCTTTGTAGCGAGACCCAGAGCGACGGATTGCCCGTTGCTATCCGGGTCTCACGCATGCGCACAATGAAGCAGCCTCCGTCATGCGCATGCGCACTTGCCCAACATCGACCCGCTTGCGAGCACTCAGCGCTCGCGAGCGGGTCTGAATCAGGCCCTATGTCCACATGGCAAGTCACCTGCTCAATCCCATTGGCTGCTGTTATATTGCTGAATGGATTATACCTTACACCTGACAGGCTGCACACATTATGGCCCTCCTGCGCTGTGTGTTGTGCTGGTGGAATCGCAGAGAGCTGGGTCATATTTTCCATGTCTTTTTGGCCTGCCCCCTCCCTCTCCTGTTTGTTCCCCTGATTAATCAGGTGTTAGACTTGTCCCTGACCCCCTCTCTGCATAGATGTACTACACATTTATCCTGTGTCAGTTCAACCTCACTAGAGGTATGTACGAAGTCGTATCTGTATAGCAGCACGCACTGCTGTGGCTCAATGTTGGAAGCCGCCCCTCCCTCCACCTGTTCTCCAGGTGTTTCATAAGCTCATTTTCATTTTATAATGGAAAGAGAGTTTATGCCATACTGCTCCTTAGCCCCTTAGGAAGTTGCCTGGCACCAGTTTGTGACTGATGGCGAAGGTGCTCAATTCGTATTCAAACCATCATTGTCCAATCCTCTACAGTTTAGTCTAAATGAAGCTGACTCTCCGTGATATATTGATATATCTATATTATTACTGCGCTAATAAAAAGCCTTTTCGTTTTTTATTTTGAGAGATGGCAGAAATGATTTATCGGTCGGCACTAGTTCCGACAGTAGCTGTTAGTAGACAGTTAATGATAATGCTGTGGCTTTGAGAACCAATGGTGCTGCAAATGTACCGATGGTGCTGCAAATGTACCGATGGTGCTGCAAATGTACTGATGGTGCTGCAAGTGTGCAGATGGTGTTCGTTGTGTGCCGATGGCGCGGCAGTAGCCGTTAGTAGACAGTTAATGATAATGCTGTGGCTTTGAGAGCCAATGGTGCAACAAATATGCCGATGGTGCTGCCAATGTGCCGATGGTGCTGTAAATGTGCCGATAGTCCGGCAAGCGTGCAGATGGTGCTGCAAGTGTGCAGATGGTGTGGGTTGTGGGCTGATGGTGTGGGTTGTGTGCCGATGGTGAGGCTTGTGTGCCGATGGTGCGGCAGTAGCCATTAGTAGACAGTAAATGATAATGCTGTGGCTTTGAGAGCCGATGGTGCGGCAAATGTGCAGATGGTGCGGCTTGTGTGCCGGTGATGCGTCAACAGTCATTAGTAAATAGTCAATGGTGATGTGGCTTTGAGAGCCAATGGTGTGGCACATGTGCCGTGTGTGCGGCTTGTGTGCCGATGTTGCAGCAATAGCCGTTGGTGACAGTCAAAGGTAATGCTGTGACTTTGAGAGATGATGGTCGGCAAATGTGCCGATGATGCGGCAAAGGTGCCAATGGTGCAGCTTGTGTGCCAATGGTGCAGCAATAGCCATTAGTAGACATTTAAAGGTAATGCTGTGGCTTTAAGAGTCGATGGTATGGCAAATGTGCCGATAGTGCGGCAAGATCCGATGGTAGAGGAGTGAGTAGTGGGTGCTGCAGCTTATTTATTTATTTATTACCAGTTATTTATATAGCGCACACATAGCGCTTTACAGAGAGTATTAGAAAGCTGATGGCAGAACGGTTGTGTAGGTGCAGCTTGGAAGCCGTAGAAGAAGCTGGAGAGCAGGTGACAGTATGGAAGCTGTTGAAGCGGAAAATGTGCCGAAGGTGCGGCAAGAGCCAATGGTAGGAAAGTAGGTAGTCAGTCCTGCGGCTTGGGGAGCCAATGGCAGAACGGTGGTGTAGGTGCGGCTTGGAAGGCTGGAGAGCCGGAGGTAGCATGGAAGCCAGTTCAGGAAGGTCCAAATCTGTACCATGAGGAGGAGCAGAACTAGCCGATGGGACTCACAGATACGCTATAGTCGGTGAGGCGGCAAAAGTCCAGTGAGTACAAATAGGAGAAAGCACCAATCACGCAGCACTGTGGATGTCACGTCACTTCCTAAGGCGTGCCGATCGCCTAGTGATAGGACAAACTGGAGTAACCCCGTCCTGACCGGGTAACCCCGTCGTGACCGTGACTTGTAACACCTACTTAGGTTCTTCTTTTGACATTCATGAATATATCAACTGTTAAACTTTGTAAGTTGTGTAGTTATCAGCTGTGTCTGTGGATTACAATACGTGGGCAGGATAACAGGATCACACAAACTCTCTATACTAGGTTCCTGGAGCACAGACGTAATATTTTGAAAAATAATAAGAAACATAGTTTATCACAACATGTAGCACTCAGACACAATGGGGATAGTAAAGTAATGAAGTTAAAAGATATTGATTTTGTGAATCCAACAACAAGGGGGGGATTGATTTAACCTATTGTGCAAAAGAGAAGCATATTGGATCTTTGCACTGGGCACTCTATCCCCCATGGGTTTGAATGAGTCAATAGGAATCTATATAATAAGCGAGAAAGCCTGTCTGTTTGTCTATTTGTCCTTTATGCACGGCCAGAGTTTTGGACCTAGCTCCACCAAATTTGGCATGGTGGTGTAGTTTGACCAGGATTAAGTGTTTGCCTAGGCTTGAACTCGTCAGGGCCACATACTGTCACACAATTCCTAAAAATGGGGACACTCTTAAATTACACAGGTTCCGGGCCTGGCTCAAGTTGAAATTGGCAGTGTGCCAAAAACCTGTGTGACAGCTATAAAAGTATCATTTTTCCCTCACAGTCTGAGCAAGTGTCACACTGTATGACTCATGCAAATTCATATTCATTCCAGAGTTAGGGGCCTATTTCATTTTCACAAAAGCAGGTGAAAATGCACATTTTCACCTGCAATTGTAAAACTTAACTTATCGGGCCATTCATCAAGAAGGTAAAGCAGGAGATATCACAGATATCTCCTACTTACCTTCCTTTCGCGGAATGGGCCGCTGTCCCCATACACTACTATCACAGATATCTCCTGCTTACCTTTCTCTCCCAGAATGGCCTGCTGTCCCCATACACTAGTACCATAGATATCTCCTGCTTACCTTTCTCTCCCAGAATGGCCGCTGTCCTCATACACTAGTATCACAGATATCTCCTGCTTACCTTTCTCTCCCGGAATGGCCCGCTGTCCCCATACACTAGTATCATAGATATCTCCTGCTTACCTTCCTCTCCCGGAATGACCCTCTGTCCCCATACACTAGTATCACAGATATCTCCTGCTTACCTTTCTCTCCAGGAATGGCCGCTGTCCCCATACACTAGTATCACAGATATCTCCTGCTTACCTTTCTCTCCCGGAATGGCCGCTGTCCCCACACACTAGTAGCACAGATATCTCCTGCTTACCTTTCTCTCCCGGAATGGCCGCTGTCCCCATACACTAGTATCACAGATATCTCCTGCTTACCTTCCTCTCCCGGAATGGCCTCCTGTCCCCATACACTAGTATCACAGATATCTCCTGCTTACCTTTCTCTCCCAGAATGGCTCACTGTCCCTATACACTAGTATCACAGATCTCTCCAACTTACCTTCCTCTCCCGGAATGGCCCGCTGTCCCCATACACTAGTATCACAGATCTCTCCTGCTTACCTTCCTCTCCCGGAATGGCCGCTGTCCCCATACACTAGTGTCACAGATATCTCCTGCTTACCTTCCTCTCCCGGAATGGCCGCTGTCCCCATACACTAGTATCACAGATATCTCATTACCTTTCTCTCCCGGAATGGCCCGCTGTCCTCATACACTAGTATCACAGATATCTCCTGCTTTCCTTCCTCTCCCAGAATGGCTGCTGTCCCCATACACTAGTATCACAGATATCTCCTGCTTACCTTCCTCTCCCGGAATGGCCCGCTGTCCCCATACACTAGTATCACATATATCTCCTGCTTACCTTCCTCTCCCGGAATGGCCCGCTGTCCTCATACACTAGTATCACAGATATCTCCTTCTTACCTTCCTCTCCCGGAATGACCCGCTGTCCCCATACACTAGTATCACATATATCTCCTTCTTACCTTCCTCTCCCGGAATGACTCGCTGTCCCCATACACTAGTATCACAGATATCTCCTGCTTACCTTCCTCTCGCAGAATGGCCCGCTGTCCCCATATACTAGTATCACAGATATCTCCTGCTTACCTTTCTCTCCCGGAATGGCCCGCTGTCCCCATACACTAGTATCACAGATATCTCCTGCTTACCTTCCTCTCCCGGAATGTGCCGCTGTCCCCATACACTAGTATCACAGATATCTCCTGATTACCTTCCTCTCCCGGAATGGCCCGCTGTCCCCATACACTAGTATCACAGATATCTCCTGCTTACCTTTCTCTCCCGGAATGGCCGCTGTCCCCATACACTAGTATCACAGATATCGCCTACTGACTTTCCTTTTACAGAATGGCCGCTGTCCCCATACACTAGTATCACAGATATCTCCTACTTACCTTCCTCTCCCGGATTGGCCCGCTGTCCCCATACACTAGTATCACAGATATCTCCTACTTACCTTCCTCTCTCGGATTGGCCCGCTGTCCCCATACACTAGTATCACAGATATCTTCTACTTACCTTCCTCTCCCGGATTGGCCCGCTGTCCCCATACACTAGTATCACAGATATCTCCTACTTACCTTCCTCTCCCGGATTGGCCCGCTGTCCCCATACACTAGTATCACAGATATCTCCTGCTTACCTTCCGAAAAGGAGCAGTGAAGCTGCTTGTGGGGACAGCTGAATTCGCATCAGCTGTCACTGCGCCAGAGTAATGATGAATTGCTCAGGTAGCCAAAGCGAGTTAGAATGTTAATTATCGGGGTCCGATAATTAACATCATGAATAGGCCCCTTAGTCTTTTTTTTTAAAGTGACCATATATATTAGTCAGCCCTCTGTGTTTGCATGCAAGGGCGTAACTCGAACTTTGGGGGCCACATAGCTACATTTGCCCCCCACAGAGCCCATTCATGTATGCCACACAGTAGTACCCCTTATACACATTATGCTATGAAGAAGTACTGCCCCTTATACAGTACATTATGCCACAGTAATGCTCCTTACACTACACAGTAATGCCCCTTACATATTATACCACACAGTAATGCCCTTTACAGATTATGCCACATAGTAGTAGTGCCCCATATAACACATTATTCCACACAATAGTATTGCCCCTTACACATTATGCAACACAGTAATGCCTCTTACACCCCCTCAGCAACTCACCATCCCGTGTCCCTACAGCAGCCTCTCACCTTCCCCTGTGTGCCATTAGCATCCAGCAGGTGTGGATTTGGGGCCAGGCTGCCAGCCAATTATAGCTGGTACACCGGCAGGCAGCAGCAGACATGGAGAGACAGCACAGGCATAATTTAATTATGTCGCAAGCTAATCTAGGCTCGTGGACCAGCAACCAATCAGGAGCTGCCACTGCTTATTGGCTGCTGGTCCGTGAGCTCTGACTGCCTCGCGACTGGCAACACTGTCTCTCCATGAAATGTAAGATGATTAGACAAAGACTCACCAATATGAGTAATATTACTACTGAATTTATTTATTGGTTCTTGAATTTTTTTCGCCATCTTCTAGTTTGCTGTTATTGACAGATACAGATTCTTTCACTGTATAATCCTATATTGTCACAACAAAGTATAATTTGTATACTTTTGAGTTCCATACTATTTTTATGTTTTTCTTGGATGCTTACTGACATTTCTACCACTCGCTTATGATAGGTGGTTGTGAATGATAGGGGTATTGTTTATATAGTCATCAAGCTTATCGAAATAGATCAGATTATTGGCTTGTATAAGGTACACTATTGGTTATTATTAGCCCCGTGCTATAGGGTAAAACCGTCTTACATTTTTTATAGATTAAAATGGATAGATATCTTTTATCACATAACTTTACACTATCACAACTAAGCGTAACATGACAAAGTTTTATTTATTATTGTCCTATTGGGAACTATCTTTATGTCCCTCTTGAATTATTATTGGTATTTTCAACCCGTATTTATGATAGGCGGGTTGGAAGATAGGGGTACTTCCTGCATCCTTAATCATCGAGCATATAGCATTAGATATTTACTGGTTTTTAGAGGGTACATTATTGACCCCGTGGTAAAAGGACATTATGGTGATTTTCATCGGTTTACATATTTATATATACAATTAGGTTACTCTCAAATACTTTTTAGTTCTCTACGATACTACTAGTCATGATATAGGGAAAAATGGCGATTTCTATGGGTTTACCTATTTTTAAATCCAACTGTTATTTTTTAAAAACTTTATAGTTTTCCACTATATTATGGAATATATTCATTCTAGGACAGAGGGGGTCATTCAGACCCGCTCGCGAGCAAAGTTCGCTCGCTACCGGGTCGATGTTTTGAGACTGCGCATGCGCTCGACGGAGGGAGCTCCGTCGTGCACATGCGCGAGACCCTTTGGTGGGCGTGCCGGGGGCGTGGCGGCCAGACGGAGGCGTTCCCATGGGAACGCCTACCGTCTGAGTCCGGCCCCACTGACATCAGTAATGATGTCAGTGGGAGTGACTTTGGCTCTGATAGAGCCAAAATCACTCCTGGGCTTGCGGCAGCGAGACCCTACCGCAGGGTCTCGTCGCAAGCCCGATGGTCGCGATGGTCTTTGATCATCGCGACCATCATCATGGACGCTCACTATAGCTGTGGGTGGTCACCCACAGCTATACGAGCGTCCAGGAGGACGCTCCATTTTCATGGTGGAGGGCCTTGATTCAGAGCGAGCGTTCAGCTCTGAATCAGGGCCAGAGAGTAATAGAAACCTTTGAAATTGTCAGGATTAACATGATATCATTTGTGAGACGCATTTATTTTTATATTTATGTTTAAACTATTTCAAAATTAAAGAGCATTTGTTTTATTAACCATATTTATTTTATTATGATTAAGCTGAGTGCAATATGAATAAAGTGACATTATTATTATTAGTATTATTACAATTGTATTCATTTATTTATATTTTATTTGGTTTATTTATGTACTTATTTTTTATTAGCATTAATTATCTTTTATTAGAATAAGATGTGAATATTTAACAATGCAAGATCAATGTGATCTGCCTTATACACATACTGTTGAAGAGACAATTTTCAGCTATCTGTACAGGCACTAATTGATTGCCTAAGCTTTTGAGAAAGTCACGTGACGAAACGCGTTAGCTGGGACGCTCATCTGATACACCTAGTTACACTGCTACCCGGATGTACTGGATCCCTGCCATATCCACGTTCAACTGTGGCTTCCGCTGAACAGCGACTAAACTAGAAGCATCGAGCACAGCATTTAAAACATTTTGGCTGAGTTTACGGGATTCCGGATCCTGGAGAACATAAAGGGGGCCCCCACGCTGTACTATCAACATTCGTGAGTACTCACAAGTACGCATTAAGATTATGGTCCTGTAAGACCGAAAAACAATTCTGTGCATGATAGACACATCCCTGTTGAGCCGAGTGGAATTGTTTTTATTTACCAGAGACTGTGTTTCCATTATCCAATTTGCACTGAGCTCTCAACAAGGTAGTAACACCTTGATGGACGAGCCCGCATAACTGTCCGATTGCAGCATAAAATCGAATGAGCCACTACATAGGGTCACTGATATTACTGTTTTAAAAGCGGAAGTTTATCACTTTATGCCGGAATAATAAGTGACCTTATTCTCAGTCTGTGGAGGATTACGATTCTTTTGTTTTGACTCGATACAAAACAGTTATATGATTGCCAGACTGCTCAGTAACTAATTTGAAACATGTTGGTTTGAGTGTGAACAGCTGCACACTTAGGGCCTGATTCAGAGCCGCTCTCTATTTGCGAGCGCACGCTCTGAATCAGGGCGGGGAGTATTTTTTATTTATTTTTTTCCTGTCCGCTCGCTAAGCTTTGGGTGCCCACCCACAGCTAGTGCGAGCAGCCAGGAGATGGTCGCGATTATCGCGACCATCGGCATTGCGAGGAGAACCTAAGGTAGGGTCTCAGCACTCGCAATGCCGAGTGGACTTCCAGCTCTGATAGAGCCAGAAGTCCACTACTGACCAAAACGGGGCAAGCAGTCGATCAACATTGACAGCCGCCCCGTTTTGCTGCGAGCACCGGAGCGAGCGAAGGTCTCACTCGCTACGGGGCTCACGCACGCACATTGCGCATGCCGCGCGTGCGCACTGGGCCACCATCGACTCACTTGCGAGCACAATGCGCTTGTGAGCGGGTCTGAATCAGACCCTTAGACAATAAATCAAGTCTACTGATAATCATTTACATTTATTATCTGATAAGGGATCACAATGATCAGCACTATTAGTTTATTTGTCTTAAATACATTTTAGCAGTGTGTTTAATTTTCCAATGACTATGTATATATACTGGTATAGATTTAATATATGTTATATTTTATTTATACCATTTTTTTTTTTTTTTTTCTGGGTCTCTCTCTACTGGTTAGTAGGCAATTACTTTATAGAATTTACATGTAATTATATATTTATTCACATCTTTTCATTTGGTTTAGATTGAGCTCTTGTATAGAGGTAGCGCAAACTATTCGTTTTTTTGGTTGTCTCCATGTCTGCCTGCTGTATGCTCCAATCACGCAGCCTGTCGCTCATACAGATTGCACTTTACAATAGTTATTGGTTCATGCATGATCTTCAGTATGTGTGTATTTTTTTTCTTATATTTTTTAATTATATTATTGTGCAATACATATTAAAGCGGGACGTAGTCGGCGGGCAGTACACCGGCTCCAGAATCCTGACAGCAGTCAGATTCCCGGCTCCAGAATCCCGACTGGTGATATCCAGACGGTAAATATTAGGGTTAGGGGGAGGGTTAGGCTTAAGCACTAGGGGGAGGGTTAGTCTTAGGCTTTGGGTGGGGGAGGGTTAGGCTTAGGCTGGGGGAAAGGTGAGTTATTGTTAAGGGGAGGGTTAGGGGATAGGGTTGGGATACTTACCTAATTCTGTTGTGATTCTGACTGCAGGCATCCCATGCCCAACCATTAAAGCTTGTACTTATTTACTTCCACACAGTTATACCCATGGTTTCTCTCTGATATTCTATATACTGTATGTGCCTTCATCCTTCCATCATATATGTGGGTATCTTATTGTATAATACACATCCACTTCTGCACTCCTTTCTTCCTTCTCTCCATGTTTCTCCAGCGACCTCTCATGTATAGGCTATAATGTAGCAGCAGCAGGCACCGGGAACAATTGATATGTAACAGGGTACTCTGCAAACATCTGTAATGATATTGAAATGCCTCTGGACCAATATTGGCTGGACTTTAACTACCTCTGGACCTTTGTACTGGAACTGGGATTGCTGTGGGCTGAACCTGGGCTCCCATTTTACCTCTGGCAGCTTGTACTGGATTTTTTGCAGTTTACATTCTGGCAACAGTAGACTCCTCTTTGGAATTGGCCTCTGCAACCCTGGCAGCTTTATCTAGTAATCTGGCATTTTAATCTAGTAATCTGGCATCTATATCTAGTAATCTGGCATCTACATCTAGTAATCTGGCATGTTGATCTAGTAATCTGGCATCTTGATCTAGGAACCTGGCAGCTTTATCTAGGAACCTGGCATCTTTATGTAGGAACCTGGCATCTTTATGTAGGAACCTGGCATCTTTATCTAGTAATCTGGCAGCTTAATCTAGTAACCTATATAATCTGGCATCTTTATCTAGTACCTGCCATCTTTATCTAGTAATCTGGCATCTTAATCTAGTAAACTATATAATCTGGCATCTTTATCTAGTAATCTGGCATCTTTACCTAGGAAACTGGAAGCTTTATCTAGTAATCTGGCATCTTTATCTAGGAACCTGGCAGCTTTATCTAAGAACCTGGCAGCTTTATCTAGTAATCTGGCATCTTTATCTAGGTATCTGGAAGCTTTATCTAGTAATCTGGAATCTTTATCTAGGAACCTGGCATCTTTATCTAGGAACCAGACAGCTTTATCTAGTGTCAAAGCTGGATGATTTACTGAGACCAAATCTTAAATGAATATCGGGCGATGCCATTTTGTTTCACTCCTGATGACACCATCTTGTGTTGCGCTTATTGGCGTCGTGCGTCTGCGTTGCTACCACATATTGTTGAACGTCCTACCATAACCCATAGGCACAATAAATAAAACATAAAATATACAAGATGCACAGCGCACAGTTGCGCTGTTTATCAAAGCACTCTACACATAAACGCACCATGCATATTAGTGACTTTACGCAATATTCTCACACTTACACATACCAAAACTTATAAAAAGGTTCCTCGGCATTAAAAGCTTAATATTAGAGGTTTTATTAGCAAAAACTTATGTTGTGAAATGTAATGTATATGATATTTAAGGTAAATAAGCTAGTAGACATATCATGTTTGGTACCATTCTAAATTCTAAATCACTGTTTATTTGCAGATTTCTGGTTCGACCCGCAAGGAAATTGCATCATGCGTTCGCAAGATATGAACTATATGAAAATAGTGGTTAGAATGTAAAGCTGTATAAAGCTGTATAAAGTGTCTTTTATTAGTTTAAACCACTTATTCGGCAGAAAAACCACGCAAAGCAACATCTGAGGAACTTGGACATACCCCCAGTGATGCTATATGAACTGTCCAATGATCTGCATCGTACCAGAATGTCCAGGAGCAAGACCCAATGGAAACCTGTTAACTAGTTTCTTTGTTCTGTAAGGTATATAGCTGGCATACTGGTTATAGTACACAGCCATTCTTCTTGGATGACCACAGGCTTCTGGAGTGACATATGTATTGGCTTGTACCTTTTGTATTTAATTGTCTTTGCGCTAATTGTGCTAGATGAAAGCGTGTAACTTTATTTTATTGCAATAAGAACTTTTGTGCTTTGGAACCACAATATAAGTCTGGAAAGCAATTATTTCTTGTACAACTTGCATCGCTAAACAGTGACATTTAGGGTGTATAGATTAAGGGGTATCAGTACAAGGAACCTGGCCTCTTTATCTAGTAACCTGGCAGCTTTATCTAGTAATCTGGCATATTTATCTAGGAACCTGGCAGCTTTATCTAGGAACCTGGAAGCTTTATCTAGGAACCTGACAGCTTTATCTAGTAATCTGGCATCTTTATCTAGGAACCTGGCAGCTTTATCTAGGAACCTGGAAGCTTTATCTAGGAACCTGACAGCTTTATCTAGTAATCTGGCATCTTTATCGAGGAACCTGGCAGCTTTATCTAGTAATCTGGCAGCTTTATCTCGAAACCTGACAGCTTTATCTAGTAATCTGGCATCTTTATCGAGGAACCTGGCAGCTTTATCTAGTAATCTGGCAGCTTTATCTCGAAACCTGGCAGCTTTATCTAGTAATCTGGCATATTTATCTAGGAACCTGGCAGCTTTATCTAGGAACCTGGAAGCTTTATCTAGGAACCTGACAGCTTTATCTAGTAATCTGGCATCTTTATCTAGGAACCTGGCAGCTTTATCTAGGAACCTGGAAGCTTTATCTAGGAACCTGACAGCTTTATCTAGTAATCTGGCATCTTTATCGAGGAACCTGGCAGCTTTATCTAGTAATCTGGCAGCTTTATCTCGAAACCTGACAGCTTTATCTAGCAATCTGGCATCTTTATCGAGGAACCTGGCAGCTTTATCTAGTAATCTGGCAGCTTTATCTCGAAACCTGACAGCTTTATCTAGTAATCTGGCATCTTTATCGAGGAACCTGGCAGCTTTATCTAGTAATCTGGAAGCTTTATCTAGGAACCTCACAGCTTTATCTAGTAATCTGGCATCTTTATCTAGGAACCTGGCAGCTTTATCTAGTAATCTGGCAGCTTTATCTCGGAACCTGACAGCTTTATCTAGTAATCTGGCATCTTTATCTAGGAACCTGACAGCTTTATCTAGTAATCTGGCAGCTTTATCTCGGAACCTGACAGCTTTATCTAGTAATCTGGCATCTTTATCTAGGAACCTGGAAGCTTTATCTAGTAATCTGGCATCTTTCCCTGACAGATTAGCAGCTCTTTAAGCAAGACTGTCATCTTTCTCTCTAAACAGTCATGTCTTATGGGTCTATTCATCATAACATAAAATTATGTGGGTATAATTAGGTTCAGAACTCACATTGAGTTCTCCCTAATTACCGGAGGAGTTCATCATTCCTCCTCCACTTAATCACCTTTTCCAAAAAAGCCGCCATTTTTGCTGAGAGAGCTTTTCGGAAAAAGAGACACTTTTCTCTGCCTGCTCTAATCATACGCCGCTGCCATTCACAGAAGAGGCGCATGCGCAGCACTGATCACAGCTGCGTTAACTTAGAGAATGTATGTAAGAGCCCCTATGTACCACCCAATGGTGAAAATGTTTGTAACTATGGTAGTTACACCCATGGGGCAGCCCCATTCTAGGATACCTGGACTAGTTACTACTATAACAAGGAGAGGTCTCTCAGCTTTGCTGAAAACCTGCCCCTGGCTGACCAAAGCAGGGCTGGTGCTTTTATCAGTGTGGGCATAAACAGAAACTACCACACTAATAACACCCAAAGGCTATAGCTGCCCCTCCCTTCCTCCCCCTGCCTTTCTGGTCACTGGGCTGACTATTAATGGTAGTTGGGTGTAAATGTGATTATATTGCCTTTCAAATAAATCTTTTTTAGTGTTTATTATTGTATTATAGAGGGGGGGGGGGGATCGGGTTCTTTCCAAAGCTCAAAAAAAAAAAAAACTGCAGGAAATTCATCTCTCAAGCTGGCGCCGTTCCCAAGCATTGAGGTCACCTAAGGTTCCCCAATTGCCTGTTGTTGTTGTATTAAGCATTGGACAGAGGCTTAGCTGTGCTTTCAGATCATTTGTAATGAAATTATATACATATATACAGTACTTGTCAAAAGTCTGAGCACACACCCTGAAATCGAAAAGAAGCTTGTTTATCGTACATTCTGATACTTGTGTGTAAATAGAGTATGATAAAAATGACAAAATATAATTATTTCCGTACCGATGCGCGTGCAGGAATATGGCCTTAGTGATAGGGTTGAGGTAAGAAAACCACTTCTACATGCTACAAACATACCAAAAAGGTGCACATGGGCTAAGACACATAAGGATTGGACTGAGGAGCAGTAGAAGAGGGTGCTTTGGACCGACGAATCGAAATTTGTACTTTTTGGCTCGCATCGCCGGGCTTTTGCGCGTTGTCGTCCAGGTGAGCGCTTTCTCCAGGTGAGCATCTTGTTTGCTTTGCAAATAATTAGTACACAACTTGGACGTATGTTTTGGATCGTTATCATGTTGGAAAACGAAGTTCTGACCCACAAGTCGCCTTCCGGAGGGAATGGCATGACGCACTAATATGTTGTGGTACACCTGATCCATTATTCCATCGATTCTGACTAAGTCACCAACTTGGGTGCCTGTGAAACATCCCCAAACCGTCAAATTGCCTCCTCCATGCTTAACCGTTGGCACTACACAGTCTGGGACGACGACGCACAAAAGCCGAAATGCGAGCCAAAGAGTACAAATGTGTCGGTCCAAAGCACCTTCTCCCACTGCTCCTCAGTCCAATCCTTATGTGTCTTAGCCCATGCGTACCTTTTTGCTACGTTTGTAGCACGTAGAAGTGGTTTTCTAACCGCAACCCTACCACTAAGGCCATATTCCTGCATGCGCATCGGTACGGAAATAATATATTTGGTTATTTTTATCATACTCCAATCATACACAAGTATCAGAATGTACGATAAACAAGCTTCTTTTTGATTTCAGGGGATGTGCTCAGACTTTTGACAAGTACTGTATATTTATATATAAGCAATTGGCTTTGATCCATGGTACTCAAACATCTGCGGTGCCAGTGGTATGTGACCACACCCAGGGCCGTAGCTAGGGTAGTGCGGCCGGTGCCATCGCACAGGGCACCACAGGTCAGGGGGCGCTGTTAGGGCCTGTCAAATTTCTGTTATTATAATTCTTGCTTGTAGCTTCCTCTTATTTCAGTGGTTAATGCAAGAAGCGCTTTTTTTTTTTGGATTCGTATGTACGAATTACTATTGATACCTGCTGGTCCACAGAAAGATGAATAAATAAATAATCAAACTGCAAACCAAACGAACAAATAAAAAGGAGGTATGTAAATACTTAAATAAAATTAAAAAGAAGAAAAGAGGATGAGTTACTTTGAATAGAAATGAAGATAAAATAAAATAAAAATAAAAATAAAATCAAACAACAAAAACGAAATGTGGCTAGTGCAAAATTAAATGAAATTGATAAAGTACCAGTGATATTTAAGCATAAATGTTTACACTCCTTTTGTGGGAATTATTATTATTATTATTATTATTATTATTATCCTTTATTTATATGGCGCCACAAGTGTTCCGCAGCGCCTTACATAGTACATAGAACTAATAAGTGAACAAGAAACAAGTAACTTACAGTACATTACAGTGCAGGACAGGGACACAACTTATATACATTGCTGAAATAGTGATTAAAGCACTCACAATAAGCTGCCGGGAGTTGGCGGTCCCGTGTTAGGTGCCCTAATGGGGAGTAGAGAGTAGAAGAAAATGTAAAGAGAAGCACATGAGGGAAGAGGTCCCTGCTCATGAGAGCTTACATTCTAAGGGGAGGGGCAGACAGACAGGCGTGACACAGAAGGGGAAGATAGGAAGGAAAGAGCATGAGGTGGGTTAGGAGGAGTGCTGGAAGGCCTTGATGAAGTAGTGGGTCTTGAGAGCCCATTTGAAGATTTGTAGAGAGGTGGAGAGTCTGATAGGGAGAGCATTCCAAAGGTAGGGAGCAGCACGGGCAAAATCTCGGATGCGGGAGTGGGAGGAAGTAATCAGTTGGCAAGAGAGGCGGCATGCATTAGTTGAGCGAAGTGGGCGGGTGGGAGTGTGAAGGGAGAGAAGGTCAGAAATGTATGCGGGAGAGGATTTGGTGAGGGCTTTGTAGGTGAATGTAAGAACCTTGAATTGGCATCTGAAGGGGAAGGGGAGCCAGTGTAGGGCTTGAAGGAGAGGGGAAGCAGATATAGAACGTCTGGAGAGGAAGATGAGCCGAGCAGCAGCATTGAGAACAGATTGTAGTGGAGAGAGGTGAGAGACTGGGAGGCCAGCTAGGAGAAGGTTACAGTAGTCCAATCTGGATATGACCAGTGAGTGGATGAGGGTTTTAGTGGCATCCTGGGTGAGGAAGGGTCTAATCCTGGAGATATTTTTTAGGTGAAAACGGCAGGACTGCGAGATGTGCTGAATGTGCGGTTTAAAGGAGAGGGAGGAGTCTAGGATAACTCCAAGACAGCGCACTTTGGGGCTAGAGGAGATAGTTGTGCCATCAATAGATAACGAAATTGTGGAAAGTGATGTAGTGGAAGAGGGTGGGAAGATGATCAGCTCAGTCTTAGACATGTTAAGTTTAAGAAAGCGCTGGGACATCCACGAAGAGACAGCAGAGAGACAGTTGGAGATACGGGTAAGGAGCTCAGGGGTGAGCTCAGGGGTGGAAAGGTAAATTTGAGTATCATCTGCATAGAGATGATATTGGAGGTCAAAGGAGTTAATGAGTTCACCTAAAGAGGATGTATATAGGGAGAAAAGGAGAGGTCCAAGAACAGAACCTTGGGGAACTCCTACCTTTAGTGGAAGTGGAGGGGAAGAGGAGTCATGAGAGGACACAGCGAAGGAACGATCAGAGAGGTAGGAGGAAAGCCAGGAGAGGGCAGTTTCACGTAAACCGAGAGAGTAAAGGATTTGCAGGAGGAGAGGGTGGTCTACAGTGTCAAATGCAGCAGAGAGGTCAAGGAGAATGAGCAGAGAGTAGTGACCCTTGGATTTGGCAGCAAGGAGGTCGTTGCTGACTTTCGTGAGGGCAGTTTCCGTGGAGTGGAGAGATCGGAAGCCAGATTGAAATGAGTCAAGGAGGGAGTGGGAGGAAAGAAAGGTGGTAAGGCGGTTGTAGACAATACGCTCAAGGAGTTTGGAAGCAAAAGGGAGAAGAGAGATGGGTCGATAGTTTGAAAGTATGTTAGGATCAAGGGTAGGTTTTTTAAGAATGGGGGAGACAAGAGCATGTTTGAATGCAGAAGGGACAGTGCCAGATGATAGGGAAAGATTAAGGAGGTGAGCCAGATGGGAACAGGCAGAAGGAGACAAGTGGGAGAGGAGACGGGAAGGGATAGGGTCAAGAGGGGAGGTGGAAGGAGGGGAGGACCGGATGAGGGCCAAGACTTCCTCTCCAGAAGCAGGGGAGAAGGATGTCAGAGTTGGTGAGACAGAAGGGGAGGGGTGGTAAGGGCAAGGAGGGAGAGGAGTGCTAAGGGTCTGATGGGATATGATGTCCTCACGTATGGAGTCAATTTTAGATGTAAAGTAGGTGGCAAAGTCAAGGGCAGAGAGCGAGGAGGGAAGGCGAGGAGGGGAAGGGCAGAGTAGGGAGTTGAAAGTGGCAAAGAGACGCCGGGGGTTTGAGGACTGGGAGGAGATGAGGTTCTTGAAATATGTTTGTTTGGAGAGAGACAGGGAAGCACTGTAGGAGGAGAGAATAAATTTGAAATGGAGGAAGTCAGCATTAGAGCGTGACTTTCTCCACTGACGCTCCGCAATTCTTGAACACTTTTGTAGGTATCTGGTGCATTTGGAATGCCAGGGTTGTGGTGTGGATCTGCGAGGGTGAGTGGTTATTGCTGGAGCAACAGAATCAAGAGCAGAAGCAAGGGAGGAATTGTACAGGGAAGTAGCTTGTTCAGGACAGGAGAGAGAAATGATAGGGGAGAGAAGAGAGTCCAGCAGGGAGGAAAAAGCAACAGTGTCAATAGCCTCAATATTACGCTTAGTAATGGTAGCCTTAGGAGTTAGAGGAGGGCAAGGAGAGAGGGATAGGTTAAAAGAGAGAAGGTGATGGTCAGAGAGGGGGAATGGGCAATTGGAGTAATCAGAAATATCACAACGGTGCGTAAAGACCAGGTCAAGTGAGTGCCCACTCACATGGGAGGGTGAGGAGGTCCATTGGGCGAGACCAAATGAAGAGGTGAGGGTAAGGAGTTTAGCTGCAGAGAATTCTGTGGGAATGTCAATAGGAATATTAAAATCACCTAGGATAATGGAGGGAAGATCTGAGGAGAGAAAGTGAGGGAGCCAGGAAGCGAAGTTGTCAAGGAATTTGGAGGGAGAGCCAGGGGGACGGTAAATGACAGCTACTCTGAGGTTTACTGGTTGGAAGAGTCGTATAGCATGAACCTCAAATGTGGGGAATGTAAGGGATGGTTCAGAGGGTATTAGCTGGTATGAGTAACTGGTGGATAGAAGGACCCCAACTCCACCACCATGGCGACCCCCAGGCCGGGGGGTGTGGGAGAAGGCAAAGCCCCCAGAGGATAGAGCAGCAGGAGAAGTGGTGTCAGAGGGTGAGATCCAAGTTTCAGTGATGGCTAGGAGATTCAGAGAGTTGGAGATAAAAAGGTCATGGGTGGGGACCAGTTTATTACAGACTGACCTGGCGTTCCAGAGGGCACAGGATAGAGAGATAGCATTTGTGGGGGAGATGTGAATGAGATTGTCCGGGTTGCTGTAACGTGGAGGTGAGATTAATTTGGGGGACCGATATGAATAGAGTTTAGTGATGGTGCGGGCACCTGAGCTGGAAAAGGAACCAATAGGAGGTGGGCAGGGAGGGAGATGTGGATGGCAGTGGGGTGAAGTGACAGGGAGAGGAGTGTAGGAGGAGGGTTTGGTGGTGGGGTAGTAGGACAGAGGGGGGGTAGAGCAGGAAGAAAGTGGAGTAATGGGTGAGGAGTGAAGAGTAGGCAGACAGAGGAGGGGGGAGAAGGGGAGGAGGAGGTGGAAGAGATAAGAGGGAAAGGATAAAGGTGGAAGCAGGGGGCAGAACAGAGGATTAGGTAGAGACAGAGGGAAGGAGGGAGTTGACGAAAACCTTGTCATGGTGTTTATAAGTAAACAAGAGGAAAGAAATTTGGAAATTTAAATGAGATATGAGTGCAAGAGATTTGTAGGAATGCAAGTAAGAAAACAGTGACGTATCAAAGAACAGTGTATCAATATGTATGCAGATTAACAAGATTGTTATAGGGAGAAATAAAAGTGGGGTTCTAAAGTGTGCAGAATGTGAAAAATAACGCAGATTGTAAGCAGACAGAGGATGTGAGGCTAGGCAAGAGAGCTGAGATAAAGGACAGTGTTTCAAAGTTGATAGATATAAACTGACATGGGGAAAAGTACGATAAGCATTGAATTGTATGCTAGAATCAGAAGGCCAGCATTATTAATAGCATTAGAAGTGTTCTTGCCGTGATTGTACAGGGAGTCCAGTTGTAGTCTGAGTCTTTAGATTGTTGGGGTTTGTTGCGTGATGGACCTTTTTTCTCCTTCTGTTTTTACTCGGTATAACGCAGGTCTAACGCTAGTTATGCACTTAAAAAACTGCACTTAGAAAAAAAGCTGCACCCAGCCAAGGCTTCCCCAGCCAAACTACTGACACTTATACAGGGAAGCAGGCAAGTGTGGACACTAATTAATGAAAACCCCCAATTGGCCAGCCAGAGAAAGCTAGCAATAAAAATGGCTTAAGTCAACAATGACCACATACCATACATCTAAGGCTACAAATAAATCAAGCATTCACTTTAGTCAATAAACTGAGAGAATCCTTAAAACAATGTAACTATTACAAATCATAAGGCATTAGAAACAAAAGCATAAGGATTCAGTAAAGAATAAGCTAGTTACCGATGATTATAATTAATAAAGGAGGCACAGGAGGTGAAACACTTTGCAGTCACAGTCAACTTCAGTTACCTATGATTATAATTAATAAAGGAGGCACAGGAGGTGAAACACTTTGCAGGAATGATAGGAGCCCGCTGCTTTGGTGCAGTGCAAACGGGTAACTGTCCCTATCTTACCCTAAAAGCGGCGTTTGTCCTTTGTTGCTGGTGAACATGTGCCGCTTGATGCTGTACTCGCTCCCACTCTGCTGTCAGCGGACTGTACCCAGTCTGTTAGCGGGGGTTGTAGCTCAGCATGCAGCGATCTCCGCTGTGCCTCCGGCAATCTTTCTGCCCTCTGGCTCTATTGGTGAAAGGTGGCTGGTGGCTTGTGTGGTGGTCTGGGCTCCTCGTATTTCATCCCCAGCATCCCCTGGCCTCTCCTATCTCTTCCGTGGCCCTTCCCCATGAGGCTATGGCCCTCTCTCAAGTGCACTATATTATGTCCCTATTCATGCCCAGCATCTCCTGGCCTCTCCTATCTCTTCCCTGGCCCTTCCCCATGAGGCCATGGTCCTCTCTCAGGTGCACTATATTATGTCCCTATTTATCCCCGGCATCTCCTGGCCTCCCTTATCTCTTCCCTGGCCCTTCCCCATGAGGCCATGGCCCTCTCTCAGGTGCACTATATTATGTCCCTATTTATCCCCGGCATCTCCTGGCCTCCCTTATCTCTTCCCTGGCCCTTCCCCATGAGGCCATGGCCCTCTCTCAGGTACACTATATTATGTCCCTATTTATCCCCAGCATCTCCTGGCCTCCCCTATCTCTTCCCTGGCCCTTCCCCATGAAGCCATGGCCCTCTCTCAAGTGCACTATATTATGTCCCTATTTATCCCCAGCATCTCCTGGCCTCTCCTATCCCTTCCCTGGCCCTTCCCCATGAGGCCATGGCCCTCTCTCAGGTGCACTATATTATGTCCCTATTTATCCCCAGCATCTCCTGGCCTCTCCTATCTCTTCCCTGGCCCTTCCCCATGAGGCCATGGCCCTCTCTCAGGTGCACTATATTATGTCCCTATTTATCCCCAGCATCTCCTGGCCTCTCCTATCTCTTCCATGGCCCTTCCCCATGAGGCCATGGCCCTCTCTCAGGTGCACTATATTATGTGCCTATTTATGCCCAGCATCTCCTGGCCTCCCCTATCTCTTCCCTGGCCCTTTCCCATGAGGACATGGCCCTCTCTCAGGTGCACTATATTATGTCCCTATTTATCCCCGGCATCTCCTGGCCTCCCCTATCTCTTCCCTGGCCCTTCCCCATGAGGCCATGGCCCTCTCTCAGGTGCACTATATTATGTCCCTATTTATCCCCGGCATCTCCTGGCCTCCCCTATCTCTTCCCTGGCCCTTCCCCATGAGGCCATGGCCCTCTCTCAGGTGCACTATATTATGTCCCTATTTATCCCCGGCATCTCCTGGCCTCCCCTATCTCTTCCCTGGCCCTTCCCCATGAGGCCATGACCCTCTCTCAGGTGCACTATATTATGTCCCTATTTATCCCTGGCATCTCCTGGCCTCCCTTATCTCTTCCCTGGCCCTTCCCCATGAGGCCATGGCCCTCTCTCAGGTGCACTATATTATGTCCCTATTTATCCACGGCATCTCCTGGCCTCTCCTATCTCTTCCCTGGCCCTTCCCCATGAGGCCATGGCCCTCTCTCAGGTGCACTATATGATGTCCCTATTTATCCCCGGCATCTCCTGGCCTCCCCTATCTCTTCCCTGGCCCTTCCCCATGAGGCCATGGTCATCTCTCAGGTGCACTATATTATGTCCCTATTTATCCCCGGCATCTCCTGGCCTCTCCTATCTCTTCCCTGGCCCTTCCCCATGAGGCCATGGCCCTCTCTCAGGTGCAA
This sequence comes from Taudactylus pleione, assembly GCA_031769625.1. Taxonomy (NCBI): domain Eukaryota; kingdom Metazoa; phylum Chordata; class Amphibia; order Anura; family Myobatrachidae; genus Taudactylus; species Taudactylus pleione. The sequence goes on along the minus strand of JAUIMM010001494.1, from coordinate 190,258 downwards.
TATATTATGTCCCTATTTATCCCCGGCATCTCCTGGCCTCTCCTATCTCTTCCCTGGCCCTTCCCCATGAGGCCATGGCCCTCTCTCAGGTGCACTATATTATGTCCCTATTTATCCCCAGCAGCTCCTGGCCTCCCCTATCTCTTCCCTGGCCCTTCCCCATGAGGCCATGGCCCTCTCTCAGGTGCACTATATTATGTCCCTATTTATCCCCAGCATCTCCTGGCCTCCCCTATCTCTTCCCTGGCCCTTCCCCATGAGGCCATGGCCCTCTCTCAAGTGCACTATATTATGTCCCTATTTATCCCCAGCATCTCCTGGCCTCTTCTATCCCTTCCCTGGCCCTTCCCCATGAGGCCATGGCCCTCTCTCAGGTGCACTATATTATGTCCCTATTTATCCCCAGCATCTCCTGGCCTCTCCTATCTCTTCCCTGGCCCTTCCCCATGAGGCCATGGCCCTCTCTCAGGTGCACTATATTATGTCCCTATTTATCCCCAGCATCTCCTGGCCTCTCCTATCTCTTCCATGGCCCTTCCCCATGAGGCCATGGCCCTCTCTCAGGTGCACTATATTATGTGCCTATTTATGCCCAGCATCTCCTGGCCTCCCCTATCTCTTCCCTGGCCCTTTCCCATGAGGACATGGCCCTCTCTCAGGTGCACTATATTATGTCCCTATTTATCCCCGGCATCTCCTGGCCTCTCCTATCTCTTCCATGGCCCTTCCCCATGAGGCCATGGCCCTCTCTCAGGTGCACTATATTATGTGCCTATTTATCCCCAGCATCTCCTGGCCTCCCCTATCTCTTCCCTGGCCCTTCCCCATGAGGCCATGGCCCTCTCTCAGGTGAACTATATTATGTCCCTATTTATCCCTGGCATCTCCTGGCCTCCCTTATCTCTTCCCTGGCCCTTCCCCATGAGGCCATGGCCCTCTCTCAGGTGCACTATATTATGTCCCTATTTATCCACGGCATCTCCTGGCCTCTCCTATCTCTTCCCTGGCCCTTCCCCATGAGGCCATGGCCCTCTCTCAGGTGCACTATATGATGTCCCTATTTATCCCCGGCATCTCCTGGCCTCCCCTATCTCTTCCCTGGCCCTTCCCCATGAGGCCATGGTCATCTCTCAGGTGCACTATATTATGTCCCTATTTATCCCCGGCATCTCCTGGCCTCTCCTATCTCTTCCCTGGCCCTTCCCCATGAGGCCATGGCCCTCTCTCAGGTGCACTATATTATGTCCCTATTTATCCCCGGCATCTCCTGGCCTCTCCTATCTCTTCCCTGGCCCTTCCCCATGAGGCCATGGCCCTCTCTCAGGTGCACTATATTATGTCCCTATTTATCCCCAGCAGCTCCTGGCCTCCCCTATCTCTTCCCTGGCCCTTCCCCATGAGGCCATGGCCCTCTCTCAGGTGCACTATATTATGTCCCTATTTATCCCCAGCATCTCCTGGCCTCCCTTATCTCTTCCCTGGCCCTTCCCCATGAGGCCATGGTCCTCTCTCAGGTGCACTATATTATGTCCCTATTTATCCCAAGCATCTCCTGGCCTCCCCTATCTCTTCCCTGGCCCTTCCCCATGAGGCCATGGCCCTCTCTCAGGTGCACTATATTATGTCCCTATTTATCCCCAGCATCTCCTGGTCTCCCCTATCTCTTCCCTGGCCCTTCCCCATGAAGCCATGGCCCTCTCTCAGGTGCACTATATTATGTCCCTATTTATCCACAGCATCTCCTGGCCTCCCTATTTATCCCCAGCATCTTCTGGCCTCCCCTATCCCTTCCCGGGCCCTTCCCCATGAGGCCATGGCCCTCTCTCAGGTGCACTATATTATGTCCCTATTTATCCCCAGCATCTCCTGGCCTCCCCTATCCCTTCCCTGGCCCTTCCCCATGAGGCCATGGCCCTCTCTCAGGTGCACTATATTATGTCCCTATTTATCCCCAGCATCTCCTGGCCTCTCCTATCTCTTCCATGGCCCTTCCCCATGAGGCCATGGCCCTCTCTCAGGTGCACTATATTATGTGCCTATTTATGCCCAGCATCTCCTGGCCTCCCTTATCTCTTCCCTGGCCCTTTCCCATGAGGCCATGGCCCTCTCTCAGGTGCACTATATTATGTCCCTATTTATCCCCAGCATCTCCTGGTCTCCCCTATCTCTTCCCTGGCCCTTCCCCATGAAGCCATGCCCCTTTTTTGGGTGCATTATGTCCCTTTGAAAAATGAGGGGGGCGCCAATGCTCTTTCTGGCACAGGGCACCAGAAAGTCTAGTTACGGCTCTGACCACACCATTTATGGGTTATTTGATTGATAAGAGGCCATTACTCCAGGAATATTCTGTATTTGGCCGAGTGTTGTCCATGCTAGGAATAGCAGTAGCATATGAAGGATATTCTCTGAGCCGTTTCTATTTGTTCCTTCTTAGCATCAGTCTGACCTGCTGGAAGCTTGTTGTGTGATTATGTTGTATGGCCTGTTCTATGGATTCTCTGGATGTTGAACATCTGCATCTCGGAACTCATAGAGCTATCTGGGGGGGCTGCAATCCGTACACATGAGAAGATTCTCTTTTAGGGACATCTCGAGTTTGCTTGGAAACTTGCAACGTGAAAACAAATATTTTCACGCAAATTTACTATTTTGCTCTTGCTGCGAGGGGGCGGGGCTTAAGAAGATGGCGCCTGCTCTCCAGTCTGTCAGAGGGGGTTTCTGGTTACTCAGAAACCCCCCCTGCATGCGCCAGTGGAGCTCTGAATATGATTACTGACATTTGTTTTTAAGGGTTGCACAAAATATTCATGACAGCGGCACCAAAGCCTCACATTCCTGCCACCAGTTCAAAGGGTGGGAGGCATACTGGCATTTTTCTATTCCTCTTCCTCGGCAATGAATAGAGGGCCTGATTCAGACCCGCTTGCGAGCGATTGAGCGCTCGCAAGCGGGTCGATGGTGGCCTCTGCGCACGCGCAGCGGCCGCACTGCGCTTGCACAAGCCCCGGAGCGAGAGAGAAATTATCTCGCTCCGTGCCTCACAACAAAAGGGGCTGCTGTCGATGTTGATCGACAGCTCACCCCGTTTTTGTAGGCATGGCGGGGGGTGGCTTCACAAATGGAGGCGTTCCCAAGCGAACGCCTGCCGTTTGTGGGCGGCCCCACTGACATCACCAGTGATGTCAGTGGGAGAGCTTCCGGCCCTATTAGATCCAGAAGCTCTCTGGGGCTTGCGGCCACGAGACCCTACCACAAGGGTCTTGTTGAAAGCCCCAATGGTCTTGACCATCGCGACCATCATCCTGGCCGCTCGCAATAGCTATGGGTAGTCACCCACAGGTATGCGAGCGGCCAGGAGGCCACACAAAAAATAAAAGTAAGTATTTACTAACCCTACTCCCCCCTCCCCCCTAACCCTTCTTTAGGGGTGCCTAACCCTAACCTCCCTCCCTAGTGCCTAACACTAACCCCCCCTAAGTGCCTAACCCCCCCTTCCCCGCAGCCTAAACCTAAGTCTCCCGAAGGGGTGCCTAACCATAACCTCCCCCCGGGGGTGCCTAACCCCACCTACCCCTAGCCTAACCGTAACCCTCCCGGGGGGGATGCCTAACCCTAAGTCCCCCCCGGAGCCCTAAAACCTAACCCTCCCCCTCCGCGGCTGACCACGCCTGGCTTACCCTCGTTCGGTATGCCGGGCGTCGGGCTCCTAGCGTAGGTCTAATGACAGACGTCGGGATTTCGATGCCTGTCATTAGTACCTTGCTGGGATTTGCCAGTCGGGAAGCTGGTGGTCGGCATTTCGACTGTCGGCTTCCTGACTGCTTCCCATTGAAATGATGTCAATAGGTCTCTCAAACGTAATGAAGAACTATGCATTTGTTGTAGGGGTGAGCGGGTTCGGATTTCTGAAATCCGAACCCCCCCGAGCCCTCCCGATCCGAGGCCGATCCGAGTCAGGCTCAACTTTTCCCGCCTGACTCGGATCTGAAATCGAGGCAAAACGTCATCATCCCGCCTCCCGGGTCTCGCGGGTTTTGGATCCTATATAAGGTACCCGCGTCGGCGCCATTTTCTCACTCGGCTGTGGACAGTGAAGAGGGAGGGTGGGAGTTAGGGCTGGCTGGGCTGTGTAGTGTAGTGTAGTGTAGTGTTGTAGTGTAGTGTAGTGTAGTGTTGTAGTGTAGTGCAGTGTAGTGTTGTGCTGTGCTGTGCTGCGCTGTGCTGCTGTTGTCCATAGGGGCTGTGTCCACTACTTCAAAGTCCATAGGGGCTGGCTGTGCTGCGCTGTGCTGCTGTTGTCCATAGGGGCTGTGTCCACTACTTCAAAGTCCATAGGGGCTGGCTGGACTGTGTTGTGCAGTCAGTTGTCCATAGGGGCTGTGTCCACTCCAAAGTCCTGTGCAGTGTCCCAGTCCTAAAGGGGTGCTCTAGTGTTGTCCAGGGGGTGCTCTGTCCATCAGGGGTGCTCCCCCCAGTGCAAAAAAAATAATAATATTTTTTCTCTGTTTCTGAATTGTGTGCACTGTGGCTGCATGTGCATCAATAAAGGAGCAGTGCCAAGGGTGCGCCTGTGTCCCATAAGTAAAAGGCCGGCTGGCTTGTCCGTTTAAGGGTGCTGTAACCCCCAAAGGGCACTCCAAACAAGATAAAAAAATATTTTTTTTTGTGTTTGTGAATTGTGTGCTCAGTAGCCCCACGTGCATCAACAAAGTAGTGCCAAGCGTGCGCCTGTGTCCCATAAATAAAGGGCCGGCTGGATTGATCGCTAAAGGGTGCTGTAACCCCCAAAGGGCACTCCAAACAAAATAAAATTTTTATTTCTGTGTTTGTGAATTGTGTGCACTGTGGCTGCACGTGCATCAACAAAGTAGCAGCGCCAAGCGTGCGCCTGTGTCCCATAAGTAACGGCTGGCTGGCTTGTCCGTTAAAGGGTGCTGTAACCCCCAAAGGGCACTCCAAACAAAATAAAAAAAATATTTTTTTGTGTTTGTGAATTGTGTGCGCAGTAGCCGCACGTGCATCAACAATGTAGTGCCAAGCGTGCGCCTGTGTCCCATAAATAAAGGGCCGGCTGGATTGACCACTAAAGGGTGCTGTATCCCCCCAAAGGGCACTCCAAACAAAATAAAATATTTTTTTCTCTGTTTGTGAATTGTGTGCACTGTGGCTGCATGTGCATCAACAAAGGAGCAGCGCCAAGCGTGCGCCTGTGTCCCATAAGTAAAAGGTCGGCTGGCTTGTCCGTTAAAGGGTGCTGTAACCCCCAAAGGGCACTCCAAACAAAATACAAAAATATATTTTCTGTGTTTGTGAATTGTGTGCGCAGTAGCCGCACGTGCATCAACAAAGTAGTGCCAAGCGTGCGCCTGTGTCCCATAAATAAAGGTCCGGCTGAATTGACCACTAAAGGGTGCTGTAACCCCCAAAGGGCACTCCAAACAAAATAAAAAAAAATATTATTTTGTGTTTGTGAATTGTGTGCGCAGTAGCCGCACGTGCATCAACAAAGTAGTGCCAAGCATGCGCCTGTGTCCCATAAATAAAGGGCCGGCTGGATTGCCCGCTAAAGGGTGCTGTAACCCCCAAAGGGCACTCCAAACAAAATAAAAATTTTTTTTTCTGTGTTTGTGAATTGTGTGCACTGTGGCTGCACGTGCATCAACAAAGGAGCAACGCCAAGCGTGCGCCTGTGTCCCATAAGTAAAAGGGCGGCTGGCTTGTCCGTTAAAGGGTGCTGTAACCCCCAAAGGGCACTCCAAACAAAATAAAAATATATATTTTTTTGTGTTTGTGAATTGTGTGCGCAGTAGCCGCACGTGCATCAACAAATAGTGCCAAGCGTGCGCCTGTGTCCCATAAATAAAGGGCCGGCTGGATTGACCGCTAAAGGGTGCTGTAACCCCCAAAGGGCACTCCAAACAAAATAAAAAAATATTTTCTGTGTTTGTGAATTGTGTGGGCTGTAGCTGCACGTGCATCAACAAAGGAGCAGCGCCAAGCGTGCGCCTGTGTCCCATAAGTAAAGGGCCAGCTGGTTAATTTCTTAAAGGGTGGTGTAACCCACAAAGTGTACTAGTCTCCAAAAAAATAAAAAATTATTTCTGTGTTTGTGTGCGCCTTAGCCGCACGTATATATCAATATAACATAAATGGAGGACCAAACTTTCTCCGATAAAAATAAAATAGGGAAAGATCAAGAACCACTTCCTCCTAGTGCTGAAGCTGCTGCCACTAGTCATGACATAGACAATAACATGCCATCAACGTCGTCTGCCAAGGCCGATGCCCAATGTCATAGTAGAGGGCACATACAATCCCAAATGACAAAGTTCAGGAAAATTACCTTGAAAAAAACATTTAAATCATCTGAAGAGAAACGTAAACTTGCCAATATGCCATTTACGACACAGAGTGGCAAGGAATGGCTAAGGTCTTTCCCTATGTTCATGACTAGTGGTTCAGCTTCACATGACGATGGAAGCCCTCCTCCCACTAAAAAAATCAAACGAGTTAAGCTGGCAATAGCACAGCGAAGAACTGTGCGTTCTAAGAAGATATCACAAATCCCCAAGGAGAGTCCAAGTGTGGTGGTGGTTGCGATGCCTGACCTTACCAGCACTGGACGGGAAGAGGTAGCTCTTGCCACCATTTGCATGCCCCCTGCAAGTGCTGAAAGGAGCACCCACAGTCCACTTGCTGATATGCAAATTGAAGATGTCACTGTTGAAGTACAACAGGATGAGGATACTGGTGTAGCTGGCCCTGAGGAGGAAGTTGGCGAGGAGGATTCTGATGGTGATGTGGTTTGTTTAAATCAGGCTCCGGGGGAGACAGTTGTTGTCCGTGGGATGAAAAAGCCCATCACGGTCATGCCTGGGCTGAAAACCAAACATTCCACATCTTTGGTCTGCCAATTTTTCTATCCAAATCTGGACAACAACTGTCTTACCATATGTAAAGGTGAAATAAGTAGGGGTAGGGACGTTAACCACCTAGGAACATCCTCCCTTATACGGCACCTGCAGCGCGTTCATAAAAAATTACTGTCAAGTTCAGAAAGTTTGGTTAAGACCGTAAGCAGTCCAGGGACACCTAAATCCCATTGTCCTGTTGTATCCAAGCGCCTGCAAATCACACCGTCAACTCCCTCCTCATCAATTTCCTCCTTAGTCAGGATTAGAAGTAGTCCTGCAGGCCATGTCACTGGCATGACTGACTCTCCCATCCGGGATTCCTCCGGAGGATCCTGCATTGCTATGCCTCCTGCTGCCTCTGCTGCTGTTGCTGCTGCTGGGAGTCGTGCATCATCCCAGAGAGGAAGTAGGAACACCACTACTTTTACTAAACAATTGACCCTCCAACAGTCCTTAGCGAGGAGGATGAAGTACGACAGCAGTCATCCTGAAGCAAAATGTATAACTGAGGCCTTGACTGCTATGTTGGTGTTAGATGTGCATCCGGTATCCGCCATTAGTGCAGTGGAATTTAGACAATTGATGGAGGTAGTGTGTCCCCGGTTCCAAATCCCATCTAGATTCCACTTCACTAGGCAGGCAATACCGAGACTGTACAGAAACGTCAGAAAAAGTGTCCTCAGTGTCCTAAAAAATGCCGTTGTACCCAATGTCCACTTAACCACGGACATGTGGACAAGTGGAGCAGGGCAGACTAAGGACTATATGACTGTGACAGCCCACTGGGTAGATGTATCACCTTACGCAGCAACAGCAGCAGCGTCACCAGTAGCAGCATCTCAGAAACGCCAGCTCATTCCAAGGCAGGCTACGCTGTGTATCACCGGTTTCAGTAAGAGGCACATCGCCGACAACCTCTTAGAGAAACTGAGGGAAATCATCGCCCAGTGGCTTACCCCACTTAGACTCTCCTGGGGATTTGTGATATCTGACAACGCCACCAATATTGTGCGGGCATTACATCTGGGCAAATTCCAGCACGTCCCATGTTTTGCTCACACAATAAACTTGGTGGTGCAGAATTTTCTGAAAAGCAACAGGAGCGTGCAGGAGACGCTTTGGGTGGCCCGAAAAATTTCTGGCCACTTTCGCCATTCAGTGACTGCGTGCCGAAGACTGAAGCACCAGCAAACACTCTTGAACCTGCCCCACCATCACCTGAAGCAAGAGGTTGTGACGCGGTGGAACTCAACCCTCTATATGCTTCAGAGGATGGAGGAGCAGCAAAAGGCCATTCAAGCCTATACATCCACCTATGACAAGCGCAGTGGAGAATGATTTCCGTGTTGTGCAAGGTTCTCCAGCCCTTGGAACTTGCCACACGTGAAATCAGTTCAGACACTGCCAGCTTGAGTCAGGTCATTCCCCTCATCAGGCTTTTGCAGAAGCAGCTGGAGAAAGTGAAGGAGGAGCTAAGACGGAGCGATTCCGCTCGGCATGTGGGACTTGTGGATGAAGCCCTTCATTCGCTTTGCCAGGATTCCAGGGTGGTCAATCTGTTGAAATCAGACCACTACATTTTGTCTCTCTTTCCGGCCGACAGAAGCCTGCAAAGGTGCAAAGACCTGCTGGTGAAAACACTGTCAGCTGAAGCGGAACGTGACACGTCAAAAGCTCCTTCTTCATTTTCTCCCGCAACTGGGGCTGCCAGGAAAAAACTTAGGTATCCTAAGCAACCCGCTGGCAGTGATGCAGGGCAGGCAGGACCAAGTTTGGACATCTGGTCCGGACTGAAGGACCTGGCAACAATTTCTGACATGTCTACTGTCACTGCATATGATACTGTCACCATTGACAGAATGGTGGAGGATTACATCGGTGACAGCATTCAAGTAGGCATGTCAGACAGTCCGTACCTGTACTGGCAGGAAAAAGAGGCAATTTGGAGGCCCCTGTACAAACTGGCTCTATTTTACCTGAGTTGCCCCCCCTCCAGTGTGTACTCCGAAAGAGTGTTTAGTGCAGCCGGGAACCTTGTCAGCGAAAGGCGTAGGAGGTTGCTTCCACAAAATGTGGAGAAGATGATGTTCATAAAAATGAATTATCAACTCTTCCAGGGAGACCAGCCTCCAGAACGTACAGAGAGACCTGTGGTGGTGGATTCCAGCGGGGATGAGTTAATACTCTGTGAGGATGAGGATGTACACAACACTGAAGAGGGTGAGGAATCGGTGGATGAGGAGGATGAGAACGACATCTTGCCTTCGTAGAGCCAGTTTGTGCAGGGACAGATTAATTGCCAGCTTGTTTTGTGGGGGCCCAAACGAACCAATCATTTCAGCCACAGTCATGTGGCAGACCCTGGCGCTGAAATGACTGGCATGTTAAAGTGCGCATGTCCTGTTTATACAACATAAGGGTGGGTGGGAGGGCCCAAAGACAATTCCATCTTGCACCTCTTTTTTTTCTTTGCATTATGTACAGTTTTGGGCCTAGTTTTTCAAACTGCCATCCTGTCTGCCACTGCAGTGCCACTCCTAGATGGGCCACGTGTTTGTGCCACCCACTCGTATCGCTTAGCATAGTCATCCAGCTACCTCGGTGCAACCTTTTGGACATAAAAACACTATTGTGAGGTGTGAGGTGTTCAGAATAGACTGGAAATGAGTGGAAATTAAGGTTATTGAGGTTAATAATAGCATAGGAGCAGAAAAACCCACAAATTCTGTGATTTTAGCTGTTTTTATGCATTTTTTAAAAATAAATACAGATCCAAAACACAAAACCCAGAACCCAAAACACGGAAGGGTGGTTTTGGCAAAACCAATCCAGATCCAAAACACGAAGAAAGATCCAGATCCAAAACCAAAACACAAAACACGAAAAGTGGCCGGTGCACACCCCTAGTTTGTTGTAAGAGATAGTAAATTTAGTTCAACTACAATTTTTGTACTATTAGTTTAACTTAATTATATTTTATGTCCTTCTGCTCATTTAAAAAAAAAAATCATACAGGGATAAGTTTGTTTTTCCAAAAAATCTCTTCTCTCTCCAAACTGACTAATTTATAACTGTGTACTCTAAACTCATTTTATCATTTGACCTGACTTCCCGATAGTTTGGGAAAACACTGACTTTTCCCTGACGTTCTTGGCGGTGCAGCATGGTTGGCCTCATGTTACAACAAGAATGCTGCGACGATTAAAGTGTGACTAAAGTTTGTGTTGGGAAACTTTTGGGACAAGACTCTATGGGCTCTATTTACTACAATTTGCATTTTGAATGCAGATTGTACTGTGATATTACCGACTGAGGGCCTGATTCAGAGCCGGACACTATTTGCGGACGGTCGTTCTGAAAAAGGGGCCGGATATTTAAATTAAGCGCTCGCTCTTTGCGGTCTGTTGACGCCTCTATGCCTGAACGACCAAACGAAACATGCACTCGCTATTTTGAAAAAACGCCCCCTGGCCGCTCGCATCATATGTCATCTCCGCTATTTATTAGATTAATCGAGTACATCGAACTGCGTCTGAACTGCTCGCAGTGCTTGTGGTAGCATTTTCCTACCGCAATCATGCGAGCAGTTCAGGCTAAAAGACAACCAAGTGACGTGGTCGATGACGCTGCTTTGTTAATTATGCACACCCTTAAAACGCCCGTTTTGACCGTTTTGCACGCCTGCGTTCGGATCTCCACTCCCAGTTTTCAAGCACCTTCCCCTGTTACCACCCACAAACGCCTCATCCTGTCACTCAAATTAGCAGCCACTCGCTATTTTGCGAGCACACGATTTCCGACCGCACTGACAGGTTCGCGCATGCGCATTACAACCCATACACATGCGCAGATGTGCGAACATCGCTCGGAACGAACGAGCGGTCGCTTATGAGCGGCTCTGAATCAAGCCCTGAATTCACATTGCAAATTCAGCCAATATCACAGGGATTTACTAAAAATCCCTTGCAGGGACAGAGCTTGCGATAAAGCTCTGCCCCTGCGAATCCCCTCCGCAGCCTTATCACGGTATTTTCGCATGTGCCCACGCATGTACCGACCAGCCGCCGCTAAGCCCCGCCCCCACTGCTAAGCCCCGCCCCCTGTGATTGCGGACCCCCCCTCACTTAATTGCACTTACCTCCGGTGATCGGGCTCCGGTGTTGTCCTTCATGGCTCCAGTCAGCTGATCTCCCATCCTGCACATAAACCCGGTCAACTGATGACCGGGTCCCAGTGCAGGATGGGAGATCACCCACAGCTTAGTGAGCGACCAGGAGGCCGTCTTTAAAAAAAAACAGGGACGCCCTCATTCAGAGCGAGCGCTCTCAAAAAGCGTCCGGCTCTGAATCAGGCCCTGTGTTCTCCCCGCCGTCGCATGCTGTTACTGACGGGAAGCATCTCCTCTCTGTTCCCCGGTGGCACTTGTAAGTAAGCTTAATAATTAACTGTTTATTTACTATAAACAGTTAATTGAAGAAGCACTTACAAGTGCCACCGGGGAACAGACAGAGGGAAGTCGATTCCTGTCAGCTGCAGGATGCAGCGGCGGGGAGCACATAGATAAGTGTCTTATAAAAATAAAAATATATTCAACTCAATTACCGCAGCTGTTATCAGTGCTGCACCTGCGCCACTTCTGTAAATGGAAGCAGAACATGCGCAGAACACATTACAGCCGCAGTAAGGTAGGAGCGGGCAGGGAAAAGCATCTCTTTTCCTAAAAGCTGTCATTGCAAAAATGACAGCAATTTGGAATAGATACTTTTTGTCACAACGTGGGTCTGATTCCCCTGTCGCTGGGTCACTCACCGATTCTGCCAGCGTTCTCTGTCACATCCCAGACGCACAGGCTTCAGTGTTTCTCGGCCCACTAGGCCCCAAGCAAGATCTAAGCCTGCTGCAGAGTACTGCAGTGACAAGTCCCGATCACCTGTCTACAACAGCCAATCAAGTGATAGCCTGAGCCTCTCCGTACCACCTGTCTCTGCTCAGCCTATCCCAGGTAACCCAGGGATATATATATCCCACCTGCTGACTCTACCTAATTGCCAGTACAATGTCTAACCTCAGCTCCTACTGAGTGAGCTATACTGAGCTCCTGTTACTTGTATCCTGTTTGTGCAGTTTTGCTTCCTTCTGCTACACGGACTCCTGCAAGTGATCTACACCAGGTGCAGCTATTCCACTGGCTGCACGGAGAATCTCAGCCTGTTCCTGATATCCGAACCTGCCACTCTCCTGTGTATACCATAAACTCCCTAATGGTTGATATCAGCATTACACCTTACAGACTTATCATGACTAAAACTTATCTAAAATAAACATACAAAAGAATTACAGATGCACAACTGCAACATTATTCATTATATATTAATAATACATTTTGCAATAGAATTTTGCAAATAATAAAAGAGGTTTTGGCATAATCATGGCCATGGTTATGGGCCTACCCACCGCACAGCGGTAACCTCTGAGGGTAGGTCCCTAACATACTGGGATTAAAATCCAGAGCGCAGGACACCCCCAAACCAGTCCACAGGTAGCACCTCCCATTATATATATTTTCAGGGTGTGCAGTCTAGGGCCCCATTTCCACATATTCTATTTAGTGTGTTCTTATGCACACCTGAAGGTATGAGATGCCTTCAATCTAGGCTACCACCCCTTTCCACCTGTCCCATATTGGTTTTAAGCAGGGAACTGGCATTTTTGACTGCACTTTAACAAGAGGCACAATCTAGGTAAGTCCTAAAAATGTTTATACTGTAGTGCAGCTTAGGGTTGATTTTTGGGGTGTGGGTCCCCTGGATTGCTTTGGTTGGGCTGCTTCAGGGCATCGCATTATATACACATTTTTCCTTTCTTGCACCTTTAGCACTTTCATTGTTTAATATTTATGTATTATTTTCACATCTTTATTTTTCACTTTACTGTATGCAGCAGCAGCTGCTCTTATCTATCCTGCACCTTTTTACACTTCACCTTTCCTTATTGGAGTGATGCCCTGGGGTGGCTCAGCTGGGCTGGTTTGGAGGTGTCCTGCGCTCTGGATTTCAACCCCAGTATGTTAGGGACCTACCCTCAGAGGTTACCTGGGCGCGGTGGCTAGGCCCATAACCATGGCAAAACCTCTTTTATTATTTGCTAAATTCTTTTGCAAAATGTATTATTAATATATAATGAATAATGTTGGAGTTGTACATCTGTAATTCTTTTTTGTATGTTTGCAGCAATAGTCTCCACAGGTAGCACCTCCAATTATATATATTTTCAGGGTGTGCAGTCTAGGGCCTCATTTCCACATATTCTAAAATAAACACACGGACAACGGGAGTTGGAATCTAAATAAGGTCAAATTTTACATAAGCTCAAATTTTGAGAAAAGGATATTACTGATTAAATTATTGATTATTGAATTAATCATTGAATTAGGTATAGCCAATTGAAATTACTGTAATTGTTATGAACTTAAAGTTAGTATGGTGGCGGACAACAAAGAATGGACACTCCAACAAACACACGCAGACCAAACACATCACTCGTGTCACCAGGTTTGCCCCAAGTTATGCTAATATTTTCATGAGGTTATGGGAAGAAGAGATGATCTGGAATAATAACCCTGTTGGGGCAAACCTGGTATCCTGGTCCCACTACATCGATGATGTGTTTTTTATATGGAGGTGGGAGAGACGAGTTTTAGATTAATTTTGTACCTTTTTAAACGATAACAATATGAACATAAAACTCACTTTTGATATCCAACAAGATACCATTTACTTTTTAGACATCACAGTTTATGTGGAGAACGGTCTGATACACACAAAGACTTACAGGAAACCCATGGACTCTTCCACATACATCCAGGCGGACAGTTGTCACCATTATAACTGGCTGGATTCTTTCCCGGTGGACTATTCAAGATATTACATCGGAATTGTACCAATGCGAACATATTTAATGACCAAGTGGAGGTTATGAAGGATGCCTTTTTAGCCCAGGGCTATAAAGAGGATAAAGTCCTAAGGGGACTTTCACAAGCTCTGGAGACTAATAGGGAAGATTTACTAATTACCAAATCCAAACCTAAAATGAAAAATGAATATCAATGGTCCTTCATCTCGAAATATAGTTCTCAGAATAAAGATGTGGAACATATAGTCAAAAAACATTGGTCAATTTTGCAGAGGGATCCGATTTTGGGATCGGTTAATCCACCTAGACCAACCTATATTTATAGGAAGGCCGACAACCTTAAGTCTATATTGGTCAGAAGTGCACATCTTGGACCCATTTGTAATAAGAGTCAGATAACATCATTAGGTTTTTATAGATGTGGACTTTGGGCCTAAGTCAGAGCCGGACGCAATTAGCGCTCGCTCATCCAGAAAATAGGGGTGGCTATTCAAATGAACCGTTCGCTCTTTGCGGTCTGTTCACGCCTCTAGGTCTGAACGAGCAAACAAAACTTGCGGTCGTTTTTTGGAAAACTACGCCCCCTGGCCGCTCGCATCCTACGTCATGTCCGCTATTTATTAGATTAATCGAGTACATCGACCAGCGTATGAACTGCTCGCTATTCTTGTGGTTGGTTTTTGCTACCACAATCTTGCGAGCAGTTCTGGCTATAAATTAACCCAGTGACGTGGTCAATGACGCTGCTGTTTTAATTATGCACACCCATAAAACGCCCGTTTTGACCTTTAAGCACGCCTGCGTTCGGATTGCCACTCCCCGTTTTCAAGCACCTTCCCCTGTTACCACCCACATACGCCTCTTTCTGTCACTGACATTTTCAGGCATTCGCTATTTTGCGAGCACATGAATTTCGACCACAATGACTGGTTCGCGCATGCGTATAACGATCCGTACGCATGCGCAGTTGGGCAAACATCGCTCGGAGCAAACGAGCGGCCGCTTACGAGTGGCTCTGAATCAGGCCCTTTGTCTGGGATGTAGAAACATAAAAAAGAATTCAAGTCTCAAGAAAATTGATGAAATTGAGATCAATGGATATAAACACAAAATAAAAGAATTTATTGTTTGCAACACATCTAATGTTCTGTATGCAATCGAATGTAGTTACAGTAAATTCTATGTAGGGAGAACCTCGAGGAATTTAAAAACAAGAATAGGCAAACACTTGCGAAATATCCGCAAAGGTTTGGAATCACATTCATTATCTTCACATTTAAAAAAAGTTCATAATAGCTCCACTGATGCGATCAAAAGTTTCTTAGGATTCAAATTAGTTAAGAATCCTGAAAAGTGCAAAAATAATAATACTTAACTGGCCAAGGAGGAAATGAAATTTATATTCAATTTTAAAACATTAGTACCATTAGGATTGAATCAAGATTTCAAAATTAAATGGTTTTTAAAGTTGGTGTACACTGCTTTTAATTTATTATTATTATTATATTCCATATTGATGAATGTGCAATATATTTTAAACCTTTTTAGGATTATTTTTAAGCCATTTACTGTATTTATTTTATTGTATCTAATTTGGCAAGTTGCACTTTAAACCATTCTATTCTGGATCTATTGTCCTTCCCTTTTCCCTGAGAGGATTAGCCTAAAGGCATGTGATTTTATTTAGCATATTAAATAAGTTTTTTTTCAATTGTTATAGGTTGATCCATTGTTGTTTTGGATGTTGGGATGCTTTTGAATTAAAAAATTGAAATGCAAATGTGACTAATTTTGCCATGGAGATCGGGTACGATTCTAACCATAAAAATGGCTATCATCTAGACAGGCATCACTTAATAACGGAGCTGGAACTCGCAGGTCAGAGAACGCGACCATGTGGGATATTGGACACATGGTCCTTTAGTGAAAGACGGCAGTAACACGTGGAGTCCAAAACTTCCGGTCAGGGCACCGGAAACAGATGGATGTAAATCACGTACTAACATTGGAGGAACATGTATAACTAAGTAAGGCGACTGTACTTGTGGGACTCATGCCGATTTATACATAAGGAAGGGCCATTTGTCTGCACAGGTGGAATGTGTTTGTCCACTATTATTAAGTGTGTTAGGAAGGGTATAAAATAGCCCACTATAGGGCTACACCCCATACCTTGAAAAGACCTGTGGGATCTGGTCGAAACGCGTTGGTGATGGGTGGATTACTATGTTCTTGGACTGGATTTTTGTGTGAAAACCTGTTTTTAACAACTTGTTGTGGCTGCGGATGTCCGGACTCTGCATTACCATCTTATCAGGTTAACATATTAGTTATATCATCTCCAGTGTTCACAATCTCCAGGAACTGAGATCTATATATTCAACAGAATTTTAATAATTTTTTCATTTTTGTTATGTGGGGTAATACATTTTCTATAATTATTACCGACTACATTCCAATTTTTTTTTGGAGTAAGAATTTATTACTACAATACTCATTTGGCTTTTGGAGAAGGAGGTTGATGAAGATTGAAACGTTATCATCCTCCTCCCTAAAAATACCTTGAAGCGTGGGGCTTACCTCGGACTCATTGTGAGTAGTGTACGCCCTCATTTCTTCCTTGTTTATATTTCTTGTGTATAAAAGGAATTGATGAAAGAAACTACTTATTGGAAAAAGATACCTTTATGTGTTTGATCGCACCCACCGCTAGTGTTAGTGGGGTACGCTCATAATACAGACATTTACAAAGATAGCTATTGTTGGAATTATGCAATAGTCAGATAATGCTGTTTCTCATGATTATTGTAATGTGTTTTATTGTATGGTAAACATCTCCAAGAGGCATCCTTTTGCTTTTTGAATAACCAGATTGGACCAAGCTCCTTAAGAATTTAAGTATTTGCTTTATTCATATTTTGTTCCTCACTCACCAGTACCATCTCACACTCACTACAGTATTTTTGTGTTCAATGTATATTCAACAGAAGGATTGGTTATATCCCCCATTGTAGTTTGAGTGGTGTGGGGCAGCAGGTAAACGAAGCGCACGGAAATAGTATCTATCCCCCTTTTGTTCTACTTATCCCAGCCATGGTATTGGCTGATATTGGGTAGAGGTGGAGATTGTCAGATCTTTAAATATATTACTAACATCATATAAACGATTTACCAAATTTAACCTTCTACCAAACTAACCTTCTATATGTGTGCAAGTTACATATCAGGACCTACTAACCAACTGTACGGGACTGTACGGCGGGACTTTGTAATATATTGGGCTATTAATTAATCTGTCACTTCATTACATGAGACTGCCTAATCCATAAATTGCTGCTAGCCAAGTGTCCTATGTTGCGTATCCATTTTTAGCTGTTTTTTTTGTGATTATGTGATTATGTGACTATGTGTGGATAATTATCCTATGCTTTATTTTATTGTTTTATTTTATGTGAAGTAAAAATATTTCTTAAATCTAAGCGCTCCCATTGGTTGTATTTTGCAAAGCATAACAACGACCCTGCCCCCTTACGATTGGGAAGCGAGTGCTAACCGCGGCCTTATGCGCTTCTGCTAAAGTCGCGGATTCCGAAGATGGCCGTGTAACCTCCAACCAACCTCGACATCCTTGCACCACAATTCTATGATGTCCAATCTCGATTGTTTCTTCCGAAATTCCCCATCATAGATACACTGCATGAGCCCTTTATCGGGACGAGACAACCCATGATTCATGTGCAAGTACTTCAGTACATTGGGATGTTCCACAGGCCTAGTCTCCAAATAGCAAGCGAAAACTATATAGATCCCCGCAAGCCAATTAATACAGGACCAAAACGCCTCTTCCCCAATACCTCCCTTACATATAGCCACTGCAAGGTCCTTTTAGATTGTGGCATGAGTGCGAAGACATCTACATACTTCCCTGTAATCATCATATGACGTGGAGGAGGAAGAACGAGCGTCCTTAACTGGAGCCGCCCCTACTGCCGACCTACTTGAAGTCCCAGGTAGATCACTTCCCACTTGCACCACTACACCGGCATCTTGACCACCAGATGTCACGCCAACAGCATCACCTGCAGAGGACGCAAGAGAGAGAACAAGCGCAGTGTCCATTACCACAACTACAGACGTAGAGGGGGCACCTAGAGGCCCTGAAGCATGTCCTGGACAACCCAACAAACCTAAAAGTCACAAAAGCTATCTCATAAGATGAGCCAAAACCTCCTGCAACTGCGCTGAGGACTGCAGAACCGTCGGGGGCCCTTTTGCATTAGCTGACTGCGCCACCAATAATTGTGCCCATTCACCTGCCAAAGCCACCAATGCATTAGCAGCCACCAAAGGGTCAGGGGAAGATGCCCCCTTTAGATGGTTGGGGTACTAACATAGGAGATGCAACCTGATTGAGCTAGGTAAGCTGGTGGGTGGCAATGAAATCTGCTGCCCTTCAGGTGCAATAGGGCCTTGTGAAGGTGTGATTGGAGCAAACGCGCCCGCCTAACACGCTGCGCCAAAGGGGCAGCCATAGCATTTCCTAGCAAAAACTGGTCCCCGCGTAAACGCCGCTCTGCCAGCAGCCACCACTTCACTATATATATATGATGGGGCAGTGTGACCTAACTGGCTGTGTACCCTTAAATTACGCTGCATCGCAGTGGCAGGCTGCATCTGAAATAAAGAGCCAGCCGAACCACAGGCTGCAGTTCATGAGCAGCCATTTCCCTTCTAGCAACAAAAGCACTGTGGCCACGCCCCTTTGACACCTCTGGCCTCCTGGAAGATACTACATTAAAATGGTCGCTTCAGCCCCTCCCCCTGCCTGGGCAGATGGCTACCCCGGCCAGAGACAAGGGGAGCCAAGGCAACCGCATCATTACTAATAACCCCTGGTGGCCCCAGGCATGGGATCCAGCTCGCTGACCGATGACAGGCGTATGCGGAGCCTCTGCTGACCCCCCCCCCGCTGTCAAGCCTTGTATGTCTGCAACATCAGAGGGAGGGGACGAGCCTGCAGCAGCCGCGTAGGCCGCATCCCTAAGTAGCAGGCGGTAAGATCGATGTCATCATCGCTGCATGTTACCGCCAAGGACAAGGGCGGCCGGAGCTGCCTCCCTCCATGGCAGCATGAGCACAGCCCGTGTCCCACACCGGCGACCCAGAGAAGCGGCGGGACACATGACCTTGCGCTGCGCGGCTGCCCCCGGCCCCACTCTGGGAGCAGAAGCCGAGCGGGAGAGAGCGCGGTGCAACATGATGTAGTGGAAAATAAATACATAAAGAGACAGGAGGGAAAGAAAAAGAAATGAAGGGACAGGGGTAAAAAGAAACATAGATAAGTCAAAGAATAAGCACTAAGAAAATAAAAACAAGGCAAGAGAGAGAAATAAATAATGCTCTAATATGGAAAATGAGAGAAATTAATGCATATAGAAGAATAGCAAGCAAAATAAACTGTATAACTAGCACAGAGAACCTGGTACCTGAGCTGAAATTTCCAGAATCAAAGAGACTGATTTCCTGGTTTTCCAGCTCTAATATTAGAACAAAGACACGCCCCCCCAAGAACCCTATAGGCTAACTCTAAAAGCCTGACACCAACAACACATAATTCTTAATGGTACCCTGCTGCTACAAACTCGGGGTTTAACCCGGCTCAGTCAGATTGCAGCGGTCTTACACTGTTCTTCTCATTGCATGGCGAGTGTTCCTGGTTCCTGCACCATTGATGCCGTCCCTTGTGTCATCATCCACTATCCATTCCGGTGTCTGGTCTGAATCCGGTTCTGTTTATGCCTAATGCAGCTATCCCACTAGTTGCACAGAGAATACCTACCTGATCCTGTTATCCGAACCTACAATTTGCCTGTGTATACCATTCTCACTACTTGGTGAGTGTTCCTGGTTCCTGCTCCATTAGATGCCGTTCCTGGTGTCATTGCCTACTACCAATTCCGGTGTTTTGTTTGCTACCATCTGAGTGCTCCTGGATCCTGAACTACAGCTACAACCCAGTTTCAGCCTGATGAATACGTTGCCAAGATCTACCACTCCAGTGTCAGCCTGGTCAACCTACTGCCACACTCTCTTCTGACTGCACATAACAACTTGTCTTCAACACCGACGTCCCTGGTGGTCGAGTGGGTATGACCCTGCATCTCTCCACCAAGACCCGGGTTCGATTCCCGGTCAGGGAAGTGTTCTTCACTACATGCCATGAGGTCTTCTTAGGCCTGCCAGCTTTCTGTACACGCCTGCAGACACCAACACAGTCGAATATCCAACACCGGGTTCACAAACAAATACTAGTCTGACACTGTTGGAGTGGAGGAATGATTAATTCCTCCGGAAATTAGGTAGGACTCCATGCAAGTTCTAAATCTAATTATCTCAATCGATTTTTTTCGTAATCATGAATAGACCCCTATGACTGGCAGCAGTCGCAGCACTAGTACTGGGTTGCTGCTCATGCTCTGCTATCGACAGATCCATAATTGGTTTTATTTTTTACACCAGGATAGGAGATAAAGATACTGTTGTTCAACTTATCTGCCACCCCAGCAAGTGATCGTACAAGAAACAAAGAGATAGGGAAAGGAGGAACTGTTACCTTTACAATGCAGTTTTTTTAAAAGAATGGAGATATTTTTTAGACACCAGCCAAGAAAAACATTTTTTACACAGGAATTGTTTTGGGGTGCAGATGATGGGGACCACCACATACTGTCGCTTACACTGAAAGGGAAACAGACTCTGCACATTCTTTTGCAGTAATTTCTTCTTTTTTTTTTGCACAAACATTGGCAATTGTTTTCATGCACTAGGAAAAACAGATCTCCTTTGTGAGACCTGTTTTAAGGTGCAGATGATGAAGGGGCACCACCACACACCGTTGCTTACACTAGAAGGATAACACAATATGCAAATTTGGTTGCACTAGTGGATTTGTTTTTTATACATAAACAACACCCAGTAGCGCACGCAGGGGGGGTTTCTGAGTTCCCAGAACACTCCCCTGACAGCTTGGAGTGTAGGCACCATGTTCTTAAGCCCTGCCCCCTCACTGGAAATTGCCGCAATTCGCTGGTCAATATGGAGGAGGTGGAGCCAATATGACACGATTTCATTAGAATCGAGGAATTTGGCCCTGCCCCCTCCCAATTGACCCGGTGAGGACCTAATTACATTGTGCCAGCCTGCTAGGTCTTGTACCGATCAGATCTGCTGCAAGGTAAGTTTGTTTGTAATGTATATGTGACATATGTGCGTGTAAGGTATGTATGACATGTCTGTGTTTGTGTGTATGTATATATGTGTGTATATCTATATGCGTATATATATATATAATTATATATATTATAGAGACCCCTACCCCCATAAAAAACCTGTGTTTGCCCCTGACCCAGGCAATTCTTTTCAAGCACTTGGAGGAACAGGTCTTTGTGAGAATTGTTTTGAGATGCAAATGATGGCAGATCCCACCGTACACAGAGCAGCAATATACTCTGCGGCACTCGCCTAGACAAACACTTTTTGAAATACACAATATATTTTTTAAATTAATTTAGAAAAGACTGTAGTTTTTTTGTTTTAGACAATCATATTTTTTAAATATATAACTGAAAAATATGTGTGTGTGTATATAGTATTCTGTAGTGAAACATATTTTTCATGTATATGAAAAAAATAAAAGGAATTAATAATATGTTATTGAACCATACTTCTGTTGGTAATTATTTATGTATTCCTGTACTGGCACTGAGTGATGTTATGACCTTGGATAAAACTTGCCAACTCTCCCTGATTGTTACTATTTCAGGCAGTCTCCCTGACAATCTCCCTGACTCCCTGAAGTGTCTAGTAATCTCCCTGATTGCACCGTACCCCCATTATGTAGCTGTTATATACTTAGGATAAAAAAATACATTCAAATGGGATCATCAGTGCCATTTCCCTGCGTTGGTTATAAGGCACAATGATCCCTATGGCTACATGCATTTTCATATAGGGTTTGTCGTGGCCACTTACATGGAAAACACAATACATGAGCAAGCCCTGAGAAGTATCCTGTTTTCATCAACAAATATATCTTACTTACTGCTTTGGGGCTCATTTACATTTTGATGTAAGTCAGGTACAGTATATGACACGCCTCTCAGATGTAGCAGTACACACCCACTTTACTGTCGTGCTCATAGGTGCTGCTTTGAGTTTGTTTGGTGCAAAAGGCTTGGTCAAGAAGAAAGCCAAGTGTGAAACACGTGAGAACATTTGGTAGTATTACTTATGTCCATATACCAAAGGAGAGAGGACACAAGTTGGATTCTAAGTCAGTGAAGTGCATAATGCTTGGCTATTGCTATGAAAGTAAAGGTTACAGATTATGGAATCCAAGTGCTGATGACAAGCTGCTGAGTAATGCACAGGAGTAACAACGGTCTCTCCAAGCTGATTGCACTTTCACTCGGCGGGTACTCGGCAAAGTATGGAAGGTTTGGCTGATGCTGGAAAGGCTTTTGCTGGGTCCCCACTACCGATAATGAGGATTGTAGCACTAATGCCATCTATAGGGATGCAATCAATAGACTGGTGGACGAGATGCCGCCTGTCTATATCCCGACTGCACAAGCCTGGCAAGGGAATTAAGATAGGCTTTGAAATACCGACGCCTATCACAATCTTGATGCCCGAAGCCCGACCCCCACCATCCCAATCGTCAACAGCTGGTTAAGTATGCTACTTAACCCAGGGATGGGAGGATTAGGTTTAGGCACCCTCCGTGGAGGGTTAGTCTAGGGGAAGGGGTGGTTAGGGTTAGGCGCAGCTGGGGGGAGGTTAAGGTTAGGCACCCCCTGGGAGGGTTAGGTTTAGGCACCCCCCGTGGAGGGTTAGGCTAGGGGAAGGGGTGGTAAGGGTTAGGCGCAACTGGGTGGAGGTTAGGGTTAGGCACCCCCTGGGAGGGTTAGGTTTAGGATGCAGGAAGGGTGGTTTAGGCCCCCCCAGTGGGACTTAGGGTTAGGCACCAGCCCCGGAATTTCAGGGTTAGGCACCCCTAAGGGAGGGTTGGGGGTGGAGGGGAGGGTTAGAATACTTACTAGCCCCAATCAGGATCTCCTCCATTAGGCTTCTGCAGTCAGTATTTGAACCGGCGGATAAACAGCCCCCGGAATTTCACTACCATTCCCATCTATAGATAACCTAAGCGGGGCAGTCACAAACAGCAGTAAGGTAAGCTTAACGCTGTTCACTAACTACACATAACCCCCTTAGTCAGGGCACATTTTTAAACAGAGTCCATATTAAAAAGTTGTATATGGTAATTCTTACAAGCTAAGTTTGTACACCTTGTATATCCTGCTGGCTCTGCTGATTGATATTTGTGTAGTAAAGCAAAGTGTGTGCAAACCAATTCCTGCGCATGTATCAGAAGTCTGTTTTAATGGGTTGGGTATGAAATCCCGGCTGTCGGGATGACGCTGGTCCGAATACCGACACCCATAGGGAAGACAGTCAAGTGCTTTCCTAACCCCTACCCTAACCCTCCCTCCCCAGTACCTAAACCTAACCTCCCCCCCCTAGTGCGTAAACCTAACCTCCCCCCCTAGTGCGTAAACCTAACTTCCCCCTCCCTGCACCCTAACCCTTCCCCTAATGCCTAACCATAACCTTGCTCTCTAACCCTAACCTCCCCATAACACCCCGATACTTACCTTCGGGATGCCGGCAGTGGGATACTGGTGCCAGGATCCCGACCTGTCAGGATTTTGGCGCCGGTATTCAGACCATCGGCATCCCGCACGCTGGGATGCTGACTACATCCTGTTTTAATACCCCAATTGTAATTTCAATCAGATTACAGAAGGGCTACCTTGGAAATAATCAGTAACTTCTTGAGGCTTACTGTTTCTGATGTAGTCCAAAGTATTAGCAGTGGTTGCAAGAACCCATGAAAACTTGTCCTTGTAAGGCTTCGGGGCCCATTGTAAAATAGCAGAGCCAGGCCTGAAATAAATATAGGCCCTGACATAAAACAATGGGCCTCATTCAGATGTGAAAGCAAATGTCAATGCAGCTGGCATCTCTTACGGGTGAGCCACTCGCTATCCAGCGCTTAGAGACGCCCACTGATAGCATCTCACATCCGCCCCTCACACAGAATATCCTAGACATCAGGGGAGATGGTAACCTAGTCCCTTTAAAGGTTAAACAGGGGTTGCATAGTGATGGTCTATTTCCTTTTTTCATTTGGTGTAGAATGCTCCTACTTCTATTTAAAAAATAACCTCTTTATTAAATTCAAAAAGACATTGTATAACAATATAAACGAAAACACAAAAGGGTCACATACATTCACAAAATATATCTCACAGATAAGTTGTAATTATCAAAATGAAAAAAAAAAAAGGATGTACAAAAATTCTAAATACAGTATAACAACAAAAATTCAACATTACCAGTGCAAAAGATCTATATAATAATTATACAATAGAACATACAAAACCACTGGGACTTTGGGGCACTGGGACCATTACGGGAATGCAAAATCTACAGATGTTCATGGTATTAATATAGCCTTTTAAATTGAATACGTCAACAAGAACAATACAGCCCCCACCCTTCCCCCCAAATAAACCTGAAGTAAATTAATTCCTTCTGAAAGGACATGAAGTTAACAATCTCCTGATAAACCTCATTCTGGAGCCAGTAAATATATGTACTTTTTAGCTAGGCAGCAACTTTTTGCAATGTTTTGGAGATTATCTCTGAGCAAGGAAATAACAAAAAGTTTGCATGGTATCAACTCCACCCTTTGTTCCTAGACGCCCTCCTCCTCACAAGTGGGCAAAATAGTAGAATAAAACCAGCATCGCTGCACTGCAGAACAGTTCAGTCAGTGTAGGTCATTTATCTGAGCCTGTTTTGGCCATGGCAATCTCAAGGCAAAAGGATTATTTGATTTGGTCCATCTTCAGCCTCATCTGCTGCTGCTGTCCTCTTGGGCTGGCTGCCCTCATCTTTTCTATCAAGGTAAGGGGGAGAAAACAGAGGGGGCTTCTCGGTGCTGATTTCAGTCTCTATTAGAGCAAAATCATGGTGAGGATTTATGGGAGCCGAGTGTCGTATAGGTGCAAAGTTTGATTTTCTTACGAGTGCTCTGAATTTATTTATTTAACTTTAATGAAAAATTAAACTCCCAACTTATAGTTAAAAATAAAAATTGCCAGATGTTCTGGGTGTAGGAGGGCAGACAAGCTTTCTTAAGTCGTCGTGTCTGCAGAAAAGTGGCAGTGCCAAGCAGAAAACTGGAAACACGTACAATAGACGTAATCTAAAGAACACGATCGGAATTTGTAGCTGGATATAGCCCTGTTTTCCAGTACTGGCCAAATGCCCAATAGCGCTTGTCTTTCTCTGTAAATCGTACAATCCAATTTTACTTTCCATTCTTTCTTAGTTATTATACATTATATAAACCAAATTCCGCAGACATGAGATGATGGGGATTGCAGATAGACCCAGCCCCTGAGGCAGAATGTGACGCGCTTAGGTGCACTGGCTCAGTAGTAACGGTTCCCTGGGCACTGTTAGATGTTGGCACCTGTCTTACTTTTCCTCTATATGCACAATACAACTTACTATAAACCAATGTCCAGGTGTAAACATCAAACACAACGTAAAAAGAAAATGAATCTATCTGTTCTATTTTGTGTAAGATGAGACTCGCAGATATAAATATGTACATTGCTGTCATGTTGCGGCTGCACGGTCACCATGGATCCTTAAAACAACCCCCTAGGGCCAAATGACTATTCTATGCTTTCCCTGCACCCTATGCCAACCTTTCATGGGACGTAATGCTATCATTGTGTCCTCATGGCCCAGCACCGATGTGACATTTGGCAGTGGTTTGAGGAATTATGGCTTGTGAACGGGGCCGTGATGTCGTGATTCATGCGGGAAAGTTAACCGCTATCCCGGAAGTCGGGAGACCTCCCCCATATTCGGTAGTCTCTCAGAAATTCCGGGAGAGTCGGTATCTATATTAAAACATATTTGCCTAATTGTCCTTGTTTCCGGGATGAGATTGATGATGCGGTTTGCTACAGAAAGTGGGTGGGGGCAAGTGGCGTAAAGCCTCACCCATCTCCCGTGCCACAGGGGCAAGATGATCCATCTCTGGCATTAGGTGTTTACTTGTGTGGGTGGGGCTTGATGACAAGGGCTGTGCCATGGCCCCGCCCACCTTGCGGCAGGAAAGCAGTCCCAAGAGATTTGCTCACTCCCCTAGGAGTCCACGAGGCCTCCCCATAATTTGAGAATGAGAGAGGTCTGTAGTAGGAGGTAGTGACTGAAGCATGATGGGAAATGTGCCTCAAAGATTATTATGTGTACTGCTACTGGGCCTAATTCAGAGTAGTGCGCAAATCCAATGGTTTGTGTACTACTCCAATGTTAGAAGATTGCCGCCTGGGCAGGATCTGTACCGCAGTTCCCCATAGCCGCAGCCGCCAATTGGTGGCGAAAGTGGGTGGGAGTGGCAAGGCCAGGCCCAATTTCCTGGCCTCGGCTACGGATCTGCGCGGGGTAATCTGAGTAACCTCAGGGTTTTCTCACATTGCCGATGGTTTCACAGATGATCCCATGATCTGCGATGCGGTCAGGAGGCGTCTTCTTACACCAGATGCCTCCTCCTGCATTAGCATATGAGCTGTACGGTATTGTACAGCCGCGTCCATGCGCTTCTCTGCGTCTGTGCAATACCGTACAATTCTGAATCAGGCCCAGTGTTTCTGCCCACAAATTGGCTGCCGTCACATGTACAGTTGTTAGATTTTACTGCTTTTGTTAAGTTGTTTTGTAGCAATATTACAAATAACGCACTGTTTACTGCCGCATTAGGAATTACATCGGGGCATTGTATATTACAAATGCTGGGTCTGAGTTGGATGCGTAGGTCCTTCTGCTTAGCGTAAAAAACGCAAGTCTGTACCCACAAAATGAGCCGCATGCGTATACGATGCGTGTGCACACACTTATTCACATCTGAGACTCGGACCTGCTCATGCCTGTGGGTACGACCTGATTGGGTGTAAGTACGCTGGATGTGCACTAATTCAGAGCTGCGGCCATTGGGCCTGATTCAGAGCCGGACGCAATTTGCGGACAGTCGTTCAGGAAAAGTGGGTGGCAATTCAAATGAACCGTTCGCTCTTTGCGGTCTGTTCACGCCACTATCTCTGAACGAGCGAACAAAACTTGCGGTCGTTTTCTGGATAACTACGCCCCCTGGCCGCTCGCATCCTACGTCATGTCCGCTATTTATTAGATTAATCGAGTACATCGACCAGCGTATGAACTGCTCGCTATTCTTGTGGTTGGTTTTTGCTACCACAATCTTGCGAGCAGTTCTGACTATAAAATAACCCAGTGACGTGGTCAATGACGCTGCTGTATTAATTATGCACACCCATAAAACGCCCGTTTTGACCTTTAAGCACGCCTGCGTTCTGATCTCCACTCCCCGTTTTCAAGCACCTTCCCCTGTTACCACCCACATACGCCTCATTCTGTCACTCATATTAGCAGGCATTCGCTGTTTAGCGAACAAGCGAATTTCGCCCGCACTGACTGGTTCACGCATGCGTATTATGATCCGTACGCATGCGCAGTTGGGCAAACATCGCTCGGAACGAACGAGGGGCCGCTTACGAGCGGCTCTGAATCAGGCCCATTGTGCGATGTACACGCCTCAGCAATTCCAGTCCGGCCTCTACACACATTACAGTCACACCGGCTTGCACTATTTTTATTCAGAATAGATTACGTCCAATATGTGTCCAGGCCGTCATCTGCCGCACTATTACGTGTAATGTGTGGGGGATGGCGGTGGAGGGAGCGCAGTGTGTTACAGTAAACTCTGACCTTGTTGTATTTATTACGGTTGAAGCTTAGCCTCTCTCACCTCAGGATCCTGTGCTGGAAGCGTCAACCATAGGGGTCACATGCAGGTGTAATAACAGTGATCAGAGGCAGCCGTGGATGTGATGTCACCAGCGACGAGACAAATAGCTGCAATGCCATTTGGATACATAACATTTAAATTCCATTATTTACACCCTCCGGCCTCACTCTCCAGCACATATCACCTAGATGCATGTGGCAGTAGAATCACTTGACAGAAGAGATAGCACTTTGTCGTTGTGGGATTCTCTCTCTCTCTCTCTCTCTCTCTCTCTCTCTCTCTTTCTCTCTCTCACTTGTCCGCCTCTATAAAATTGCAGTTACGATCTCTTACCCACACATTAGTGGATTAACATGACCCCGCCCAACACATGAGCCTCAATTACATGTCAAACGTACATGATGTAGGAAGCTACATGTAGCCAAGTCTGGCATGGTCTTCCCCCAAGCACATTTCTCATGGTCTTGTGTCACCTAATACACACATACACATACATACACACACACATACATACACACACACACACACACATACACACACACACACACACATACACACACACATACACACACACACACATACATACACACACACACACACATACACAAACACATACACACACAACCTTCCTTTGTCACACATTATGCCCTGAATCCTCCCCCTTCGACACATATCCCTGTATCCCCATACTCATTGACACATATATAACCCAAAACTCTTCCTCTAATTATCACATAACCTGAATCAGTATAGTTGTGAAACTGTGCTGTCCTCACCTACCTGCCCTTGCACACACACACCTGTCCTCACCTACCTGCCCTTGCACACACACACACACCTGTCCTCACCTACCTGCCTTTGCAAACACACACACACCTGTCCTCACCTACCTGCCTTTGCAAACACACACACACCTGTCCTCACCTACCTGCCCTTGCACACACACACACCTGTCCTCACCTACCTGCCCTTGCACACACACACACCTGTCCTCACCTACCTGCCCTTGCACACACACACCTATCCTCACCTACCTACCCTTGCACACACACACCTATCCTCACCTACCTGCCCTTGCACACACACACACACCTGTCCTCACCTACCTGCCCTTGCACACACACTCACGCTCACCTGTGCTCACCTACCTGCCCTTGCACACACACACCTGTCCTCACCTAACTGCCCTTGCACACACACACCTATCCTCACCTACCTGCCCTTGCACACACACCTATCCTCACCTACCTGCCCTTGCACACACACACACACACACCTGTGCTCACCTACCTGCCCTTGCACACACACACCTGTCCTCACCTACCTGCCCCTGCACACACACACGTATCCTCACCTACCTGCCCTTGCACACACACACTTGTCCTCACCTACCTGCCCTTGCACACACACACCTGTCCTCACCTACCTGCCCTTGCACACACACGCCTGTCCTCACCTACCTGCCCTTGCACACACACACACCTATCCTCACCTACCTGCCCTTGCACACACACACTTGTCCTCACCTACCTGCCTTTGCACACACACACCTGTCCTCACCTACCTGCCCTTGCACACACACACACCTGTCCTCACCTACCTGCTCTTGCACACACACACACACCTATCCTCACCTACCTGCCCTTGCACACACACACACACCTGTCCTCACCTACCTGCCCTTGCACACACACACACACCTGTCCTCACCTACCTGCCCTTGCACACACACCTGTGCTCACCTACCTGCCCTTGCACACACACCTGTGCTCACCTACCTTGCCCGTCTGTTCCTGGTATTTTAAGATCAGTTGCTGTTTGGCTGGAAACTGGAATGTTACAACAACCCTGTTTGGAAAAAGGATATGAACAGGGGCGGTTTAAGAAAGGAGGGGGTCCATGTGCAAACCACTCCATGCGGCCCCCTCCACTATGTAATGCCATAGTCTACTGGGCATGCGCAGGGCCATGGTAACGCGTCACCCGCACCTTGTTACAGGGGACAATTCTACTGCGCATGCACAGATCACCAGGAAAATGGGCCACGTGCCATTATCCCGGTGGTCAGCACTGACGCTGGTCTCCGGAGAGGTAAGAATTACACATGGGTGCAGGGTGTTCAGTGTACCCCCCCCCCCCCCTGCACTGCACACCCTGCACCCACTATAGATACTTCAGTGTATATGAACTATTCACCTACTGGAAATCTGAGCAACAAGTGAAGACTCTATACCTCCCACCATCCAACCAGAACTGACGTTAAATTGGTAGCACCTATGTTTTATAGTTATGCCCCCCTGCCTCCGCGTCATCTCGCCTCCCGAACTGCCCACTTTCATGATGGCTGCCGAGAGGGTGGGAGGTTATTTCGGAGCTGGAGCGGGGGGACTTGCCCATTCTTGTGGGTGGCCGGGAGTGCCAGACAATTTTCGGGAGCCATCCGGCCATTGTGGGAGAGTCGGCAAGTATGCCCTTATTGCATTGTCAGCCTCTACATTATACATGGCTGGTAACATTAAAATATGGTGAGGCTGCCGCACAGTTCAAAATTCAAATAGGGGAGGACCCACATGAACTGCCAGTGAACCCCGGCCAGCGATGTCTGGCAACGTTTGGATGAGCAGTTGGTGTGACTCCCCTATTTGATTTTTAGACTATGTTGCAGCCGCACCTCTGGAGCCGCCACTGATCGCTACTTCGAGCACTCTGGAGAAAGATCTAAAGCTGGATACACACCTGAACGATGGTGTGACCCAGCAATCCGGCAAAGCGATGTAGAGATGTTTTGCACCGCGGTACACACAACATGATCCAGCGCCGCCATGTATCGTTACAACACCGCATCGGCCGAGGAATCATCCCATCTTTTGTGTAGAACAGCAGATGGGACGATTCAATGAATGACGGATTGGGAATACACACTATACGATGTGTATGATATATTGTTCTAATCCTCGCCGGAATTATATATCGGAAGATAGATTGTATAGTGTGCACCCAACTTGAGGCTCATTTTGAAGAGAAAAGTCAACAACAGGTACTTTAGAGGATGCCTAAGCTATTTATTGAAAAAAAAAACATTTATATTAGTTACAAATTTTGTCACAAGGTGACGATGTAAAGATACAAATTACTTGAAGAGCGCTACAATTGTTCAGTGTGTCCTCCATTGTGGTCATTAACAGTTTCCAGTCAAAGAACATTATTCACCGTAGCAGAACATAACATGTTAGTTGGAAAAGCCAGCACATGATGTCTAATGCTGTCTTTCAGATCTAACAGGGTTCTGCATGACATCCTTCCAGATACACCTGGTTCTGAAGGACCTATTGTACAAACTTAGAACTTGCTCCAGAGTGCTCCAAGTAGGAACACTTTAATTTTAAAGGTATGCTGTCGAGAAGCCGGCGGACCTAATCCCGACAGCAGGCTTCCTGACTGCTTAATCCCGGCAAGGCACTGATGACAGGCATCGAAATCCCGACGCCTGTTATTAGACCTACGCCGGGAGCCCGACACCCATTTAGCGATCGAGGGTAAGCCGGGCGCGGACAGCTGCGCGGGGGGGAAGGGTTAGGTTTAGGGCTCCCGGGGGGGACTTAGAGTTAGGCACCCCCCCGGGAGGTTAGGTTTAGGCTAGGGGAAGGGGGGGTTAGGGTTATGCACCCCCACGGGGGAGGTTTGGGTTAGGATCCCTGGCGGACTTAGGTTTAGGCTGCGGGGAAGGGGGGGTTAGGTTTAGGCACTTGGGGTTAGGCACCCCTAAGGGAGGGTTAGGGTCAGGGGATAGAATTAGGTTAGTTAGTACTTACCTTAGGACGATTAGGACTTCCTCCTGAGTCGGGCAGCCGCTGTCGGGATTTGGACTGCCGGCCATGCGGCCGGCGGTAAATCATACTGATTCCAATTTTAACAGCACTGTATTTATAACCACGCTCCTATATTACATTCATACTTACCTACTCTCCCGGTTATTGCAGGAGCTCACAAATCTTTGGGTAGCCGCCACAAGAGTATCTGGATTTCCCGCCCATTTCACGGCTCCGTATGGAGAGGGCTGGCTAAACGATGCAAAATGCGTCATTTAGCCCCATCCTCTCCTTAAGGTTCCGCGATTTGCGGCAGGTTGCCCTGATGGAGGCGAGGCTTAATGGCATAGTAACTCGGCCCCGCCCCCCTCCAGAGAGGAGATATTAGAAGTTGGAAAATATGATTACATTAATACCCATCAAATTACATTAATATCTCACCACCCCACTTACCTAATACTCTGCACTGCAGATGATTGCTGTGGTCAGCAGACTCGGTCTCTGAACATGTGGGAATCTGGTTCCATGTGTAAGCGAGAGAACACTCACAGATGTGAGAGTAAGGGAACACAGGAGAAGGAAGATGCAGAGATGAAGAGGGTAGGGGACAGCCAAATTCCAGGGCCCGCCTCCTATAGTCCTTGGCAGAACCCCATAAATCGGTGCCAGCACCTACAGTACCCATCTTGCGAGTCAAAAATGACCAAAGGAAAGAAAAAATTATTTAAAAAAATCCCAAATAGAAACATACATCAGTGACTCTGATGGGTATAAGTGGCTAAAACCACTGCCCCAATGCCCCTCTCCCCTCTCTAGACCTGGGCCATGTCCCGGAGATGGGGTAAGCGCCTACTAATCACTACGGCCCCTAAGTGACGTTACTTGGAGGCGTGCACCCAATGGCACGCCTCCCATGTAACGTCAGTCTGGGGGCGAGCCCAGCACTCGACACTAGCTGGGCTTCCCCCAGACCTCTCCCGGCACTGAATTCAGCTACTATGGGATCTGGCACCGCTGCACAGCTGTGGCGGTGGTGGTGCCCAACCTCCCAATTTGACCACCCGCGGGACACTTCACCCCATGGGTGGAACAGCGGGTGAGTGCTGTCCCGCTGAAATTGGGATGTTGGGAGGGAGTGCGCCCCTGTTCGACCTCTCCGGTTGAACACCCCAAGAGCCAGACGCATCCACCCATACTATAGTTTTCCATTGTACAGACACACCTCCAGGTACTGGCTCCACCTTATTTTATTGAAACTCCCAGGAGCCCCTCAGAGCAAAGACCCCCACTCGCACCATTCATCTCAGCTAGAGGAGAGATTGGCAGGATTCTGCCCATAGCGTACATTTTTTCTTTCTCCTTATAATATAAATATGTAATGTGCAGCACATGACCCGGGCTCCTGAATTGTTTCGCAGTTTGTACGTAACGTAGCTAGATGACAACCATTTCCCGGGCACAAATCAGGTTATATATAATTGTATCACTTCCCGAGAACAATAACGGATGTTTTTAATTATTTCGTTTTTTTAAACACATGAAGAATAAACAGACTGTAATCTGGAGCAGCCAAAACAACATTAACTTTTTGTTAGTTCCATTTGTACTAGACAAAACTTGGATCTAATTAGCTGGTTTATGGGTCGTAGGACATTTCTGAGTTTATGAGACACATTTTAATGATCAGAGTATTTTCCACAAATAGTTATAATTAGAAAGAAGGAAACAAGTTGATGAGAATATTGGTGTAAATCGGGTGCAGATGAGGCCACAGATCACGCAGAGCTTGGCGTATAAAGATGCTCGGGAATTAGGGCCTATTCATTATCACTAATGGGCTCGTTACACATGAGGAAACACTAATTTACACATCTTAAGTAACAGGACCATTTATTAGTAGGGGCCACCTAGCGTTCAGCCAACTGAAAGTTTTTGGATTTTGCTTACATGAATCAAAGGGCGTAGGGTTCCAGAGCCCTGTTTATTCCTATGGGAAGCAGGTCTGGTGTTGTGAAGAGGGATCCGAGTGGATGCTCAAATTCTCAAGGTGGTACAGACTATGGAGAAGTGATGTGATGTGAGGAGGGGAAGCCACAGACTGAGAGTTATATACTTGGAGGAGCAGGGTGCCCAGCAGCACAGAGTATATCAGGAGATGAGTGATGTGTTAGTGAGGACAGGGCTGCATGTGACAGGGGCAGTGACATGATGTGAGGAGGGGAATGGAGGCAGCAGGAAGCCACAGACTGAGAGTTATATAGTGGGAGGAACAGGATCCTCAGCAGCACAGAGTATATCAGGAGATGAGTGATGTGTTAGTGAGGACAGGGCTGCATGTGACAGGGGCAGTGACATGATGTGAGGAGTCTAATGGGGGCAGCAGGAAGCCATATACTGAGAGCTATATAGTGGGAGGAGCAGGGTCCCCAGCAGCACAGATTATATCAGGAGATGAGTGATGTGTTAGTGAGGACAGGGCGGCATGTGACAGGGGCAGTGACATGATGTGAGGAGAGGAATGGAGGTAGCAGGAAGCCACAGACTGAGAGTTATATAGTGGAAGGAGCAGGGTCCCCAGCAGCACAGAGTATATCAGGAGATGAGTGATGTGTTAGTGAGGACAGGGCTGCATGTGACAGGGGCAGTGACAAGATGTGAGGAGGGGAATGGAGGCAGCAGGAAGCCACAGACTGAGAGTTATATAGTGGGAGGAGCAGGGTCACCCAGCAGCACAGAGTATATCAGGAGATGAGTGATGTGTCAGTGAGGACAAGGCTGCATGTGACAGGGGCAGTGACATGATGTGAGGAGGGGAATGGGGGCAGCAGGAAGCCACAGACTGACAGTTATATAGTGGGAGGAGCAGGGTCCCCAGCAGCACAGAGTATATCAGGAGATGAGTGATGTGTTAGTGAGGACAGGGCTGCATGTGACAGGAGCAGTGACAAGATGTGAGGAGGGGAATGGAGGCAGCAGGAAGCCACAGACTGAGAGTTATATAGTGGGAGGAGCAGGGTCCCCAGCAGCACAGAGTATATCAGGAGATGAGTGATGTGTTAGAGAGGACAGGGCTGCATGTGACAGGGGCAGTGACATGATGTGAGGAGGGGAATGGAGGCAGTAAGGAGCCACAGACTGAGAGTTAGATATAGTGGGAGGAGTAGGGTCCCAGCAGCCCAGAGTATATCAGGAGAGTACTGCGCTGATGTTTCTATCAAACTGGTGCAGGATAATTGTTTTGTAAATCTCACATCTATAAGAAATAATATGTAGATGAAATAAATGTGTTTAATAGTATTAGGCTTTGCCGACAGGGATATGCCATAATGATGTGCTATTATGAGGGTTGTGATGTGCTGTATACAAACAAAAACACTTGTATAATAATAGGAATCCAGGGTTGAGATTGTGTATTGGCTAGAAACTGTGATATGTAAATAGATAAATAGGTAAATATCGTTCATTGGGCCTGATTCAGTACAGATTGCAATTGCGATCCTCCGGAACCATCCCCGACAATGGGGCCGCGCATATGCAGTAAGCGGGTCTGCACATGCACGGATGCCCCGGCACCACTCTGGGCAAAACGAAGGGATGGTTGATACATTCCACTCGGGGGTGTATTAAGACAGTAGGGGGTCCATGTGCAATCCCCATCCAGGTTCCCCACCTCTCTCCCCGGTGGCCAGCAGCACACTGACCGCAGCCGTAGACTCTGGGCACTAGTCTGTGCCCAGAGTCTACTGTGCAAGCACAGGCCACCGGAAAATGGTGATCTTCCCCGCGATTTCCATACTGCGCATGCGCAAAACACTGGGAAAATGTTGTGGCGCCCATTTTCCAGGATATTAGTGCAGCACTGATACAGCTGATGCGGAACTTCGGAGAGGTAAGTATTAAACAAATTGGCTGCAGGGTGTACGGTGTGGTCCCCACCTGCACCCATTATAGATGCGCCCGATTCCACCGGTATAATCACATCTTGCAATGTGATCAGGGGCAGTAATGTCATGTCTAGATCACATTGCAAATACCATCATTAATACATGGGCCCCTGTGTATCTTTCCATTTCATGGGCTTTTTGTGGGAGCAGGGCCATAACTAGGGTAGTGCAAGCAGTGCCATGGCACAGGGCACCGCAGGGCAGGGGGCGCTGTTTGGGCCTGTCAATTTTCCTGTTTATTATCATTCTTGTTTGTAGCTTCCTCCTCTTTTATCCCCAGCATCTCCTGGCCTCCCCTATCTCTTCCCTGGCCCTTCCCCATGAGGCCATGCTCCTCTCTCATTCTGCTGCTTTTGTCACAGTCACATCATCAATAAATACAAGGGAACCAGTTCCACTGGCAGCCATATATGCCCACGCCATGACACTACCACCACCATGCTTCACTGATGAGGTGGTATGTTTGGGATCATGAGCAGTTCCTTTCCTTCTCCATACTCTTCTCTTCCCACCACT
Source organism: Taudactylus pleione (assembly GCA_031769625.1). Taxonomy (NCBI): domain Eukaryota; kingdom Metazoa; phylum Chordata; class Amphibia; order Anura; family Myobatrachidae; genus Taudactylus; species Taudactylus pleione. Next base: position 154,197 of record JAUIMM010001494.1, on the reverse strand, counting down.
CTGGTACAAGTTGATCTTTGTCTCATCTGTCCATAGGATGTTGTTCCAGAACTGTAATGGCTTTTTTAGATGTTGTTTGGTAAACTCTAATCTGGTCTTCCTGTTTTTGAGGTTCACCAATGGTTTACATCTTGTGATGAACCCTCTATATTCACTCTTGTGAAGTCTTCTCTTGATTGTTGACTTTGACACATATACACCTACCTCTGGAGAGTGTTCTTGATTTGGCCAACTGTTGTGAAGGGGTTTTTCTTCACCAGGGAAATAATTCTTCTGTCATCCACCACAGTTGTTTTCCGTGGTCTTCCGGGTCTTTTGGTGTTGCTAAGCTCTCCGGTGCATTCTTACTTTTTAAGAATGTTCGAAACAGTTCATTTGGCCACACCTAATGTTTTTGCTATCTCTTTGATGGGTTTGTTTTGATTTTTCAGCCTAATGATGGCTTGCTTCACTGATAGTGACAGCTCTTTGGATCTTTGGATCTCATATTGAGAGTCGACAGCAACTGATTCCAAATGCAAATGTCACACCTAGAATCAACTCCAGACCTTTTACCTGCTTAATTGATAATGAAATAACGAGGGAAGAGCCCACACCTGTCCATGAAATAGCGTTTGAGTTGATAGTCCCATTACTTTTGGCCCCTTAAAAAGTGGGAGGCACTTATAGAAACCGTTGTAATTCCTACACCGTTCACCTGATTTTGATGTAATTACCATGAAATTAAATCTGAAAGTCTGCAGGTAAAGCACATCTTGTTTGTTTCATTTCAAAGCCATTGTGGTGGTGAATAGAGGCCAAAATATGAAAATTCTGTCAATGTCCCAATATTTATGCACCTGACTGTATATGTACTAGGGGTGTGCACCGGCCACTTTTCATGTTTTGTGTTTTGGTTTTGGATCTGGATCTTTCTTCGTGTTTTGGATCTGGATTGGTTTTGCCAAAACTACGCTTCCGTGTTTTGGGTTCTGGGTTTTGTGATTTGGATCTGTATTTGTTTTTTAAAAAAGCATAAAAACAGCTAAATTCACAGAATTTGTAGGTTTTTCTGCTCCTATGCTATTATTAACCTCAATAACCTTAATTTCCACTAATTTCCAGTCTATTCTGAACACCTCACACCTCACAATAGTGTTTTTATGTCCAAAAGGTTGCACCGAGGTAGCTGGATGACTATGCTAAGCGATACGAGTGGGCGGCACAACACGTGGCCAATCTAGGAGTGGCACTGCAGTGACAGACAGGATGGCAGTTTGAAAAACTAGGCCCCAAACTGTACATAATGCAAATGCAAAGAAAAAAAAGAGGTGCAAGATGGAATTGTCCTTGGGCCCTCCCACCCACCCTTATGTTGTATAAACAGGACATGCACACTTTAACAAACCAATCATTTCAGCGCCAGGGTCTGCCACACGACTGTGGCTGAAATGATTGTTTCGTTTGGGCCCCCACAAAACAAGCTGGCAATTAATCTGTCCCTGCACAAACTGGCTCTACGGAGGCAAGATGTCGTTCTCATCCTCCTCATCCACCAATTCCTCACCCTCTTCAGTGTTGTGTACATCCTCATCCTCACAGAGTATTAACTCGTCCCCGCTGGAATCCACCACCACTGGTCTCTCTGTACGTTCTGGAGGCTGGTCTCCCTGGAAGAGTTGATAATTCATTTTTATGAACATCATCTTCTCCACATTTTGTGGAAGCAACCTCCTCCACCTTTCGCTGACAAGGTTCCCGGCTGCACTAAACACTCTTTCGGAATACACACTGGAGGGGGGGCAACTCAGGTAAAATAGAGCCAGTTTGTACAGGGGCCTCCAAATTGCCTCTTTTTCCTGCCAGTACAGGTACGGACTGTCTGACATGCCTACTTGGATGCTGTCACCGATGTAATCCTCCACCATTCTGTCAATGGTGACAGTATCATATGCAGTGACAGTAGACATGTCAGAAATTGTTGCCAGGTCCTTCAGTCCGGACCAGATGTCCAAACTTGGTCCTGCCTGCCCTGCATCACCGCCAGCGGGTTGCTTAGAATACCTAAGTTTTTTCCTGGCAGTCCCAATTGCGGGAGAAAATGAAGAAGGAGCTTTTGACGTGTCACGTTCCGCTTCAGCTGACAGTGTTTTCACCACCAGGTCTTTGCACCTCTGCAGGCTTGTGTTGGCTGGAAAGAGAGACACCACATAGGCTTTAAACCTAGGATCGAGCATGGTGGCCAAAATGTAGTGGTCTGATTTCAACAGATTGACCACCCTGGAATCCTGGCAAAGCGAATGAAGGCCTTCATCCACAAGTCCCACATGCCGAGCGAAATCGCTCCATCTTAGCTCCTCCTTCACTTTCTCCAGCTGCTTCTGCAAAAGCCTGATGAGGGGAATGACCTGACTCAAGCTGGCAGTGTCTGAACTGACTTCACGTGTGGCAAGTTCGAAGGGCTGGAGAACCTTGCACAACACGGGAAAAGTCGAGCCTGACTCGGATCAGCCTCGGATTGGGGGGGGCTAGGGGGGGTTCGGATTTCAGAAATCCGAACCCGCTCACCCCTAATATGTACTATATATATATAGAGAGAGAGAGAGAGAGAGAGAGAGAGAGAGAGAGAAAATGAGTGGGTACGGTGCCCACAAATGTGTGTATTCAAGTGTATTGTAATTTAACAATTACTACAATACAGCAATAAAACCCAATATAAAAGGGCGTCAGCTCAATGTCACAAAGAAAATACTGGTAAAAGTATTAATAATAAATATAGAAAATGGATTGACTTGAGAGCGACTAAGTTGCTAAAATGTGCTCATAATGTGAATTAAATATAAATATTAATAAATGAAAAAACCCAAGACAAAATTCATAGAAATAAAGTGCCAGTGCATAAATACGTATAAACCAATAATAAACAATTTTTTAAGAGATACAATTTCATATAATGGGATAAAAAGGGGGGCTAAGGGGAGGGAGGGAACATAGGGAATGATATATGTTTAATATATATTTTTTCTGGTATATCAAAAACTCAAAATTGATATAGAATGTTTTATTATGGACATACACTATGACTGGAAGCTACTTAGCCTACAAAAAGTCGAGTTTGATTAAAACTTCTTTAATAACTAGACAGGAAGTGATACGGTCTTCTGATCTCTAATGAGCTGGTGTGGGGGTATAAATAGGAGAATATCCCACTAGACTAGTATCCCCTTGATGAAGTCCCATGGACGAAACGCGTTGGGAGTGACCAGACCTTGCCTCTTGGACATATGAAATAATCCACCTCCACTTTGTCCACTCAGTTAAGCTGCTAATTTATTTATTATCTATCTATTTTTAAAAAAAAGAATGCTTCCTTTTTTAAACGGCATGAAATATTTTTTATTCTGATCCTTCTTTTATATTCCTGTACTGTTATCCATTTTAATAGCATATATTGCTTACTTCTTTAATATTGTATATTCCCTATGTTCCCTCCCTCCCCTTAGCCCCCCTTTTTATCCCATTATATGAAATTGTGGCCCTCATTCAGAGCCGTACGCTCTGAGCAGAACGCTCGCTCTGAATGAGGGCCGCCCTCCATAAAAATGGAGCGTCCTCCTGGACGCTCGTATAGCTGTGGGTCACCACCCACAGCCTATACGAGCGTGCAGTTTGATGGCCGCGATGGTCGTGACCATCGCGACCATCGAAACTGCGAGCCGGAGCCTGCGGTTGAGGTTTTCAACCGCAAGGGCCGGAGTGATTTTGGCTCTATCAGAGCCAAAATCACTCCCACTGACATCACTAGTGATGTCAGTGGGCCGGCTTCTGACGGTAGGTGTTCCCTTGGGAACGCCCCCGTCAGGGAGGCACGCCCCGGCACGCCCACCAAAGGTGGCGTGCTGTCAATCAACATCGACAGCACGCCCCCTTTGATCAGACACAACAAGCGAAGGACTTTCCTTCGCTCGTCGCGTCTGGCGCATGCGCACGACGGAGCTCCCTCCGTCGTGCGCATGCTCAGTGCAGACCATCGACCCACTTGCGAGCGGACAGCCGCTCGCGAGTGGGTCTGAATCAGGCCCAGTGTCTCTTAATAAATTGCTTATTATTGGTTTTTCATTTATTAATATTTATATATAATTCACGTTATGAGCACATTTTAGCAACTTAGTCACTCTCAAGTCAATCCATTTTATATATATATATACTGTGTATATATATATATATATATATATAAATATATATACACACACACACACACACACACACACACACACACACACACACACACACAGTATACATATATATATATAGTACAGCTTTTTATTATTCAGAGCATCATATAGTTCTAATAGCAGCTAAATCTACATAACACTAAGGGCCTGATTCAGACCCACTCGCGAGCGGCTGTCCGCTCGCAAGTGGGTCGATGGTCTGCACTGAGCATGCGCACGACGGAGGGAGCTCCGTCGTGCGCATGCGCCAGACACGACGAGCGAAGGACTTTCCTTCGCTCGTTGTGTCCGATCAAAGGGGGCGTGCTGTCAATGTTGATTGACACCACGCCCCCTTTAGTGGGCGTGCCGGGGGCGTGCCTCCCTGACGGGGGCGTTCCCACGGGAACGCCTCCCGTCAGAAGCCGGCCCACTGACATCACTAGTGATGTCAGTGGGAGTGATTTTGGCTCTGATAGAGCCAAAATCACTCCGGAGCTTGCGGTTGAAAACCTCAACCGCAGGCTCCGGCTCGCAATTTCAGAGCGCACGCTCTGAATGAGGGCCAGGCTCCATTTTCATGGAGCGTCCTCCTGGACGCTCGTATAGCTGTGGGTCACCACCCACAGGCTATACGAGCATGCATTTTGATGGCCGCGATGGTCGTGACCATCGCGACCATCGAAATTGCGAGCCGGAGCCTGCGGTTGAGGTTTTCAACCGCAAGCTCCGGAGTGATTTTGGCTCTATCAGAGCCAAAATCACTCCCACTGACATCACTAGTGATGTCAGTGGGCCGGCTTCTGACGGGAGGCGTTCCCGTGGGAACGCCCCCGTCAGGGAGGCACGCCCCCGGCACGCCCACCAAAGGGGGCGTGCTGTCAATCAACATTGACAGCACGCCCCCTTTGATCGGACACAACGAGCGAAGGAAAGTCCTTCGCTCGTCGTGTCTGGCGCATGCGCACGACGGAGCTCCCTCCGTCGTGCGCATGCTCAGTGCAGACCATCGACCCACTTGCGAGCGGACAGCCGCTCGCGAGTGGGTCTGAATCAGGCCCTAAGTTTCCTAGTGTTGGTGTCAGGGAAGATCTGATCCAGAAGAACCGTACATTTATACACAATCCCCCGCTCTGACTCCTATGGTAAGTAATACCAGCGACCGCCATACCATCCCTATTTTAGTTTGGGGCACTTGGTTTTCCCTGGTGACCCTGAATCCTGTATGACAATACAATAATTCACATTGTAGATTTTCAGTATCGGAAAGAGAGATGAATTGTATTTTGTGCCAGACATGGGAACAGTTACAGGATAACAAGACATCCACTGAGAGTTTATGTTTTATAACAAGCCACTAACCGTACGTTGTGTAACAGGAACACGCTAGAACATACATGCTCCACATGGAAAACATAAGGAAACGTGACAGAGTTTTTCCATTTGACGTTTTGTTCCCAAAAAAGCCATAAAAGGAAAAGGAATGTTTATTTATAGGTTTATAGACATGAGATTTGGCCATTCTGCAATCATTTCCTAGAGCTAAAACTGTAATAAAGTTATAAAATCAAAATTGTTTTGAGGAGTTTGAGTCTGTATTGAGCCCCCCCCCCCCCCCCCGGTGTCACAACTCTGGGCTTCACCAGCATTTTTTAAACATACAGTAGGAAAAGCATGTAATGAAATTGGGAATGGAACCTATTGCACTCAGCAAATCGCGCCACGCAAGGCGTACAACCGTGTGCGGATATGCACCAGCGAATCAATAAGATTTCATGATGTAATCGCAGTGCGCGCCATAGCGTACCGTAGCATATGCTGCTGCGGGTAATCACATGGCGCGATGCATGCGCACGTTTTTAACACAATCAGCAAGGATGTAAGAGGACACAGCTGTATCCAGGGCCGGAGCAAGGTTTCTGGGTGCCCTAGACAACATTTCATCCACCGCCCCTGCTCCCTCCAATTCATACTATGCCACGCATTAGTGACCCCAATTTATAATATGCCACACAGCAGTGTCCCAAATGTATAATATACTATATAGAAATGACACACATGTGCCTCAAGTTCTTTATATGCCATACAACTGTAACCCACATTACCACACATCCGTGCCCCAATACATATTTATGCCACAAATCTGTGCCCCAAAATATTTCAGCACCCATTAACCCCTCCACACATATTCACCCAACCAGCGCTCATTAACTCCCCCCCACACACACACACACTGACCCATTCAACACACAATAACAAACATACACATACTCTCTCTGCCAGCACTCATTAAACACATACAAAGATTACCAGTGCTCGTTACCTCTGACACACACTCACGCTTCCAGGACTCATTAACTCCCCCAGTGGCAAACGCAGGAATTCTAGAGGGGGGTTTCCAAATGTGATCACAGTAAGCCATTATATGCGGCAGTAGGGCCGTCCTGCCTGAGCTGAATGTTTTTGTTTCAGACGTGGGCACCATTCCAGAGCATGGGAGCAAGTCCGGGAGTCTGGGGGAGCAGCAGAAGAACCCAGCGCTGCCCTGGACATATATATGTACATATTGCTCTCATTATGCACTGAATAGTGTATTATTATACAGTATTAATAATTAACCCTATTGATGGTCTATAGCAGTGTACCCATGTTTTCCACATCTCCTAGTTGGTGCACAAGTGTATTTATTACTGGCTGATACATTTTAAAAGATCCACAGGTGGTGCTAATTATTTCATTTGTGATACTGAAAAGAACATTCTGTTATATTACTAATTCTATTGTGGTCATGGTGTGTGCTGGGGAGGGGGATTTCCAGGCATACAGAAACCCCCCCTGCATTTGCCTATGCCCCTACACACACACTCTCACCCTGCCAGCTCTCAGGGGCGGCCACCACTACTGCGGACTCTACTGAACTGACACGTGACAGTGCAGTGGTGGGGGCTGGAGGAGTTACTTTGTGAGCCCTGGTCATCAGTAGTTCCAGTACTCAGCATCGCCCTCCAATGGTTTGGTGCCCTTAGACAGCCGCCTAATGGTATCACCGGCCATATCTGTATCAGTGAGATACATGCAGCTACTTGTGAGTATTAATGTGTAAATAAATGGTTCATTTAAGAAGGAGAAGGTATGGGCTCTGGGCCTGATTCTGACCCGCTCACGAGCGCTGAGTGCTCGCAAGCAGGTCGATGGTGCCCTAGTGTGCATGCGCACGACGGAGGGAGCTCCGTCGTGCGCATGCGCGAGACCCAAATAACGACGGGGTAGCCGTTGTTATGGGTCTCGCACCAAAGGGGGCGTGCTGTCGATGTTGATTGACAGCATGCCCCCTTTGGTGGGTGTGCGGGGGGCGTTGCTACCAGATGGAGGCGTTCCCATGGGAACGCTTACTGTCTGGGTCCGGCCCCACTGACATCACTAGTGATGTCAGTGGGAGTGATTTTGGCTCTGATAGAGCCAAAATCACTCCAGGGCTTGCGGTCACCGAGACCCTACCGCAGGGTCTCGTCACAAGCCCGATGGTCGCGATGGTCTTGACCATCACGACCATTTCTTTGGCCACTCGCATATGCTGTGGGTGGTCACCCACAGCTTTGAGAGCGGCCAGGAGGCCGCTCCAAGTTTAGGTAGGAGGGCCCTGATTCAGAGCGAGCGCTCTGGTCCAGAGCGTCCGGCTCTGAATCAGGCCCTCTGATTGATCACTTTATTCCCTGACAGATTCGTCAGGAGAGAACATGTACAGGAGGCAAGTTTTGCAGTGAGGAAGTGTCAATATATAACACTTTTCACAGATTGTGTTGGTGACACAAAGTAACAAATCTATAAATGGTAAAAGATGCAAAACAAAACCACGAGTTTCATTTGTGGTGGCTGAGCAGAAAGGCAGAAATAGCCTGTCTGTTATCATATATGGTTTCCATTTTAATCTGCTATATGCCAAAAGAAAATATTATAATTCTGTTTCCAGTGGGAGAGGGAAGATTCTTTTTTTTTCAAATGGTTTTATAGCCAGAAAGATTATGCAGTTCATTACATCATTGGTCATTATCTCACACATCACACAGAACAGCCTGGTGGGCAAGGACGTGATCACTGGATAACTATGGGACTGCCTGGAGCATCCTGAGGATGTTCCACGTGGCTGTACATGTTGCCAGCTCTCATAAGTTACTGTGGGAGTTATCATGACATCTCTCCCTATACAGTGTGGGAGGTGGAGCAGGGCGGGCTGTGGTGGAGGATGAGCATGGCAGGTACCGTCCCCCATAGCATACCACCAAGTGTAACTGCACCAGCCGTATCACCCTCCTTACTTCCATAATCATCCACGAGTAATATTATCCTTTATCAAGTCACACTGCTGTGAAAACTAAACTGGAAGGCGAGATTCACTCATGTCTGAAATGTCTGCTGTTGATTTGTTTGCTGCCTGCCCTGACCTCTGGCCTGTATCTGGCCAATCTGCCTGTCTCTCACTGCTGTATTTCAGTGTGTTGTATCTATCTAAATTCCTGTTACCCACTCATAGTCCCAGACCAGGTCTACTCTTTATCTTGCCCACAGTCAATCCTACATCAAATATTCTAACATCACATTTTCGTTTGCCTAGGAAAAAAATACAATTAAATTACTTGGACTGTGACTACTTTCAAAATACTTGGGTTAAACAATATATAAATTAGTCGGTATGTACATTGTACTTAGGAACAGTGTAATCAATCAGTGCTTACAGTCAGTCATATAAATTGAGGTCTGGCAGTAGATGGAAGACAAAGAGCCATTTCTTAAAGCAAAACTCTTAGTGACAATGTTTCCCTGATTTAGCTCAGCTTGATGTAAGGGTCTGGTTCAACTCTACTCCAACCAGTTAAAATCCCACTTCTAACACCAATGAATTGTTTTAACAGTGTTACCCAGGAGGACAGTTAGGTGTTGATTGATCAGAAGTTACATGTATTGCTTGACAGTAGAGTGCACATACATGCTAAAAACATGGAAGTATAGAATTTCTCAATCTAGTTATAAAATAATAATAATGATCTTTATAGACTGTAACAGTGATAGTTCTGCAAAGTGGCAAATCCATATACTGTATGGTGATACACATTTTATGCAAAATAAACATGTCAGATGTCTATTACCACATATGGGATTAAAATGGATGTTATACAACACCTCATCTATCTCTTTTGCCGGTAAGTGTCTTATAGAGGAAGCTACGTCAATTTGAGAAATTATCTGCATTTGTATGGTCTGACAAGCAGACAAAGATAACATTTCCCTATTAACTGTGGAAATATTAGTTTGCCACTCATCTCAGCCAGGTTATGGCCTGGTTTGCTAGACTGGGTCATTGTGTATGGACTCAGACAGAAGCAGATAATATGAAGGTCTGTTCTTTGGTGTCCATTATGGCACCATTTCAGTCTACCCAGCGCAGACAAACCCCAGACCAGTTCAAGTAGCCTATTTGCTATATTCCGCAGTTATGGTAACTCTGTATTCCACAGCCATACAAAAATGAGTCCATTACAACAGCAACTTACCCCCCTTGTGACTAATTGTATTGACCCTTCTGAGCGTATTTTCTCCATGTATGGTGGACATGGCCAAGAATAGGTTCCTTCTGGCCAGCAATCCAAGAGGTTTTAAGAAGAGAAATTTGGGACTAGAATTCATCTGACACCATAGTCTTCTCTTTTAGGCTTACCCATTTTTGAACTACTGAGTGCAAATACTATAGCCCTGCACTCCACATCATTCAGACGGCTAGGGGTTAGATAGCTACATTATGGAAACAACAAGCAATACCGGCTATGTTGGAAGTTAAGAACAGGATTTGATGCAAAGAATAATTCTGCAATCACATATAACTTGTAAAGACTACCTCATATTGTACTTCCTCAACCTGCATTGTCCTATCCGTCCAGCCCATTATTATAATAATGATTGAGGCAGCACCTGAACTGAACCCTTCAGCCCTACTGCTTTTCCTCCGCCAAACCTTAGATAGCTGGACATTCCACATTTATGGTGACCCTGCCACAATATCAATATATATATATACATACACACACACACGAGTATATCTGTGAACTTCTAGGTTGGCACCAACTCATTCTTACTCCAATTTTACATTTCAGACACGGGATTCCACTAACCAGAATGACTCGGACACAGCAACCAAACACTCACGTACGGCCTTCGCTCTGAATATGGCCGCCCTGGTGCTGGGAATCATCATGTTTATCATCGTCATCGTCTACATGGTTGTCATTAGAATGCAGAAACACTAGAATGCAGATATAGCCCTACTTCTTCCCATACCAAGAAGTGGAGGACCCTACGACTTTCTACTATTCACCCAATATCAGTGTAAAAGAGAATATTATATAATAAAACAACCAGTGTTTGTCATATTTCACTTCCGTAAGTCTTTCATGTTGTTCCAGGGAGTCCACATTAGAATTTAGGGAATGGTAACGGGATCTAGGGCACAATTGCTGGTTACTGCTACCATAAAATGATTTGTTACCCAGGGACGTGTAGTCAGGGTAGACTGTCATACTCCTGAGACTTGATATAAAATGATTAGAATAATACAAAGAAAATATTTATAACTTATAAGCATCTTCTTTGTTTATTGTAATTATTTTTATAGTTAACACTCACCAGCTTTGTGGAGCTCCCTGGGACAGCAAGGAGATGAGAGATGAGGCAGCAACAGCTCAGCCTCACTTCTGTATAGTCAGACACTGCTTACAGAGCTGGGGGTGTGTTAGGATCTGGGTTTGTTGTGGACCCGGGGTGGAAATAGGAGCAGACACCTGAACAGATTTAAATTGAAAAGTGGGTTTTTTAATGGGTGAACTTTCAAACATGTACACGGATAATAAAATAAAGTCCAGAATATTAAGAGGAGAGTGATGATTAGAAACTGTAGTGAAGTATGTATAGGCAATGTCCAAGTAGTGGCAGAACTTATAAAAGTCTTTGTAATCAAATGGTAACTGCAAGGCTGCAGACAGGATAACAGTACTGATTGAAACTGGTGAGGTGAAATCCGGAGGTAATGGAGTAGTTAGAATAGCAGCAGCTGATGAATTAAGTGGAGAGTTGTACTGAGATGGCTCAATGTAGAAACAGAGAGCTAGGTAAATGGAGGCAGTGTAGGTTCAGGGTTAACTGTACACACAGGTCCTTTGGCAGGGAAAGGGTAAGTAGAAGGTGCAGGATGGTTCCAGCAGGAGACTGGGAGCAGGCAGAGTGGTGCAGGCTACTTAGAAGCTGGGATCCAGCAGGAGCACAGGCAAGCACTCAAACAGGCAGGCTTACAGGAGCACAGGAACGCTCTCACAGCTACGCTGTGAAACACGTTGCACTGGCAACTATGGGAAGCTCTGAACTCCCTTAAGTACCCGGTGCAGAATTGTCATAGGTCAGAGAGAGCATGTGACATGCCAGGACTGGAGCAACTAAGTCACATGACCAGAGGCAAGATGGTGGCGCACATACCAGAGTGGAAAGGAAACACCACCATGCCTACCCTAGCCAGAATGAGACAGTGCCTGCGGACACCTCGCACAGCCAACGCCCACCACCAGACACCAGCCCCTCTGCCAGAAGGACCATGCCACTGCACCCTTACAGGTAATACCCATCATCCCATATGCCAAGAAACTCTGGTCATGACAGGGTGGGGCCACGCCACAGGCAGAAAGCTGCACAGAAAGAGAGGTAATAGAGGCATGCCTCTGAGTATGGGGGGTATGCCTTGAGCACTGATGGACACCTTGGATGTGTCATGTGACCAGGATGTGCACAGCAGTGTTTAGAGATCATAGCTCAGTCAGCAGCAGCAATAGAAGACACCGTGATGCAGGTAGGAGAATCAATGGACATTGAAGCTTAGTGTAGTAATGGGAGAGTTACAGTGAGTATGGGGTGAGACAGGCTCCCTGCACTCAGACCCACCTCCATGTGTGCCTCCCCAGCTACTGACCTCACCGCACGTCACTGTGGTTACCTACCACTTTATTTGCTTGATGCATCAAGCAGTGATAACAGTGGAGAAGAGGACCAGTGGAGAAGTTGCCTATAGCAACCAATCAGCTTTGAGGAAGCATTTATCAAGTACTTTCTATAAAATGATAGGTAGATGGTGATTGGTTGCTATGGGCATTTTCTCCACCTTTATCACTGCTTGATACATCAATATGTGGTTCAACTAGGTGTATATGTGCAGTTATCCTTCTTTCCTGCAAATAAAATGAGATTTCCTCTATTTCCTGAACTAATATAGAAAAACGAACCCCACAGGGTGTATTGTGCAAAGTACCAGCGTGTAATTGTCCGTACATGATAGGAGCAGAGGGAAGAAAAACAATCTGACAGAACTATTCTATTTCTGTGAATCCAGAACAAATAGAGATGTAAATGAACAAGAGCAGTGGTATTGTAACTTTTATTTTTATCCAGAATAATTAAAATGCTGAGAATTGAATCCCGATTACAGCACAAGTAAACCCTAGTCCTAAAACTGGGAGAGAGAAGCAGAATTGGTGCAGTGCCAAAGAAAAACCCAACGATCGCAGCCAGGGCCACCACGCAGGAGAGATATAGGAGAGATTAGGTGTTGCCCAAAATGGGTGTGGTATTTCTCTGTCAACATTTATCACCTCGACATTCATCATGTCAACATAAGAATATCAACACAGTCGTAATGTTGACGTGCATGTCAACTCGCGACATTGACCACGTTGACATAATAACAGAGTGTTGAGAAAAGGTCCCTGGTTTTCTATTGGTGACTTACCTGGTACGGCGGGTCTGGCGGTTTCATCTGATGACATCATGAGGACTTCCAGTGGATCCTATGGTGCAGTAAGTATTGATAATATTATCCCCTAACACTCCCCCTAGTGCCTAAACCTGAACTCCCCTTCTGCAGCCTAATTTTACCCTTCCTCCTAGTATCTAACCTTAACCCTTCTGTCCCGTAGCCCAGAGGTTCCCAAAAGCAATCTTCAAGGCTCCCCAACAGTTCAGTTTTAGCGATATCCATTTTTGAGCACAGGTGGTTAAATCTAATTGACTGAGGTTCTAATTAAGCCATTGTGCTCTACCAAGGATATCTTTAAAACCTAAACTGTTGGGGAGCCTTGAGGACCGCATTTGGGAACCTCTGCCATAGTCTATCCCTGAACCTCCCCCTAGTGCCTAAGCCTATAACCTACCCTCCTGCAGCCTAACCCCCTAGTGCCTAACCTACCCTCCTGCAGCCTATCCTTAACCCTCCCCCAAGTGCCTAACCCTAACCTCCCCATCTGCAGCCTAAGTTCCTCTAGTGCCTAACCCTACCCTCCCACAGACTAACCCTAAACCTTCTCCTCGTGCCTAACTCTAAACCTCCACCTAGTGGATAATCCTAACATCCACACCCATAGCCTAACCCCCCCTGAGTGCCTAATCCTAACCTCCCCATCTGCAGCCTAACCCCGCCTAGTGCCTAACCCTAACCCTAACCTACTCTCCCATAGCCTAACCCTAAACCTTCCCCTCATTACCTAACTCTAAACTCTCTCCCTAGTGCCTAAGCTTAACCCTCCCTCTAGTGCAGGGGTTCCCAACCACGGTCCTCAAGGCAGAGTAACAGTCCTGGTTTTAGGGATAGCCATACTTGAGCACAAGTGACTGAATTAGTGCCTCAGTTATTTTGATTTAACCATCTGTGCACAATCATGGATATCACTAAAACCAGGACTGTTAGTGTGCCTTGAGGACCGAGGTTGGGAATCAGTGCTCTAGTGCCTAACCCTAACCTCCCCTTCTGTAGCCTAACCCTCCCCAAATGTCTATCCCTAACCCTCCCCACCCGTAGCCTAACCCTAACCCCTTCCTCCCGGAGCCTAACCCTATCTCTCCCCCTAGTCTTTAACCCTGACCTTCCCTCCCATAGCCTATTTATAACCCTTGCCCTAGTGCCTAACCAAAAAAACTACCCCTCCTGTAGCGTAACCCTAACCCTTCCATTTGTGCCTAACCCTAACCTCCTCTCCCATAACCTAACCCTCCCCCTAGTGCCTAACCCTAACCCTCCCCTCTCATAGCTTAACTCTAATCCTTCCCCTAGTGCCTAACTCACCATAACCTCCCCTTCCATAGCCTAGCTATTCCCCTAGTGCCTAACCCTAACCCTAACATAATGTTTAACCCTAATCTTCCCCTCCCACAGCCTAACTCTCTCCCTAATGCCTAACTCTACCCTCCCCTCCCATAACCAAACCCTCCTTGTGCCTAAACCTAACCTTCCCTCCCATAGCCTAACCCCCCCATAGTGTTTAACCCTAACGAAAAAAACTACCCCTCCTGTAGCATAACCCTAACCCTTCCATTTGTGCCTAACCCTAACCTCCCCTCCCATAACCTAACCCTCCCCCTAGTGCCTAACCCTAACCCTCCCCTCTCATAGCTTAACTCTAATCCTTCCCCTAGCACCTAACTCACCATAACCTCCCCTTCCATAGCCTAGCTATTCCCCTAGTGCCTAACCCTAACATAATGTTTAACCCTAATCTTCCCACAGCCTAACTCTCTCCCTAATGCCTAACCCTACCCTCCCCTCCCATAACCTAACCCTCCTTGTGCCTAAACCTAACCTTCCCTCCCATAGCCTAACCCCCCCATAGTGTTTAACCCTCCCATCCCATAGCCTAGCCCCAACCCTCCCCCTTGTGCCAAACCTCCACTCCCATAGCCTAACCCCCCCATAGTGTTTAACCCTAACCAAAAAAACTACCCCTCCTGTAGCGTAACCCTAACCCTTCCATTTGTGCCTAACCCTAACCTCCCCTCCCATTACCTAACCCTCCCCCTAGTGCCTAACCCTAACCCTCCCCTCTCATAGCTTAACTCTAATCCTTCCCCTAGCACCTAACTCACCATAACCTCCCCTTCCATAGCCTAGCTATTCCCCTAGTGCCTAACCCTAACATAATATTTAACCCTAATCTTCCCCTCCCACAGCCTAACTCTCTCCCTAATGCCTAACCCTACCCTCCCCTCCCATAACTTAACCCTCCTTGTGCCTAAACCTAACCTTCCCTCCCATAGCCTAACCCCCCCAGTGTTTAACCCTCCCCTCCCATAGCCTAACCCCAACCCTCCCCCTTGTGCCTAACCTCCATTCCTGTAGCCTCACCCTAACACTAGTGCCTAACCCTAACCACCCCTCCTATAGCCTAACCCTAACCTCTCCTCCCATAGCCTAACCATAACTTTAGTGCCTAATCCTAACCTCCCCTCCTATAGCCTAACCCTAGCCCTCCAATTTGTGCCTAACCCTAACATTTCCCCTAGTGCTTAACCCTAAACATTCCCCTCCTGTAGCCTAACTCCCCCACTTGCGCCTAACCCTAGCCTACCCTCCCCTAATGCCTAACTGTACCCCTCCCCTCCCATAGTCTAATTCTAAACCTCCCCCTAGTGCCTAACTCTACCCTCCCCTCCCATAGCCTAACCCTAACTATCCCCCAGTGCCTTATCCTAACCTCCCCTTTTGTAGCTTAACCCTAACTCTCCTTACTGGCTAATGCTAAACATTCCCATCCTGTAGCCTAACCCTAACCCTCCCATTTGTGCCTAACCCTAACCTTCCCTCCCATAGTTTAACCCTAACTCTCCAACTTGCGCCTAACTCTCATGTTTGCCCCTAACGTCTCCTTCCGTAGTGCTTAACTATATCCCTCTCCTTCCACAGCCTAATCCTATTCCTCCCCCTCTCATAGCCTAACCCTAACTCTCCCCTTAGTGCCTAACCCTAAATGTTCCCCTATTGTAGCCTAACCCTCCCCATTGTGCCTAACCCTAAATGTTCCCTTCTCATAGCCTAAGCCTAACCCTCCCCCTTGTGCCTAACCCTAATCATTCCCCTCCTGTAGCCTAACCCTAACCCTTCCCTGCTGGTCTGTGCCCCCTTCCCCCTCTCAGCGCCCATAATGCAATTTTAGCTTCTCTCTTCAACTGAGGTGACCCGGCATATGTGGGGATAATTTTATAAAAAAATTATATATATATGAATGTCAGGAACCGTGTTTACCTTCAGGCTCTTTCTGCTCTATTTTGGCGGGGGTCCTGGCCTGGGGGCTCTCAGAGTTCCCTCCGGCTCCAGACACTGGGCGTGGCTATGGTGGCTCCTGACCAGCTGAGTGTGTTGCTGATGGGTTCCCAGTGTGGTGGTGGTCTCAGGGTGCTTGAGGCTCCAGCGGCATTCCCGCCAGATCAGGACACTAGGCACTGCCATATTGGTCTCTGTCAGCTGACCACTAAGTCTCCATTGATATCCAGGCCGGCATCCACCTGACTGCATCAGCCAATCACTGTGCTTCACAGGGTATATTTTCCTGGTCCTGACAGCATTCAATGCCTGAGCTTCGTCACTGTTTGGCATCCAAGGCTCCAGCTCCCTGGTGTCACGGCTGCTGACACTTGAGACTCCTGGAAATAGTCAGGCCTACTGGGCACTATAAACTGAGGTGATTTTAGGATTGACCTTTTCATGGAATCTCAGTAACACGGAATAAAAGTAAATGGAATTTATTCACAGGCAAAATATTATAGCAACGTATCACATAAAGTCTCAACAACACAGAAGTTCAGATATGCAGAAGTAAATATAGGAGTAAATCCCCATATGTAAATAAAGTCTCTGATACTAATGTGGTAGGGAACCCCGAGTCTCATATGAGGCTAAGACCTCAGGGTGGTATAAAGGACGTTACTAGGGTTGAGCCCTGTAGTGTGATGAAAATCCGGAACAGGGTTGAGCCCTGCAATGTAGTGAAGATCCGGAACAGGGTTGAGCCCTGAGACGTGGTGAAAATCCGAGGCAGGGTTGAGCCCTGTGATGTGAAGCAGGGTTGAGCCCTGTGATGCAGTGAAAATCCGGGACAGGGTTGAGCCCTGAAATGCAGTGAAGATCTGGAGCAGGGTTAAGCCCTGTGATGTAGTAAAGATCCAGAGCAGGGTTGAGCCCTGTGATGTAGTGAAGATCCAGGACAGGGTTGAGCCCTGCAGTGTGACGAGGATCCGGAGAGGGGTTGAGCCCTGCGATGTAGTGAGGGTCCGGAGCAGGGTTGAGCCCTGCAGCTTGACGGGGATCCAGAGCGGGGTTGAGCCCCGCGATGCATGAAGGGTCCGGAGCAGGGTTGAGCCCTGCAGAGTGATGGGGATACGGAGCGGGGTTGAGCCCCGCGATGCACGAAGGGTCCGGCGATGATAACTGTAACGGTGCAGTTGACAACTGTAGTAAAGGTGAGTTCAATGTCCATGGAAGTAGAAGACAACAGGCAGAGTAAATAATCCAGCAGGGAGTACAACCACAGTGATGGAGCAGGATAACAATACTTAGGCAATGGCAATGCTGAGCTCTGTAGTGCGGCTGGTAACCAGTATCAGAAGTTTAACCGGAACATGGGCAGAGATATAGCAAAGTCCACAGCAAACCACAGGCACAGCGGGGATCTGGCAGGAGTCCAAGAAAAGACCTGAAAGTAACGTTGCACAGACACTGAGACACAGTTAGTAACAGGCTTTATACTATGGGTCTGTGATCCATAGGAAGTTTCAGAACTTGTGACCCAAATGGAATCAGGTTTGAAATAATGAGCAATCTAGGAATCCCACAACCTGACAACACCTGGGAAACAGATGATCACTTTAACACTCTATCCCCTGAATGAGAAGCATGCCAGCAAGCAGGATAGCTCCTCCAACGACCACAATGGAACTTTGGAAAAAGTAGTCTCTCTTTATGTACTGAAATAGTCACAGTCCTAACACCTGGCTTGTTAGCTATAGTCTCCTTGCCTACTCCACTGGTGATTCTACTCCGGCTCCAGTTGCTAAAGTCTGGTCCCAATCTGGCTTCAAGTACTAAGCCTGATTCCACTCAGGCTCCAGTTACTAAGTCTGGTCCAATCCAGCTCCAGTTGCTAAGGCCGATTCCTAAAGTCTCTAAGGGGCCTATTCATCATACGATAAATGGCCCGGTAACCATTAAGAAATGCTAGATTCCGCATATTTAGGGTACCGGGTTATTCATCATTAGGGGTCCGATAGGATCCCCCCCGGTATTCAGCAATCTCCAAAAACTGAAAGTTTTTGGAGTTTGCTGCCGAGAACAAGCGCCATCTTCAGACGGCGCTTGTTCTTGGATCTCCACTCCTTCCTATGGAAGTAGATCCAGGGATGCGAAGAGGGATCCAAGTGGATCCCTTCTCCACCTCCTCACTATCTCCCAGCAGCATTGCGCATGCGTAGCTGGGATGACGGGGAGCAGGTAATTAACACAGCTACAGAAGTAGCTGTGATACTTTCCACGGGGACTACTGCTTTTCAGAGCAGTTGTCCCCTCACCGCAGCAATGTTGAATTGATCAGGTGTCACGCCTCTCCTGCTGCGAGTTGGATAATTAAGTATCCCTCGCAGTGAGTTCAATCCTTTATCTTTGGAGGCCATACGGCCTTTGATGATGAATAGGCCCCAAAGTCTGATTCCACTCCAGCCCCAGTTGCTAGTCCGGTCCCATTCTGGCTCCAGTTTCCTGTTGCTATAGTCTGGTCCCACTCCAGTTGTACTACCGTCTAGTACATGACCCAGAGACATTCTCCAGTGCCCTGCTCTCTACAGTACTGTTCTGACACTTACACCTGTTACCTTGCACAACGTCACGAATCTGGTCTTAGCATTGCTGACAGGTGCAGACATTCATTCATGGCTGTTTCAAAACATCACAGTGACCAATCCCTATTTAAACCAGTTCCAGTGCGCAACCACAATGTGTTCCCACTCTGAATAGTTCAAGGCTCCGGGTTTACTTTGTATCCAGTATTCATGTAACCTCATTGATTCCAGCTATTTACCATCTTAACTGAGTATCGCTCACCTGCCAGGAAATCACAGCGTCCACGCTGTTCACAGACCTTCTATCCACCTTTTGCTGCATCTCCAACACATGCCAGCACCGCAGCATCCACGCTGTCCTCCTGAGTTCCATCACACTGCATACAGACCTGCTATCCACCAGCTGCTGTGTCTCCGACACCTGCCAGCACCGCAGCATTCACGCTGTCCTCCAAAGTTCTATCTGTTGCTGTGTTCCGGAACCTGCCAGCCCCGCAGCTTTCACGCTGCATACAGAACTGCTATCCACCAGCTGCTATCTCCAACAAGGGGCGTATTAAGGTCCTCATTCAGACCCGCTCGCAAGCGCTATGCTGATGTTGACCGACAGCTCGCCCCATTTTCTAGGTGGGGAGGGGGGGTGGCTGGACAAACGGAGGCGTTCCTGAATGAAGTGATGTCAGTAGTGAGCTTCCTGCTCTATTTGAGCAGGAAGCTCACTGGGGCATGCGGCAGATGAGACCCTATTACAAGGATCTCGTCGCAAGCCCGATGGTCACGATAATCGTGACCATCACCTGGCCACTCGCAAAAGTTGTGGATGAGCTTAGCTTAGCGAGCAGCCAGTTTTAAAAAGAAAAAGCATCCGCCCTCACTTTTTGGCCTGTGTGTAGTTTCCGGCCGTGGCCCCCTCCTCTCTCTCTGGCATCCTGCAGTGCACTGAGCACAGAGCCGCAGCAGCAGACTCTGGGCACTAGTCTGTGCCCAGAGGCTGCTGTGCTGCAGTGGCAGACAGGATGGCAGTTTAATAAACTATAATAATGTTTGTTGTCTACACAAAAAGACAGTTAGCAATGCCCCAAACAGCGCATAATGCAAGGAAAAGAGGTGCAAGATGGAATTGTTTTTGGGCCCTCCCACCAACCCTTCTGTTGTATATATTAAACAAGACATGCACAATTTAACAAACCAATCACTTCAGCGACAGGGACTGCCACTTGTGGCTGAAGTGATTGGGATGTTTGGGCCTCCACAAAACAAGCTACCAATGGGCATAAGGCAGCTAACAGTATTGTTAATCTCTCTACAGTTGGAAGAGGTCATTCTCCTCATCTGATCCTCACTCTCATTAGTGTGTGCATCATCCTTACACAATATAAATTTATCTTTGCTGGAATCCACTATTACTGGTATCTCTGTATTTTTTTTTATGTAATTAGCAGTAAAGGTCTTCCTCGTGGAATTTTCAGTTCATTTTGATAAACATTATATTTTTCACATTTTGAGGAAGTAGCCTCCTACGCCAAATGCTGATAAGGTTCCCGGGAGTGCAGAAAACTCATTCTGATTACACATTGGAGGGTGGGCAGCTTAGGTAATGCAAAACCATTCTGTACAACAAGGGCCTCCAAATTGCCTTTTTTTCTTTCCAGTAGTCAAAGGGACTCTGTGACATGCCCATGTGTATGGTGTCATGAAAAAAATCAGATGGAGTTGCGGTAGAGGTGTCACTAATTTTTGGCAATTCTTTTAGATCTCACAATGTTGTGTTGACTCCTCTGCATCACCACTGGGTCTTTTGAGAAAGACTAGTTTTTTCCTGGCAGCTGCCGGAGAAACTTAAGGAGGAGATGTTGCTGTGTCGTGTACCAATTGAACTGCCAAATTGCTCACCAGGAACTCTTTGCATCTCTTAAGATCTGGGTCATTTGGAAAGAAAGACACCACATATGACAAACCTAGGATAAAACTCCCAATAATTGAACATCTCAGCTGCTGCTATTTTTCACACTAAAAAGCAATTTAACCAATGCTTCTACAGAATCTAAACAAACGGTATTAGTGTGCTATATGAAAGCGCTGCTGATTGTATGTTCAGCTACTCCAGTGGCATCACAAGGAGGGTGCCTGGAGGTGTGGGTTGCACCCGGGTGTCACCTGCCAAGGGGTGACACCAAGGTACAGAATCCCTCTCAGTGACAAAAGCCAGGTGCTGCACTGTAGTATTAAATGCAGCACTGGGCCTCCCCAGTACAAAGCTCAGGACAATGTGGTTCAGGATGTGAGGCCACACCCCTTCCTATGAGGTCATGCCCCCTGTCTGTGAGACTGTGCTGCAGCATCCATCCCATCCCTCCCCAACATCCCTGCCCGCACCTGGTGACAGCGCGGGGTGGGGTGCCACTGAGCTAATCCAAGAGTTTTATATTAGTATACAACTTCTATAATCTCCACAGATACAGTACAGTCTCTATTACAGTATTCTATATATTTACTTCAAAGAGGGAAAATTGTGTCATTCTCTAAAAATATGTTACAATCTTTCTTCTGAAACACTGTATTCATATCCAAGAAAGAAGCTTATATAATCCTTTCTTCTCCAAGTACATAAGAGGAAAAAAATTCAGCTATTTCTGGCGACCATAAGTCAAAATTCCAGTGTTATAAAAACCATATCATGCAGTAAAATAAACCACAGTTCTAATATCATAAGGAAATGCTGTCCAAAAGGAACATTCTCCCTCCTCTGCCAATGGCATGGCTTGTTTTATAGCTGTGTAGGGCTTTTTGCTGTTCATCTAATCGCTGAAGCATATGAAGGGTGGGATTCCCCCTGGTTACCAACTCTGGCTTCAGTTGGTGGCAGGGCAAATTCAACTTTTCTTGCAGCTGCTGCAATCTCCTGCATCCTGTGGCTGAATGGCGAAAATGTCCCAACAGCTTCTACTGCATGTCCCTGTCATTTTTACAGATCAAAATCTGCACCACCCAGTTGATTGTGTTATGTGTTGGAATTCACCCAGCTGTAATGCTCTCACAATGTTGGTGGCATTGTCAGAAGTCACAAATCCTGAGGATAGTTCAATAAGGGTTAGCCATTTTGTTATGACATACCTTAGTTTTTCTAAGAAGTTGTCAGTGATATGCCTCTTAGTGAAGACAGTGATACACAGAGAGAATGAGCTGGCATTTGTTAGATACTGCTAGTGATGAAGGCAATATACCCACCCAGAGGGCTGTCACAGACATGTAATCTTTAGTTTTCCCACTACCTGTCACGAATGGTGTCTGTGCATTACCTGTCTCAGGTGATGAGTGGGATTCAACGGAGACCTACATAACTGGAACCACAGATGACATAGATAGCTGTATTGCAAGATTTATGTAGCAGT
Source organism: Taudactylus pleione (assembly GCA_031769625.1). NCBI lineage: Eukaryota > Metazoa > Chordata > Amphibia > Anura > Myobatrachidae > Taudactylus > Taudactylus pleione. The sequence goes on along the minus strand of JAUIMM010001494.1, from coordinate 131,927 downwards.
GAGAACTGCCTTTGATGATGAATGACAGGAGCTTGGAGGAACCGGACTGGGACCGGCAGGAAGACTTGTTGAGTTGAACTGGTGAACTTGGAACTTGACTCTGGACTGGAATAACGTGGATTGAACTGATGAACTTGGAACTTGACTCTGGAATTTAATAACGTGACAATGGCTGAAGGGAAATCAGGTAATGCTGAGACGAGGGCTAAACAAGGTAATCCAGGAAATGCTGTGACAAAGGCTGGAACTCAGGTGCAGGCTGGATAGGGTAATTGGGAATAACAGGTTCAGGAAGGAATGGGTAGGTTTGGGATTTTAGGTTCAGGGAGGGAGTGGGTAGGTAGAAGGAGCAGGAGTTGATCCACAGCAGGAAGCACGATACAGGGTAACATGATGCAGGTTTGCAGGGTGCCAGGGTCCAACCTGGAGTAGGGCTAGCAGCAGTGCACAGGACTAAGGTCAGAAGCACTGAAACTCACTTATAGCTGAAGCTGAAAATACAGGAGTTGCACTGAAAACTAGCACAATTACTGGATTGCCAGGAATTGCTGTAGCAGGATGTCTGGATTGCCAGGTATTGCTGTAGCAGGTTTTCTGGATTGCCAGGTATTGCTGTAGCAGGTTTTCTGGATTGCCAGGTATTGCTGTAGCAGGTTTTCTGGATTTCAGGGGAGATAAACTGGTCTGGGAACCAGCAGGTTTTCTGAATGCACCAGGGATTGCTGTCAGCAGGAGCCAGGGATACACTTGTACACAGAAACAGCACGAACCATACACCACGCGAAGTAACGAGATGTTCAGGCCCAGAATGCTATCAGGAGAGGATATATATACCATGGGTCTGGCTGCAATTGGTGGATACGGTCAGGTGGTCTGGCAGTAGCATTCTGAGTGGTGGAAGGCACAACATGCAGAGGGAGTATTCATCTCTGCAGCACTGAGTCAGAACTACACCTGTGATTCCAATCAGGGCTAGCAGTGCTCACAGACAGGAAAGGACCCAGGTGAAATAATCACTGTGAAAGGAATGCATAGAGAAGTGCTGCAGCAGCATGATCAGAACAGATCCTCCAGGCAAATTACACACAGATCCATGGAGACAGCTGGCAGTGGTAAGTCAACAGACAAAAGGTGAAAACTAGACAGGTTCATGACACTACCATTTGTCCACATGTGTGTGGTTCAGAGGACAGTGGGTACATTGAAATTTGAATGGCCAATAATTAGTTTTTTTTTAACATCCTGGCACAGTCAAGGAATGGCTTTTCAGGTAAAATGGGACTGAGATGGAATTTGGTACCGGGGACACATGCAGATCCTATGGGCAATGTCGCTTGTGATGTGCATTAGCACGCATCATCAGTGACATTTAGGGTACACACTAGACAATGTTGCCGACATGTCGTCCAATCCGGCTTTTGCCCTTCTGCTCCGTGGGAGATTTCTGTTCCCCCTATTCTCACCTTAGGACACCTGGGTTATGGTTTGACAGGGTACCACCCTAGTCAAACTCCCCACCTTCTGGGATGAAGATCTATCCATAGCAGCAGCAGGCCTAGTACTGAAGGATTCTTCTGAGGAATCCTGGATGGTGAGGAATCACCTAGCCTTAACAAATTGGATGCAAAACTGCCTCGATTGTTACTGAGGATATTAAGGATGAAGGTGTTGGCGATAGAGATTGCAGGTGCTGGGATCTAGTTGAGCTCGCTGCAAATGACGTAACAGGGAGGAGGTTCCTCCTCTACTTACCATGGTTTTACAGACATTACAGATGGCTTGACAAATGTCAGAATTTGGGGGAAAATAATTCCACACATAAGAGGTGGATTTGTTGATCCTATGCCGAGGCATGATAATGGCCTTCTTCTTACCATGGCCAAGAGCTGCTTCCACTGGTGTCTGACTTACACAAATATCCTCATCCTCAACATCCTCATTAGCACCGGCGTCAGCTACACAAATATCCCCCTCATCCTCTTGCACTTGCTTAGTGGCATCCTCAATTTCTATGTCATCAACTATTTTTATGCTGCTCAGCACCACATTTGCAGAGGGAGCAGAAAAGATGGAAGTATAGTATCAGAAAGGTCAGGATCACACATCACACTTGTGGATACACTTAAATGCCTCACTGACACTTGCAGTACCACCACTCATAACTAAAGGCCAAGCCCTGAGTCTTTCCTTGCAACTATGTGTGGTGAATGGCATGTTGCCAATTTTTGGTTTTTCTGCATCGGCTTTAGTAGATGATGTTGAAGGACTAGTGTCATCATCATGTCTGGTGGCAGCAGCTGCAGCAACGGTATTGGTTGCTCTTCTCTAAACTGATCGTTATGCATTTTTAAATTTTCAGATTACTGCATGGAGTCACAGGGCTTATACAGTATATGCATGTGAACATAAAGTGAACCAAACAGTACAAACAATAGAACTTAACTATATTTTTCTTTTTTTTTTCTTGTTTGAAGTCGCAGTTCAATTCAAACTGCATGGAGTCACAGGGCTTAAATATGTATATGAACAAAGCGAACTAGGGTAAAACACACTAAACTGTAAAAAAAATAGAAGAATATCTTTATTTTGCACTTCATAGCTCAACCCTCACTGCGGCAATTCAAAGGGATTTTATTTTATTATGTGCCTGAAAAATAATGCACAGGGGTACAGTGCACACAGGTTGTGCACACTTAAAAAAATATATTTTTTTAACTCTTTTAAAAATTGGATTTTTTTTTCTCAAATGACAGAAAATACACAATGTAGTGCTGCTTGTAAATAGCTACTTTAGATGGACACGGTACAGTCAATTTACAGCAGAGTACAACACAGCTGACAGCAGTATGCACTGACTATACAGAGCAGCACCACTTGTTATGAGTCTAAACACAGCTCAGCCAATTTACAGCAGAGTACAGTGCAGCATACTGAAGCATCAGAGCACGACTAGAAGGCACAGCATACCAAGATAGGCACAGGGCGCGTCTACCACTGGAGCCGGCCCTGAGAAGCATGCCTCTATACACACTAACTATAATGAGCACAGCCACTTGTGAGTCTGGACAGAGCACAGCCAATACAGCAGAGTACAGTGCAGCATACAACACCGTACCTGAGAGTAAAATGTTGCAGGGTTCCGGCAACGGTGCCTTATATAGGATCCAAAATCCTGCAAGAATGACGTTTTGCCTCGAAGTGGAATCCGAGTCCGGCATGAAGATCCGAGCCGCCGCTCACATTGACTCAGATACCGGAAGTTCGGGCGCATTTGGATTACAGGTAAACCGAACCACTCAGAAGACCACATAGCCTTCAGTGGTCTTTCATTGATGGTCACCATCAATGGCACCATTGGTGAAAACCTTTGATAGTACAATAACCATCTATGGTGAACCATCAATGGTTTGCACAACTCGATGGCTACTGCTGCCGGGTGCATGGCGGGCCGTGAGCCAATCAAAAATGGTGGGCTGCCAGGGGGTGGGGCTAAGCTCTGTGTAAGGAGCAGGAAAAAAGCCATGGGTTCCACTTGGCTCCATGCCATCAATGGCAAAACTATTGGTCATCGATAGTATATCATTGATGTTTTTAACTATTCATGGCCAAACCTAAGCCGGTCTGCAGATCCCTCCCTCCAGGGCTCAATCGCCCCCCTGTGTCCTGAGCGGCAGTTGAGCTATAAACAGGCTACCAGGCACACAGGGGTGAAGTCGTAGAGGCAGCAGAGAAGTCCCCACTACTATAGGAGGTGGTGAGCACTCGTGAGCTTTAAAATAGCACCAACAGCAGACAGAGGGGAGAAGACATATTATTCACCTATATCTCCTCACTATAGCTGTCAGCTGGATAGGAGACAGAGGCCCTGATTCAGAGCCGGACGCTCTGACAGAGTGCTCGCTCTGAATCAGGGCCGTCTCTCTTACTTTTTGGAGCGGCCTCCTGGCCGCTCGCATAGCTGTGGGTTACCACCCACAGCAATAGCGAGCGGCCAAAATGATGGTTGCGATGGTCAAGACCATCACGAACATCGGGCTTGCGATGAGACTCTTGCGGTAGGGTCTCATCTGCTGCAAGCCCTGGAGTGATTTTGGATCTATCAGAGCCGAGAGCACTCCCACTGACATCACTTGTGATGTCAGTGGGGCTGGCCCCAGACAGTAGGCGTTCCCATGGGAACGCCTCAGTCTGGGCAGCCACGCCCCCAGCACGCCCACCAAAGGGGGCGTGCTGTCAATCACCATCGACAGCACACCCCTTTTGTTGCGAGACCCATAACGACTGCTTGGCCATCATTATTCGGGTCTCGCGCATGTGCACGATGGAGCCGCCTCCGTCGTGCGCATGCGCACTTGGGCAACATCGACCCGCTTGCGAGTGGGTCTGAATCAGGCCCAGAGGGAGGACAGTGATTAAAGAGAGCAAGGCTCTATAGCAGCTATCAGGTGTTTAGTACATACAGAACTCCAATAGCAGCTATTATAGGAAATGAGCTGGGGGAGGAAGTACCAGCTACCTGTCAGCATCTGTTAGAAACCATTACTATCTAGCTAATGCAGGTACTGTGCCACTTATACAGAAATCTACATTACAGGCCACAGCACAGGAAGTAACGTAAATATATATATATATATATATATATATATACATATATATATATATATATATATATATATATTAGGGGTGAGCGGGTTCGGATTTCTGAGCTCGCCCCGTTTGGAAGGCGGGTCGGGGGGGTGGCAGACCAAACGAAGGCGTTCCCATGGGAACGCCTGCCGTTTGGGGGAGGCCCCACTGACATCATCCCACTGACAGCTCTCCGGGGCTTACGACAAGTGAGACCCTACCCTAGGGTCTCGTTTTAAGCCCCGATGGTCGCGATGGTCAATGACCATCGCGACCATCACCCTAACGGTCGTTAGAGCTGTGGGTGTTAACCCACAGCCTAACGACCGAAACAGAGGCGGCCACTACTACCCTTACCTCACCGGTGACACAAACACACCAAGATAAGACATTAATCAGGTGATAATGATACGCTATGTAATAATTAAATATCATATAATTAGGGGTGAGCGGGTTCGGATTTCTGAAATCCAAACCCCCCTGATCCGAAGCCGATCCGAGTCAGGCTCGACTTTTCCCGCCTGACTAGGATCTGAAATCGAGGCAAAGTGTCATCATCCGGCCTTTCGGGTCTCGCGGGTTTTGGATTCTATATAAGGTACCTGCATCGGCGCCATTTTCTCACTCGGCTGTGGACAGTTAAGAGGGAGGGTGGGAGTTAGGGCTGGCTGGGCTGTGTAGTGTAGTGTAGTGTAGTGCAGAGTAGTGTTGTGCTGTGCTGCTGTTGTCCATAGGGGCTGTGTCCACTACTTCAAAGTCCATAGGGGCTGGCTGGACTGTGCTGTGCAGTCAGCTGTCCATAGGGGCTGTGTCCACTCCAAAGTCCTGTGCAGTGTCCCAGTCCTAAAGGGGTGCTGTAGTGTTGTCCAGGGGGTGCTCTGTCCGTCAGGGGTGCTCCCCCCAAGTGCAAAAAAAATAATATTTTTTCTGTGTTTGTGAATTGTGTGCGCAGGAGCCGCACGTGCATCAACAAAGTAGTGCCAAGCGTGCGCCTGTGTCATAAGTAAAGGGCCGGCTGGCTTGACTGTTAAAGGGTGCTGTAACCCCCAAAGTGCACTAAAAAAAATATATATATTTTTTTTTTGTGTTTGTGAATTGTGTGCGCAGTAGCCACACGTGCATCAACAAAGTAGCGCCAAGCGTGCACAAGTGTCATAGGTAAAGGGCCAGCTGGCTTGACCGTTAAAGGGTGCTGTAACCCCCAAAGTGCACTCCAAAAAGAAAATATATATATTTTTTGTGTTTGTGAATTGTGTGCGCAGAGGCAGCACGTGCATCAACAAAGTAGCGCCAAGGGTTCGCCTGTATCATAGGTAAAGGGTCAGCTGGCTTGACCGTTAAAGGATGCTGTAACCCCCAAAGTGCACTCCAAAAAAAAAAATATATATATTTTTTGTGTTTGTGAATTGTGTGCGCAGTAGCCGCACGTGCATCAACAAAGTAGTGCCAAGTGTGCGCCTGTGTCATAAGTAAAGGGCTGGCTGGCTTGACCATTAAAGGGTGCTGTATCCCCCAAAGTGCACTCCAAACAAAATAAAAAAGATATTTTTTTGTGCTTGTGAATTGTGTGCACAGTAGCCGCACGTGCATCAACAAAGTAGTGCCAAGTGTGCGCCTGTGTCATAAGCAAAGGGCCGGCTGGCTTAACCGTTAAAGGGTGCTGTAACCCCCAAAGTGCACTCCAAACAAAATAAAAAAATATATTTTTTTGTGTTTGTGAATTGTGTGCACTGTGGCTGCACATGCATCAACAAAGGAGCAGCGCCAAGCGTGTACCTGTGTCCCATAAGTAAAGGGCCGGCTGGCTTGTCTGTTAAAGGGTGCTGTAACCCCCAAAGGGCACTCCAAACAAAATAAAAAAATATTTTCTATGTTTGTGAATTGTGTGCACAGTGGCTGCACGTGCATCAACAAAGGAGCAGCGCCAAGCATGCATCTGTCTGTTAAAGGGTGGTGTAACCCCCATAGTGCACTCCAACAAAAATAAAACATTTTCTTCTGTGTTTGTGAATTGTGTGCACTGTACATGCATCCTCAAAGCAGCAGCGCCAAGCGTGCGTCTGTCTGTTAAAGGGTGGTGTAACCCCCAAATTGCGCTCCACAAAGAATAAAAAATTCTTCTTTTTTTTCTGTCTTTGTGAATTGTGTGGGCTGTAGCTGCACGTGCATCAACAAAGGAGCAGCGCCAAGCATGCGCCTGTGTCCCATAAGTAAAGGGCCGGCTGGCTCATTTCTTAAAGGGTGGTGTAACCCACAAAGTGCATTAGTCTCCAACAAAAATAAAAAATTATTTTCTGTGTTTGTGTGCGCTTTAGCCGCACGTATATATCAATATAACATAAATGGAGGACTAAACTTTCTCCGATAAAAATAAAATAGATCAAGAACCACTTCCTCCTAGTGCTGAAGCTGCTGCCACTAGTCATGACATAGATGATAACATGCCATCAACGTCGTCTGCCAAGGCTGATGCCCAATGTCATAGTAGAGGGCACATACAATCCCAAATGACAAAGTTCAGGAAAATGACCTTGAAAAAAACATTTAAATCATCTGAAGAGAAACGTAAACTTGCCAATATGCCATTTACGACACGGAGTGGCAAGGAATGGCTAAGGTCTTTCCCTATGTTCATGACTAGTGGTTCAGCTTCACATGACAATGGAAGCCCTCCTCCCGCTAAAAAAATCAAATGAGTTAAGCTGGCAAAAGCACAGCGAAGAACTGTGCGTTCTAAGAAGATATCACAAATCCCTAAGTAGAGTCCAAGTGTGGTGGCGGTTGCGATGCCTGACCTGACCTTCAGCACTGGACGGGGAGAGGTGGCTCTTTCCACCATTTGCATGCCCCCTGCAAGTGCTGAAAGGAGCACCCACAGTCCACTTGCTGATATGCAAATTGAAGATGTCACTGTTGAAGTACAACAGGATGAGGATACTGGTGTAGCTGGCGCTGAGGAGGAAGTTGGCGAGGAGGATTCTGATGGTGATGTGGTTTGTTTAAATCAGGCTCCGCGGGAGACAGTTGTTGTCCGTGGGATGAAAAAGCCCATCACGGTCATGCCTGGGCAGAAGACCAAACATTCCACATCTTTGGTCTGGCAATATTTCTATCCAAATCCAGACAACAACTGTCTTGCCATATGTACCATATGTAAAGGTGAAATAAGTAGGGGTAGGGACGTTAACCACCTAGGAACATCCTCCCTTATACGGCACCTGCAGCACGTTCATAAAAAGTTACTGTCAAGTTCAGAAACTTTGGCTAAGACCGTAAGCAGTCCAGGGACACCTAAATCCCCTTGTCCTGTTGTATCCAAGCGCCTGCAAACCACACCGTCAACTCCCTCCTCGTCAATTTCCTCCTTAATCAGGATTGGAAGTAGTCCTGCAGGCCATGTCACTAGCATGACTGACTCTCCTATCCGGGATTCCTCTGGAGGATCCTGCATTGCTACGCCTCCTGCTGCCACTGCTGCTGTTGCTGCTGCTTGGAGTCATTCATCATCCCAGAGAGGAAGTAGGAACACCACTACTTTTACTAAACAATTGACACTCCAACAGTCCTTAGCAAGGAGGATGAAGTACGACAGCAGTCATCCTGAAGCAAAACGTTTAACTGAGGCCTTGACTGCTATGTTTGTGTTAGATGTGCGTCCGGTATCTGCCATTAGTGCAGTGGGATTTAGACAATTGATGGAGGTAGTGTGTCCCTGGGTCCAAATCCAATCTAGATTCCATTTCACAAGGCAGGTGATACCGAGACTATACATAAACATCAGAAAAAGTGTCTTCAGTGTCCTGAAAAATGCGGTTGTACCCAATGTCCACTTAACCACGGACATGTGGACAAGTGGAACAGGGCAGACTAAGGACTATATGACTGTGACAGCTCACTGGGTAGATGTATCACCTTACGCAGCAACAACAGCAGCGTCACCAGTAGCAGCATCTCAGAAATGCCAGCTCGTTCCAAGGCAGCTACGCTGTGTATCACCGGTTTCAGTAAGAGGCACACCGCCGACAACCTCTTAGAGAAACTGAGGGAAATCATCGCCCAGTGGCTTACCCCACTTAGACTCTCCTGGGGATTTGTGATATCTGACAACGCCACCAATATTGTGCGGGCATTACATCTGGACAAATTGCAGCACGTCCCATGTTTTGCTCACACAATAAACTTGGTGGTGCAGAATTTTCGGAAAAGCAACTGGGGCGTGCAGGAGGCGCTTTGGGTGGCCCGAAAAATTACTGGCCACTTTCGCCATTCAGCGACTGCGTGCCGAAGACTGGAGCGCCAGCAAACACTCTTGAACATGCCCCACCAATACCTGAAGCAAGAGGTTGTCATGCGGTGGAACTCAACCCTCTATATGCTTCAGAGGATGGAGTAGCAGTAAAAGGCCATTCAAGCCTATACATCCACCTATGACATAGGCAAAGGAGGGGGTATGCACCTGACTCCATCACAGTGGAGAATGATTTCCGTGTTGTGCAAGGTTCTCCAGCCCTTCGAACTTGCCACACATGAAGTCAGCTCAGACACTGCCAGCTTGAGTCAGGTCATTCCCCTAATCAGGCTTTTGCAGAAGCAGCTGGAGAAAGTGAAGGAGGAGTTAAGACGGAGCGATTCCGCTCGGCATGTGGGACTTGTGGATGAAGCCCTTCATTCGCTTTGCCAGGATTCCAGGGTGGTCAATCTGTTGAAATCAGACCACTACATTTTGGCCACCGTGCTCGATCCTAGGTTTAAAGCCTATGTGGTGTCTCTCTTTCCAGCCGACACAAGCCTGCAGAGGTGCAAAGACCTGCTGGTGAAAACACTGTCAGCTGAAGCGGAACGTGACACGTCAAAAGCTCCTTCTTCATTTTCTCCCGGAACTGGGGCTGCCAGGAAAAAACTTAGGTATCCTAAGCAACCCGCTGGCAGTGATGCAGGGCAGGCAGGACCAAGTTTGGACATCTGGTCTGGACTGAAGGACCTGGCAACAATTTCTGACATGTCTATTGTCACTGCATATGATACTGTCACCATTGACAGAATGGTGGAGGATTACATCGGTGACAGCATCCAAGTAGGCATGTCAGACAGTCCGTACCTGTACTGGCAGGAAAAAGAGGCAATTTGGAGGCCCCTGTACAAACTGGCTCTATTTTACCTGAGTTGCCCCCCCTCCAGTGTGTACTCTGAAAGAGTGTTTAGTGCAGCCGGGAACCTTGTCAGCGAAAGGCGTAGGAGGTTGCTTCCACAAAATGTGGAGAAGATGATGTTCATAAAAATGAATTATCAACTCTTCTAGGGAGACCAGCCTCCAGAACGTACAGAGGGACCTGTGGTGGTGGATTCCAGCGGGGACGAGTTAATACTCTGTGAGGATGAGGATGTACACAACACTGAAGAGGGTGAGGAATCGGTGGATGATGAGGATGAGGACGACATCTTGCCTCCGTAGAGCCAGTTTGTGCAGGGACAGATTAATTGCCAGCTTGTTTTGTGGGGGCCCAAACGAACCAATCATTTCAGCCACAGTCGTGTGGCAGACCCTGGCGCTGAAATGATTGGTTTGTTAAAGTGTGCATGTCCTGTTTATACAACATAAGGGTGGGTGGGAGGGCCCAAGGACAATTCCATCTTGCACCTCTTTTTTTTCTTTGCATTATGTACTGTTTGGGGCCTAGTTTTTCAAACTGCCATCCTGTCTGCCACTGCAGTGCCACTCCTACATGGGCCACGTGTTTGTGCCGCCCACTCGTGTCGCTTAGCATAGTCATCCAGCTACCTCGGTGCAACCTTTTGGATATAAAAACACTATTGTGAGGTGTGAGGTGTTCAGAATAGACTGGAAATGAGTGGAAATTAAGGTTATTGATGTTAATAATAGCATAGGAGCAGAAAAACCCACAAATTCTGTGATTTTAGCTGTTTTTATGCTTTTTTTCAAAAAAATACAGATCCAAAACACAAAACCCAGAACCCAAAACAAGGAAGGGTGGTTTTGGCAAAACCAATCCAGATCCAAAACACGAAGAAAGATCCAGATCCAAAACCAAAACACAAAACACGAAAAGTGGCCGGTGCACACCCCTAATATATATATATATGTAATACCCTTCTGGGGTATTTCTCACCATTTAAGTCGCTTCTCCTTTTCCATGTCACAGCAGAGAGGCAGGTGGTCCCCAATCCCATCACAGTCTAGTGACATAATAAATAAAATGAGTTCTCTTTATTAAGTGGGTACTCTTTGAGATCCAGGAACCACTTACGCAAGGGTAAAACACTAGTAAATTATACATAGTAACACAGGGCCTGATTCAGAGCCGCTCATAAGCGGCCGCTCGTTCGCTCCGAGCAATGTTCGCACAACTGCGCATGCATATGGGTTGTAATGCGCATGCGCCAACCAGTCATTGCGGTCGGAAATCGAGCGCTCGCAAAATAGCAAGGGGCTGCTAATTTGAGTGACAGGATGAGGCGTTTGTGGGTGGTAACAGGGGAAGGTGCTTGAAAACGGGGAGTGGAGATCCGAACGCAGGCGTGCAAAACGGTCAAAACGGGCGTTTTAAGGGTGTGCATAATTAACAAAGCAGCGTCATCGACCACGTCACTTGGTTGTCTCTTAGCCTGAACTGTTCGCATGATTGCGTTAGGAAAATCCAACCACAAGCACTGCGAGCGTTTCAGACGCCTTTCGATGTACTCGATTAATCTAATAAATAGCGGAGATGACGTAGGATGCGAGCGGCCAGGGGGCGTCTTTACAAAATAGCCAGCGCATGTTTCGGACGCTCGCTCAGACAAAGAGGCTTCAACAGACCGCAAAGAGCGAGCGCTCAATTTAAATAGCCGGCCCCTTTTTCTGACCGAGCGAGTGCAAATAGCGTCCGGCTCTGAATCAGGCCCACAGTTTCATAAATGTTATACAACAATCATAGCAACATAGTATAAACAAAAAGAAGAAAAATAAACTCTTTTTTGTGAGCACTCTTGATAAATATAGACAGAGGGGCAGCTAGGAATATATATTAGCCCCTAAAACATAACTTTTAATAAGAGCGATTAAAATGATAAGTCATCTATAAGTTGATGACCATATCTAACCCAACAGAGACACTTAATTAATAACATACACAGACATATAAAACATATAACATAATTCCACTTGTATAGATCAATATTGTAATATTTTCAAATGGAAAAAAGAACCAAGTATAATATCCTCCTCAATGGCGAAATATAAGAAATGTAATGCTGTAAGTTATTCAATAAAGAATTAGTGAGTCTACCACATATTAGTTTGTGCCCTTTTTATCACAGCATTCATCTGACTTTTGTATATGAAGTCAGAATAGAAAAAGTCAGAGCATAGGGCTGCTACTCCTCATTCTACTTCTCTTCACCTCTGCTAACAGCTATCTATGAAGAGTGAGGGATTACCGGAGAGCAGGTTGCCCTTAGAAACAACAGATAAACAGGGACTTTACTCACATTTCATTTCTGCTTTTGGGTGTCATACTAACGCATTGGACACCCAATGAGAGAACTACTCTAATGAGATTGCCTGCAGTTTAATAGAGTGAAAGAAACAGTAATAAACAGTAATATTTATATGTGAAATTCAATAATAGAAAGTAAATAGAACACTCTATATGGTTCTCAGGTCTCTCTGATAATTGCTCAACATACTATGGGAATTGTTGTCAATACATCTCTGTTACTTATATATACATCTTATCACGGATCACCTGTAAATACAGAGTAATACCTTTAAGAAAAAATATGAGCCCAAATATTTTCCTATAACTACCTATTGTGGCAGCCAGTAGTGTTGGAGTTCTGCGGGTTAGTACAGTCATATATGAACACAGAAGAAGCATGTATATAACATTATTAATCCCACGAACAGAGTGAGAAAACAGACAGCATATAATTATCTTTTGCCGTCATGTGGCCACTTAATTGATGGCACAAACCCTTATAGCTGGAAGTATAATAACACAGTAACTTTTACCTACGTATCACCAAGACATATGTGGCTATACCCATAGGTTGATAGATCTCATACAGAAACCAGTGGACCACTCAGATGAAATCTTTGGTCATACAGCAAAGTGAAAGAGACAAAAACATACAGAAACACACATTACATATATGACATTCAATAAAAATATATACTGACACACCCTGTATTGTACTCAGGTCTCCCTGATAATTACAAAACACTGTATGGAAAATGCTGTGTGTACGTATCTCTGTCACTTAAGTATGCATTTTCTGAATACTCATTTGTCAATGTTGCTAGCTATCTATTTAGGCAGTCGCAGAAAGAGCATATGTGTTGTATAATTCATCCCCCTAATAAGGTAAAAGACAAGAGGGCATATAATTATCTCTTGCCGTGGTATGGCCTCTTATTTAAAAGGGACAAGGTCCTAAGATCTAAAAGTTTTTATAACATAGTGGCTCTTATATGTGTATCCCTGGAACATATGTAATAGTGCCTATGAGTTAATAGATCTCATATTAAAGTCAATGAACACGATTGTGGTGAAATCATATAGTATATTATAAGTGCTCTGTCGATGTAAGAAAAATATATAAGAGGCACCTATGTGAATACCAGGTATGTAGGTCATACGTGGGTGCACTGCAAATGTTATCCTTGCTGTCCAGATTATCTCACTGCGTGAGACTAATGCTCGCGAGCTGCTATCCCCGGGTTCCAGGTCACCTCCGTGATCAAGCATATGGCGAAACGCGCATCGGGGGAGCTACGGGTGCCCGCTGCTATACGGCACGAGGCATCCGCACCACTAGTTTGTGCCCAGCGGGGATTCTCCTGCACTCACTACAGGACATTCTACTGGAACCCGGGGATAGCAGCTCGCGAGCATTAGTGAAAAGGGTGTGAAAACACAAAACAGCCTCTATCACTTTATTTTAGTAAAAATAATGTTAATAAATAGAGCCCTATAAGAGCTAACTCTACAGACTGTTGCATATCACTACTAAAGTCCATTGGATGAGAAGTGACTAATTTTAGGAATTCCCTATAATCCTGGACTTCAGAACTTAAATGCATATTAATCTACTAGCATGTGCTCCAACGAGCATGGCCATTCACATTGACTAATAAGGGGAGTTTAAGAACAGAATATGAGAGGGCTAATCTCTTTAAAGCTTTAAAGAAAATGGGTTATTATCAGTATGTCATTTGTATAGAGAGATATTATGAACTAATGCTCAGCTTAATTGATAAATGTGTAAATGTTATTCCAAAAATGTTATGATTACTGCATTGTTCATTAACTGAATTCATCTGCAGCAGAACAGAGAGTCGCAGTAAAATAAACTATGTAACTAATCTGTGTGTAATTCTGAGTATAAACATAGATGTTATAGTGAAGTGAATAATTGCTGCTGCATATTCATAATTGTCATTGGTAGGTTACCAGTCTGAAATTAAGGTATAACATGACACAAAACCAATACTTACCATTCAGGGGTGTTCCCAAGTCCACTCCAGGTGTAGCGTAAGAAAATCCAAGACTTGGGTGGAGGCACTAGAGGGAAAGAAATATAGAGAGGTCTATTGTAACAAATAAAGGAAAGAGGATACCTGTTACAATGAGAAGCGCTGTGGGCGCCCATCATGGTTGGCGATTCACCTTGGAGGCAATGTTATTGGACAGTCAAGGGTATTGAGCTGAGCTTGTGGATGAAGGCTGACTTGGCCGCCATACTGTCATGGCCTGAGGTATGCTTGGTGTGGTCGGATATTGTCCCTCACCATGTATGAACGGTCTCTAGAGACCTTTTGGCCTTGGATACGGCTCACCGGAAGATTACCAGGGCTGTTTCTCAATTTGCCTCCTGGTCTGGTGGTTTGTTGGTGTGGCACCCAAGTTTGCGGCTGGAACAGGCTCAAGGTTAACGCTCTGATGGGGTGCATTTGTCAGAGTTATGATAGGTGTGTATCTGGGTGCTGTATTTTCTTTTTGGATGCGCGCTAGTGTTTTGGTTTGGATGGCAGGCTGCGGTTCTTTGAACCTGGCGTTGGCGGGAAGGTGCTAGAAACCAGTGGCCACGTAAGGTGTAAGAAAACGCTGTGAAGCACATTTCCTTTGAAGGGTCATAGTATGGCCTACCTCTGTGGGAGGACTTTGGGGGTCCGTCTCTGCGGACACGCTCATACTGTGCAGTGTTATAGGGGATTGTGAGTCTTCACAGCTCAGCTTACAATGACCACAGGGGGGCGTATCAGTCGCTCCCTAATATTCGTTATGTAACATATGGCTGGAGCCGAGTGCTTGTAGCATCCTTCTTTGCCTCCCAAAAGTAAATTAAAAGCTCAGGGTCATACCTTCAATAAAAGCAAGTTATGACCATTTAGCCAAAGCAGTCTGTGTCCGTGTCTTTATTTTAGTATAAGTTAGTTGTAAGTTGTTATATTTTTTTCAATTGCAATAAAGTTATGGACGCCTTAGGGTTTGTAGTACTAGTAAAGTATATTCACTTATAATCTCTTAGCAGCAGTGTAACATGCCAGAGATAGAATCCTTTCACTGAAGAAACTCCACCTCCACTTATAACCAGCCCGAGCAGTGACTCCAGGGCTCACATACAGAAAACCTGACCCGTGGAATGGAGAGCGAGTATAAGAACATGGACCAGCCAAACGTGGGGACCATTCAGCCTATGGCGGTGTCTGGCCAGCCCCAACCAAAGGATCACTTTGGGTTTTCCATCTCTAACGTGCTCTGTTGCTGCATGCCCATTGGGATCATCGCGCTGGTCTATTCTATCAAGGTAGCCGCAAAAATGAATTGTTACTCGTTTTACATGTTTTTTGTGGGGTTTTTTTGCATCTTTTTATACATTTATGATTTCAGCAGCCTCCTCGTGTGTCGTTTATGCAGTTTATGCCAGTTGAGGCTACCTCAGAGATCTAATGGCTTTCTTTTAACTACTTTATTGTTAAATTACCAGTACGAGCAGCGACAGGTATGAAATGTACACGGACTGAGTAAATGCCTGAGAGGGATAAATAAACGGTAGGTGGTGGGAGAGTGAGAGGAGAAGACGGGAAGGGGAGAATATACAGGCCGGCCCCCAGGACCCCAGCAGGGCCATAGAAGGTAAGGCTGGGTACACACTGGAGCAACGGGCATTTGTTCTGACATCAGAATGAATGCCCATGAACAGTGATTGTGTTTCCACACTGGTTGACTTTAAAGAACGACGGAACGATCACTGGCCGCTAGCGATATCACCAGGTGATGTGCTGCACATCAAACCTAGCGATGTCGCTAGCGACCACGGGAGCCCGCAATCATGCGCACACACTGTGCGATGTAGGCGATATGTTGTTACGAAACGGCAAATCGGCCCAACATCGATCCAATGTGTACCCGGCTTTAGTCTGGCTAGCCATCGGTGTGCTTCTGCCGATACCAGCTACTGTAGTACTGATTATTTTTTATGGCGACTATTCCATAGGATGAAAATATTCTGCTGGCTTTTAACGAGCGCAATGATTTTCCTTCCAGTCATTTCCACCAACGCATATGACTTTTTTTGGGGGGGTGGGCTGGCCCCATGCTCTGTGATCCCCCCATGGCTTCCAGTAGACAGGACCCAGAGGTCTGAACAACCAATCCCCAAATAGAAACCAGGGCTGTAGATAGTCAGCCCGGGGGGGGAGCGGCCGCACTCCCTTAGAAAGAAAAAAATATATATTTGCAGCGGTTCTATGTGCTGGGGAGGAGGGTGCTACGAGCCCCTCATCCCGGCGCAAATCCGGGGGGGGGGGCAAACAGTGTGATCGCTCCCCCCCACAGGCAGAGAAGAGGAGACTACAGCGCAGTACACAGCAGCGTGTGTTGGGGAGGGGTGGCAGCACCGGGCCCCTCTAACAAGCCCAGGTAATTAGTACAAGTTCCCCCTCCCCCTCAGTGCCCCTAATACAAGCTAGAGATGAGCAGTTCGGATTCTGTGGAATCCGAACCGCTCCGAACATAGGGGATCCGAGTCCACCCGGGTGGTCCCCGCCTGACTCAGATTCCCATTCGGGGACGAACGGCGGCTGCCTGATGTCGGATTCTCGCTAGAGAATCCGACATCAGGGCTCCTCGAGTGTAGGGCAGAGCGCTGTAATAGCGGTCTGCCCTACACAGAATCAAACACACAGCCGCCAGTGGCAGCTGTGTGTTTGTTACAGCAGCCAATGAGAGTCACACAGACTCTCATTGGCTGCTGCACGGAGCGAGCCGGCTGGAGCTCACTCAGGAGCTCCGTCTTCCGGCTCCCTCCTCTGCGCGTGGATGAGAGGACGGTGCGGGAGCGGGGATTCAGGTAAGTTTTTGTTTTTTTTATGTGTGTAAGGGCCGGGGGTGCTACTGGGGGGCATACTACTGGGGGGTCTGCTACTTGAGGGGGCATACTACTGGAGGGGCATTCTACTAGGGTGCATACTACTGGGGGGCCATATTACTGGGGGGGCCTGCTACTGGGGGCATACTACTGGGGGCCATAATACTGGGGGCCATACTACTGGGGGGGCCTGCTACTGGGGGGGCCATACTACTCAGGCACCATACTACTGGGGGGGGCCTGCTACTGGGGGGGTCTGCTACTTGGGGGGGCATACTACTGGGGGGGCCTGCTACTGGGGGGCATAATACTGGGGGCCTGCTACTGGGGGCCATACTACTTGGGGGACCATACTACTGGGGGGACATACTACTGGGGGGCCATACTACTGGGGGGGCATACTACTGGGGTGCATAATACTGGGGGGGCCTGCTACTGGGGGGCCATACTACTGGGGGGGCATACTACTGGGGGGGCTGCTACTTGAGGGGGCATACTACTGGAGGGGCATTCTACTAGGGTGCATACTACTGGGGGGACCATACTACTGGGGGGCCATACTACTGGGGGGCCATACTACTGGGGGGGCATACTACTGGGGTGCATAATACTGGGGGGGCCTGCTACTGGGGGGCCATACTACTGGGGGGGCATACTACTGGGGGGTCTGCTACTTGAGGGGGCATACTACTGGAGGGGCATTCTACTAGGGTGCATACTACTGGGGGGCCATATTACTGGGGGGGCCTGCTACTGGGGGCATACTACTGGGGGCCATAATACTGGGGGCCATACTACTGGGGGGGCCTGCTACTGGGGGGGCCATACTACTCAGGCACCATACTACTGGGGGGGGCCTGCTACTGGGGGGGTCTGCTACTTGGGGGGGCATACTACTGGGGGGGCCTGCTACTGGGGGGCATAATACTGGGGGCCTGCTACTGGGGGCCATACTACTTGGGGGACCATACTACTGGGGGGACATACTACTGGGGGGCCATACTACTGGGGGGGCATACTACTGGGGTGCATAATACTGGGGGGGCCTGCTACTGGGGGGCCATACTACTGGGGGGGCATACTACTGGGGGGGCTGCTACTGGGGGGGGGTCTGCTACTTGGGGCATAATACTGGGGGCCTGCTACTGGGGGGGCCTGCTACTGGGGGGCTATACTCCTGGGGGCCATACTACTTGGGGTCCATACTACTTGGGGGGCCATACTACTGGGGGGGCATACTACTGTGGACATTGTGTAAAAGGGGCACTACTGTGGGCATTGTGTAAAAGGGGCACTACTGTGTGTGGTAACATAAATAAGAGACACTACTTTATGGTGTAATGTGAATCAGGCCCTATGTGAGGTGTAATGTGAATAAGATTGTGGACTGTGACTCCTTGGGCCATAGCCCACTATGTAACAAGTACTGTGACTCTGCTGGCCGTACCCCACTGGGTGGGTGCACTACTTTTCATTTCTGCCACTGCTGTGTGGCAATGTGTCATAAATGTGCTTTATACTGTGGTGTCTGTGTCGTTGTGCCGCTGCTTTGTCGCTTAGTAACCAGTCAGCTCACTGCAACCTTTGGCCAATAATGTTGAAAACAATATTATAAGCTGTGATATGGTCTAAATTGACTGGAAATTAATGTTATTGAGGTTAATAATACTCTAGGAAGAAAAAAAGACCATTTTATGTGATTTTAGCTTTTTTTGAAAATTTTTGTAAAAAAATCCAAATCCAAATCCAGTCACCACAGTTTGGCAAATCCAAATCCAAAGCCGAACGACGAATTAGAACCAAATCCAAATCCGGCAAAAATGGTCTGGCGCACACCCCTAATAGAAACAAGGGCACTCTATTAATTCTTCACTATATCATAGTCACATTAACACCTGGAGAAATAAACCCTATAAATATCTTGTAGTTATTAATTGACGAAAAATGAGATTACATCCGAGTTCCGAGCTGAGGGCCTGATTCAGAGATGGACATTAATGCGATCGCAGCTGTGTTTTTGTGTACAACGCAGCTGCGAAATTATACTAATGTTTGCAAAGATCACCCGAGCATAGAGATGCCCACTGCTGCCCTCTTACCTGCGTGCGACTACGCATACCTACGTAAATATCTGTAGCATCGAAGCACATCAGCGGCCGTCTTGCCCTTGTGGAAGTTCTGACCTGCCGCAGCCTTGGGAGCTCTCCTGACACGCCGAGCAGCGCATGCGATCACAGTGGCTAAATTATGCACGCCCGTGTAATGGCGTTCAGACGGTCAGACACACCTGTGTTTTTCAGACCACCCAATTATTTTAAACTCCCCCAAATGCTGACACCCTGTCACTCACTCTACAATGAATTCCGAAGTGCGCCCGCAATCGCAATGCATCCGCAGTGTGGCTTATACACATGCGCAATGGCAAATAATCGCTCGATCAGCGTGATAATCGCTTTAGCGTCCATCACTGAATAAGCCCCTGACTGCAGAACCAAACTAGAGACTCGGTTCTACTTGGATCCCCAAAGTGATTCTGAACAGCGAGGGGGCTTATGCCACAATTCGCGCTGAATCACGTCATTATGACCTCGTCCCCTGCTTCACAATGCCGGTAATGTCGCCATTGTGCAGCAGGGGCAGGACGAAAATGACGCGATCACATGGCCACACACCCCACTCCGCCCCTATTGCCAGGAAGTATCCCCAGCCGTTCCCTCTATGCCGCGCCACGCCCCCCCTGCTTGGCCGACCTGGCTGCCCCCTCCCAGAATGTCGGCAAGCATGATTATCTTTATACTAATATAATATCATACTTACCTACTTTACCTACCCGGGAGTAGCCCGGGAAGAGAAGCAGGTGGCATGTATTTAAATAGGGGGCAGGGTTAAATGACACAATTCTTATAGAATTGCGTAAATAAGCTCCGCCCCCAAATTGTGGACTGCGCCCCATTCTGCCCAATTCATTAGGAAGTGGCAGGATGCGGCAGAAGTGCCTAATCTTCCAGGGGTGCGGGGGGATACCCGAAAAATCGTAAGCCTCCCACAGGTCCCAGGAGAGTAGGACAGTATGTATAGTATGTGAGAGATATACTGCATTTGTTGGTGTGCATCCTAAGTAACTAACTAAATGACTTGTTTAAACAATTATAGCTGAATATATGTACTGTATAATGACCGTCCACAGCCTGAAAACGGCTGAACAATGGTCTGAATTGTTCCCTTTGCCTTTGAAACCTGTACGATCCACCCGACTGTCATTCAGCCAACTTCAAGCTGTCAAAGGAGATCACCTCCATACATTGGGCCTGATTCAGAACCGCTCGCTATTTGCGTTCATTCGTTCAAAAAAAAAGGGGCTGGCTATTCAAATGAACCATTCGCTCTTTGTGGTCTGTTCACGCCTCTAAGTCTGAACGAGCGAGCAAAACTTGCGGTCGAAATTTTGTTAAAAACGCCCCCTGGCCGCTCGCACCATACGTCATGTCCGCTATTTATTCGATTAATCGAGTACATCGAACAGCGTATGAACTGCTCGCTATTTTTGTGGCTGGTTTTTCCTACCACTATATTGCGAGCAATTCTGACTATAAAACAACCAGGTGACGTGGTCAATGACGCTGCAGTTTTAATTATGCACACCCATAAAACGCCCGTTTTGACCTTTAAGCACGCCTGCGTTCTGATCTCCACTCCCCGTTTATAAGCACCATCCCCTGTTACCACCCACATACGCCTCCTCCTGTCACTCAAAATAGCAGCCATTCGCTATATAGCGAACAAACGATTTTCAGCCGCACTGACTGGTTCGCGCATGCGTATTAAAAACCGTACGCATGCGCAGATGGGCGAACATCGCTCTGAATCAGCCCCCTTGTGTATTGGATAGCCGCTGTCAGAACGGTGGTGTTTTGTGTTCCTTACTGTGATACTTGGGGTTCAGTGGTGGAATCCAAGATCTGGAAACTGGCGGGTCTAATATAGTGTCGGCACATGTGTAGACGCAGGAGCTGAGGCAGGTAGGATAAGGAAGTAGTATGCTCATATAATATTTACCACAAAAAGGTGAAATCCATTCGCGCCTCAAATAGATTATATGCACTTCCTTATAGTGCTGAGTAACAATGTGGATACGATTTAAACCATGTCATTAAAAAGAAGAGAACATAGTGCAACATTTTAAATGACATGGTTGAAATCGTATCCACATCATATAAAAGAAGAACGATACACCTGGGCATCTTGAATATCCTCCTATGTATTAAGCTGAAGTTTGAATCCACCCCACACCTTTGGGACACTGAACTGCCTATTAAGGTTGTTGTTTTGTTATAAGAGTTATAAGAGGAGCCAGTGGGAATGAATCCGATGATTAAACTGATTGTAGAACGAGAACCGATAATGCTGGTTATCAAACAGAGACCGATTGTGCTGGTTATCGAATAGGAACCGATTGTGCTGGTTATCGAATAGGAACCGATTGTGCTGGCTATCGGATAGGAACTGGTTGTGCTGGTAAAGACTTCCACAGTTGCAATGAGACTGGAGTCTGGAGCCTGGAGATGTAGCACAGAAGTGAGACGTGTTGTTCAAGGCACTTGCTGCAGGGCCATCTCTTCCATTGGGCTTGTTGGGCAGTTTGTAGGGGTACACCAACCCACCCCCCTGCACCCGCGGCCAGTTGGTAAATTTGTGATATTTTTATAAGTCGGCCGCCGGTGCACTGTATTCTGATCTAACCTCCCCCACCCATCCCCCTGCCCGGTGACAAGTACTCACCTCAGTCCCAGTTTCACTTCATCCGCCGTCTTCAGACCAGTCAGACAGAGACTCTCTGCATGTGTGGGAGGTCTGATGGCCATGCAGGAGGGTTTCATTTTATTGACCATTTAAATTTTTTTCCCGTGAATGGGTGGGTAGGGGCCCCAGTGCATTGCTTTGCCCAGGGCCCACTCTGCTGTTAAGACAACCCTGATTTGCTGCTTGTCAGTGAATTCCTTATACCCCCTCTCGTCCACCCTGATTGGCTACCAGGATCAGGAATGTAAGCTCTTACGAGCAGGGTCTCTCCCCTCTTGTGCTTCTCCTTACTTTACTTTCACCTACTTCTTACCCCCCACCAGGGCACCTAACACTTGGTTGCTTACGTTCTGTTGCATATCTGGGTGTTATGGTCACTTATGTATCAATGTATATAAACCTAGTAACGGCTGAGGTGTGCCCAGTGTGTGTGTGATCATTATACCATAACAATATAAACACTTCAAACTTATCTAAGAAGAAAGACACGGAGACAGTGATGGATTTTAAAACAGGTCAGTTATTTATTTAAGAAATTAATTTAACTATTTTAAATATTGTATGGTGGCTGGAAGGACGGCACTTACACAGAGCAGCCCAACAATGCAAACTCAACAACAAAACACAGCATTGCGGGCGGAGTCCGTCCTGTGGATGTCAAACCCTGCACTTGGGTATCAAGCATAGACCTTCTACCAAACACAATCCCATCCTTAGATGGCTGTACTGCCCCTGTAGAGGTGGTACAGTACTTCTCTACACATAATAGAAGGTGAGCACACCCAATGCACACACACTACACCCGGGCTGATGATAAGCCATACTTCCCTCCAATGCAAGATTCTACCTCAGAGAATCGCAGCTCGCCACCATACACACTAGACCACCTGACCTATGCTAGCGAACAAACTTCCCACAAACAAGACCAAACCAGCCTCCGTCAGATGCACCCCATCAGGCCCATAGAGATGCTTATCACGGTACAATATTAACGGATGCGTAATAATAAAACCTCTATGTGACAGCATAAATTTTGTCACTGCAGCATTGATCTTTTACGAGCCTCGTCCAAAGCCTTAGGAGAACGAGCGCCACGCCACTGTTGCCTAGGGGTAATGCAGGACCACATGACAGTACAGAGAGGCCAAGCGCAGTACAGAAAGGCCAAGCGCCCATAATGAGGAGGAGGTCTGACACAATGTTAAGCCGTAAATCAAGGGCAATCCAGGAACCAATATCGTTCACACCTAGATGTATCACCAGCACGTTGGATACACCAAATTGCCGTACGGCGGCTACAAGAAAAAGCAATAATTTAAGATAGAGTAAATAACAGAAAAGCAACAGACAGGAGCGTAACACAAAGATTTTTGATTATAACTAAATTCTAAACTAAGCAGTAATTAATATTTCATTTGAATGACAAACTTTAAAGTATAAAATGAATGCTAATTAAGATATATTGTATATCCAGTTCAGTTTTAGCTGCCTAATGAAACATTGAGTTTTCTTTCTCTTTTTCATTTAATGAAACATTGAACAAACGCATTTTAATTTTAAGTGTTTAATCTAAATTAGTTTGGACAACAGTAGAGAACGATAAGGAAAAACCAGGGAGGGTGGGAGGGGGGGGGGGGAGTCGAATGGAGAGAGGAAAAAACAAAAACAACTCGGCGAGAGGTAAACCAAAAACCTGCTGAGGGACTTTATGTTAGGCCGAATTAGTCCGTCAAGTCAGTTAAAATAAAATCCCTCAAGACCCCCACTTGTTACTAGCGACAAGTGGCAAGTATTACCCGAGTAGGATGGACAGGGGAGACATAACAATACAAACTACACACAGATAGAACAAGATGAACAATGAACAAACACATGACACATAGGCAAACAAAACAAAGAAATACGCAACAGTAGTTTCAGCCAGCGGCCACCGGCCTAACATAACGCTTATAACAAGCAGCTTCCCAACGCCCCAAGGCCATGATCTGCAGAACCGACAACCCAGCCACGGCGGCAGCAGTAGCTGCGCCAATTCTAATAGAATGGGTCCCGAAATCCCCAGGGGGAGAGGCCAATGTGAAGCAAACAGCATCTAAAAATTAATTGAAACTGATATTTGGTAAGGGACGAACCGTCAGCATGAAACAACCATGCGCCAACTAGTTGGGCACCAGAGTGTGGTTAACATGTTAATACAAATGATTTTAACCTATGCCCAGTTATTTATGTGCTAGGCTGGTGTAAGGAGAATAGGTTGGAGTACTGACCCCTATTATGGGGGAGGACTTGGTTATGCCCAGTAGAATGCCTGGTAACTTGTGGAGGGGAACACGAGGACAGGACATAACAAAGGCGATAACAGGATGGAAACTGCCGTGTCTGGGCAATGGGGAGTGTGGAGAGGTAGCGCAGGAGCGGTGAAGGGCCGTTGAGTGGAGCACGAGGAGGAGAGTCTGCCTATAAAAAGGACAGAGGACGTGCGGCAAGTGCGCAGTTGTTACGGAGAGACAGAGGCAGGGAGATCCACGCTGCATAGAGTCTTACCTGGCGGAGTCGGGGAGTGTCAGCCGGCGGTACAGCGGCGGGCAGAGACGAAGCGGCATCGCCGAGCTGTTCGAGCGGCAGGAAGAGGTAGCCGGAGACAGACGGAAGTGCTGTCGGAAGGAGGCGCGGCATCAGCGGGGGTCCCTTGAGTGACGGCTGCCGTGACTAGTGGAGGCGTGTCCGGGGGCGGAGCAGGAGAGACCGATCGGAGGTGGTGACAGACCCTGGGAGAGACACGGAGAACGCGCATTAAGGCTGATCACTGCGGGGGTAAGAGGCTAATCAGCATCAGTCACTACAAGCAGTATGTACCCTCAGTTACCCCAAGCATACAGACAAGGACCACGTTGCCAGCGGGACTGATAAGCTCTCCCCCGTTAACCCCTGTTATAGTGGAACTTCTAAAACTCCCCAAATCTACACCAGTGCAGGAGAGTCTGGTGGGGCAGCATATTACAGTGCCCCCCCCCCCCCCCCACAAGCGCAGGAGACTGCTTCAAATAAACTCCCCACTTAAGCAGACCTACGTTACAGAGTCACAGCCACATGGACATTGCCAGCCACCCGTCCCCCTATTATTACTGCGTGGTTTGACAGAAATAGTAACTTTGTATCAGGAGCTGGCAGCCGGCCAGAATCTTCAGAAAAGGCTATTGAGTATTGATAGCAATAGGAAAAGCCGAGCTACCTCCGGGGTATTGCAGCAAAATGACTAAGGGCCTGATTCAGAGCCGCTCATAAGCGGCCCCTCGTTCGTTCTGACCGATGTTCGCACATCTGCGCATGAGTACGGATTGTAATACGCATGCGCGAACCAGTCAGTGCGGCCGAAAATCGTTTGTTCGCTAAATAGCGAGTGCCTGCTACTTTGAGTGACAGGAGGAGGCGTATGTGGGTGGTAACAGGGGAAGGTGCTTGAAAACGGGGAGTGGAGATCCGATCGCAGGCGTGCTTAAAGGTCAAAGCGGGCGTTTTATGGGAGTGCATAATTAATCCAGCAGCGTCATTGACCACGTCACTGGGTTATTTTTTTACTCAGAACTGCTCGCAAAATAGCGGTTGAAAAAACCAACCACAAGAATAGCGAGCAGTTCATACGCTGTACGATGTACTCGATTAATCTAATAAATAGCGGACATGACGTATGGTGCGAGCGGCAAGGGGGCGTTTTTTTCAAAATTACAACCGCAAGTTTTGCTCGCTCGTTCAGACTTAGAGGCGTGAACAGACCGCAAAGTGCGAACGGTTCATTTGAATAGCCACCCCTCTTTATAAAACGAACGACCGCAAATAGCGAGCGGCTCTGAATCAGGCCCTAAATATACAGATTCAGTGACCTTAGCAGCAACGTGTCCAGTTTCCCCCCCCCCCCCCCCCCCAAAGTGCTGTTTTGGATTATACAGACATCAACTGTGTCTCAGTGTTTGGCAGCCATCTAGGATTCAAAAAGAGGAAAGCCAGTGCAGTTAGGACTAACTCAGCCCTGCATTACTTACAAGTGGAGTTAGTCTTGTTACAAAACCAAGTAAGGACAAACCTACTAACCAGCATCCCGGGCAACGCAGTGTAAACTTTGAAAGACTGGAGGTGTTAGTAATTTGTTAAAAGTATAGCTTCTGGCCAGTAAGCGTTAGGATAATAAGCATACATAGGGAGTCATTTAGAGACTGTTATCCATTATTGTTGCTGTTTCAGTATCGTAGGAAAGATCCACCGTTTTATGATATTGCATGCAATAACCTTTTAAAATTCATAGGAGCAGCGTGAAACTACTCGTAGCCAGGAGGCTAAATTCCTGCATAATAAAAACTCGTGTCATTGTTTTGTTTAATCTGATTTGACATTGTAAAGCAATTGTTATAGTAATTACCATTCCAAGTGAACCTGTGATTGATGTTACATGAATGTGATGTAATAATTTAGAACTTCTTTGTTGCAATAAATTACCTTTTCACCTCTCTGTGTTGAATGAGAACTGAGAAACCCCATTCCTACGTATACCCAGTGCTAGGGTGGTACAGATGTACTGGGCAAACACGGTCATCTTTGCAAGCCGCTAGGCCAGACCCAACGCCCGCAACCCATTTGATCAGTTTTAGAATGCCGTACTCTGCACAACACAGCCCCCACCCTGATACTGACATCCGAACGGGACATGGGCGAAAACGCTAATTCATCAGGGGCAACTAGTCCCGAAATTCGGAAGGCACCATGAAACGCCATTGAAAATGCTAAACAGAAAAGATTAGCCTCAAACTGGGAAACCACAACATCCGCAAATGCAGCTATAAGCTTAGGGGAATATCGATCGGCCTTCTCTTATCAACTGGCCGAGGTGAGGCGCGAACCCAACCCTTAAGGGCCTTAATAACGGCAAAGCTCTTGGTAAGGTCTGGACGCCCCTTCAGTCGCGAAAGAAATGCCCGTCAGCATGCGCACAGCTACCTCGCGGGGCCGACCAGAGACATAAAGACTCGAAATAGAAGAAAGCATTGAGCAATGCGTGCTCTCACCTCTGCTTCCGCGGTGATGGAGGTAGCTTTCCCATACGGACCAAACCTTCTGATAGGCCCGCAACGTAGCCAGAGCATTGATTGCTCGGCTAGGCCCTCCATGCCGGCTCGATGACCAGCCGACCATAGGGGGGGGGCAAGGCTCACCAACTAAACAAGCGTCAGGAGCAAGCGACCTAAACCCATCCCACTGGAAACGTGAGAGCGCGTCAGCTATGTTATTGTTAGAGCCCGAAATGTGAATCGCCTTGAACAAGGTGTTAAATTGTAAGCAACGCAGCACTAACTGCGCAAGCGAGCGTAAGGCTCGCAACGAAGAGGCGCGCTGTCCATTAACAGCGTGCACAAAGCCCAGGTTGTCGCATCTAAAAATAATACTCCTATCGCGCAACTCAGGGGCCCACAGTTCTAGCACCACCATAATGGGAACCAATTCAAGGAGTAGCAGGTCTTTAGTTAAACCCCTGGAAAACCCCTCTGGCGGCCAAGGTAACACCCAAAGCCCGACGAGCCGGCCGCATCAGTGAACAACTGTAACCGATAGCTGGGGACCAGACGGGGTAGCCACAAGAGAACACCATTAAAGTCGGCTAGAAAAGAGAGCCAAATAGATAGATCACGTTTTATTTCAGCAGAGAGCCGAATAAAATGGTGCGCCCTGTGAACACCCGCGGTGGCTCTCTGGAGCATCCTGGAAAATACCCTACCCATGGGGATCACCCGGCATGAGAAATTGAGCAAACCCAGGGGAGATTGCCCTTGCCCCAGTGTCAGCTTACCCACAGCCATGCAATCCTGAATGGCATGTTTTAAGTTGAAAATTTTCTCAGACGGAAGTCTGCAGCAGCCCTCCGAGGTATCGATACCCAAATAGGACAGCCGGGAAATGGGGCCCAAGGTTTTATCGCTGGCAATCGGAACCCCAAAAAGGGAAAAAAAGGGGTTGAATGGACTCAGCAGGGCCGACGCACAGAAAATCGTCCAGGTAATGGGCCATGCCGTTCCCCCCAGTACCAGCCTCAAAACACCAATGCAGAAAGGTGCTCAACCCTTATAAATAAGCACAGGACATGGAACTCCCCATAGGCAAGCACTTGTCTATGTAGTATCCGTCGTCCAATCGAAAACCCATGTACCTGAATGAGTCCGGGCGCAGGGGCAACAAACGAAAAGCCGATTCGACATCTACCTTGCCCATCAATGCACCGGGTCCGTGAGCCCTGACTTGCTCCAGCATCTCATCAAAAGACTGATAATACACTGAGCAAAGCTGGCATCATTAACTGAACGGCCAGACGGGCTAGACAGATGCCGAATGATCTGAAAGAACCCGGCGTCTTCTTAGGGACTACACCGACGGGGGACAATACCAAGTCTGCTATTGGCGGCTCTAGAAAAGGGGCCAATGAGGCGACCAGGCCGCACCTCTTTAAGGACTTTGGGGGAGATGTATTAACGGCAAAATGCGGTAAAACCCCCGAAAATGCAGTTTTCAGGGGTTTTACCGCATTCCCCGTATGTATTACGGGGAATGCGAGATGATAAATATCCCAGCCTGCTTCGCGTCGCTAGGTAACGCCACCTTCAGGTGGCATTACCCAATAGAAGCCTATGGGCTTCTTAGCGCGACGCTCGGGGCCGGGAGGGATCCGATCGGATCCCTCCCATGAGCCCCCGCGGCCCAACCCGGAAGTCCCTCTGCCCGGCAGCATCGCAAAGGACAGCTCTCATCGAGAGAGCTGTCCTTTGCGAAATCCTTGGTACATACCGCGGTAATGAACCGCGGTATGTACTCGAAGTCGGGGGGGATGTACCACCACGACGATGTCGCCGTTAATACATCTCCCCCTTTGTCCTTAACTATGAGGGGCAGCTCTATGGCCGACCGAAGGTTCTGTGGAGAACCCACAGGCACTACTGAAGCTGTCGGCAAATGAAAACCAGAGTCAAAACCGACACTCAAAAACTGCGCCGCAACTGTGTTAGTGTACCATGTGAGCCATTTGTCCATGGCATCCAGGTAAACATGGGAATCGAGTCTAACAGGGGAAAAAGCTTTAACTAGCCGGCCCGGGGCCGGCAGGCTTTATGGGGGCCGGGGAAACAACAGGTTTCGAGGAGCTGGAAGCTGGGTGGGCATCGCTGCATTTGCTAGAGGTGGGGAAAATTACACCGCTGGCCAAATGAACACTGAGTTAAGTTAAATGCGAAGCACTTACCCTTACTACTGTTGGACGGGTCAGGCCGGCTACCGCGCCTAATTTTCGTCGCTGGTTAACTGCAGCTGTGAAAATTTGAGGCCCTGAGTGACGTCGAGCCAAACCTCAACATCCTTACACCCAAAATCAATAATGGGGAGCCAGTCCTGCGTACGACGAAATTCTTCGTCATAAAAACGCCATGCAACCCCTCGGCCGGACCTGATATTGGGGTGTTCTGTGGGGCGAGTTTCCAAATAGCAGGCCGAGATGATAAATATCCCAGCCTGCCAATTAGAATAAGTCTGGAAAGCTTCCAAACCAATACTGCCTTTGCGCTTAGCGGCTCGCAACTCCTTGCGTATGTTATCTGTAAGGGAGAATACATCCATATAACATCCCTTCCATATTTTGTCTTTAACGGTAGGGCGGAGGCCCCTCAGGGCCGCAGTGTTCTCGCAACAAACCACCCCAGTGTCAGCGGGCGCCTTGTCATCACGAGGGGCATGGCGATTACGGCGAGGCCTCCGCAAGCACCTGTCAGCCTCAATCCTAGAAAACTTAGCTGCACGCTTGCGCATCTAGCAAGCTTTCTGGGAAGGGCTAGTGTCACTGGAGTCAGAGGTGGAATAACTGCCGTCGCTAAACGTAGAATAAAAAATAAACGAACACTCACCAACCACCTCCGTTGGGGGAACAGTGTGGCTACCGGATTGATAAGCACCAGAAGCCGGCTCGCAGCCAGCATCCAATGAGGGATCATCAGAACTTGAAATAAAATGGAGCAAGAGCCTCCAGGGCCAGGGAAGGTTGCGGAACCCCAACAGCAAGAGGAGCCCCAGACGGACCCTCCACCGAGACTCCTGCAGATGCACTGATGATCGGAGCGTCAATTATCTGCATCAGCGCAGCCTGTGATGTGGAGCTACGGTCTGGGGAGCCGTCATGTTAAATGGCGCGGCTTGTGCATTAGGAGGAAGGAGGGCCACCAACATGGGTGCTAAAGTAGAGGCCATATTAGCAAAAAAGGCCCCATTATAGCAGTGGGGTCAAATGCAGGAACACATTTTGGCCAGCTACATGCAGGGTTGAGGGAGCTGCTATACTAGATTGAGGAGCCAGTGGCTCAGGGACAGCAGTAATCACAGGGAGCCCACCAAGCTGAGATGCATCAGCTGCAACAGGCCCTGCCCCCCGCCGAGCCCTAAAATGGTGGCCGCTTATACTAGCGGAGGAGCCAGAGATGGTGGCGCCCTCAGCGCCACCACCGGGCGTATTAATACCTCCCGCACTGCGGACAGAGGCGGCAATTTAGGGGGTCATGACCGGAGTCACAGAGCTCCGCGTCTGGCGACATGGGAGCGGGAGCAGCAGCAGGGGGCTCAGTGATGCTGGCGGGCCCAGAGGCAAAGCTCCGGGGTCCGAACTAGCCACTGGCACTGGTAAGTAACGGGCGGGGGGAGGTGCAGGGCGACGAGGGCGGACCATGATGGCACCGGCAATGCAGGCAGCTACCCGGGAAACAGACCAGGCCAAGTGACTGGAGGGGCACAGAGAGAGAATAGAAGAGAAAAGAAAGGTAGATAAAAGTGGGCACAGAGAGAGAATTAACAGAGATATGAAAACTAAAGAATTAAAGATATAAAGGAAAGAGTAATGTTTCCTGTGCACACAGTACCTGACCAAATGATCCCAGGAAAGAGGCCTCAGGCTTGTAATCCTGGCCTTAAATAAGCTCTGTGCCTACTCCTCCCACTAAGGATTTCATAGGTTGGGACCAACACAATGATCACCACCCAGGCCAAAGCCCAGCCTCCTGGTTTAAGTCACTCCTGGCTCATTCGAGCCCTCCGTTATTCTTATCCATGTCCTTGTCCTATATTGTACTGTAAGTCAGTTGTCAAATTATTTGTTTATGTACTGTGTAAGGCGCTGCAGAACACTTGTGGCGCCATATAAATAAAGGATAATAATAATAATAATCAGGTGTCCGCTGTGTAGAAGCGTCATAGGAGGAAAGGGACCCAGCGCTGAGTGGCACATAGGATCATGTGACTGCTACTGAGATTGAGACTGGAGGATCAGCGGTCAGCTGACCGAAAGTGTCATGGAGGTGCCCAGGCCCAGAGATGGTGGGAACATTGCGGGGACACCACAGCCGGAGCAAGATGGGGTACACTGGGAGCAGCAGCGCTGACCAGGAAATGAACAGCCAACCTGGATAGATGACCTGCACAAGCCCACATACCAGCATGTAGGTAAGATCCGTAGCGCTGTGTACCTATTCCTGACAGCAGAGATCCAACTATCAGGCAGGTGGCTCCTCCCTCGTCCCTGTCAGCTGGTCTGCTGCACCGCCATACATCGTACATTGCATCGCGGCGCTCCAACTATCAGGAGGCCGGCTCCTCCCTCGTCCCTGTCAGCTGGTCTGCTGCACCCCCATACATTGTGTATTGTAGGGCAGCACTCCAACTATTAGGCAGTCGGCTCCTCGCTCATCCCTGTTAGCTGGTCCTGTTGCACCTCCATTCATCCTTTACATGCTTCCTTTAAATAATGCAATTATTTCTCAGGCTTCTTCTCCCAGCGACCTTATAATCTATATATTATACATCACTGACACACGAAGGGTCATTTACAAACGTGTTCTGTGATTCCATGTATATATTTACTGCTATTGCGCCTGTCTGTAGAAGCAGAGGCTTAGTATGTCAAGATGGCGGTTACTGCAGGTCGCCGCATTAAGCAGGGAAGTGCTGCCTCTGCACACATGTGGAATAAAAAGATTGTGTATTGTGGAACAGAATATTTAAATTGACTACAAGAGGTAGAGCCTGCACCCCCTTTCCTCCCAAATTACCTACATGTTACATGTCCTCGGAGATGCCGTGTTTTGGTCTATACTCTTTTTTGTATTAACCTGTTGTACAATTATTGTGCATTGTAATAAAAATGTAGAAATATGATAGATGTTAGAACGTTCTGTAATACAGATAATAATTCACTGTAATACAGATAATCCCTCACTGTAATACAGATAATCCCTCACTGTAATACAGACATTCCCTCACTGTAATACAGATAATCCCTCACTGTAATACAGACAATCCCTCACTGTAATACAGATAATCCCTCACTGTAATACAGACAATCCCTCACTGTAATACAGACATTCCCTCACTGTAATACAGACAATCCCTCTCTGTAATACAGACAATCCCTCACTGTAATACAGACAATCCCTCACTGTAATTAGGGGTGAGCGGGTTCGGATTTCTGAAATCCGAACCCCCCCGAGCCCCCTTGATCCGAGGCCGATCCGAGTCAGGCTCGACTTTTCCCGCCTGACTCGGATCTGAAATCGAGGCAAAACGTCATCATCCCGCCTTCCGAGTCTCGCAGGTTTTGGACACTATATAAGGTACCCGCGTCGGCGCCATTTTCTCACTCAGCTGTGGACAGTGAAGAGGGAGGGTGGGAGTTAGAGCTGGCTGGGCTGTGTAGTGTAGTGTAGTGTAGTGCAGAGTAGTGTTGTGCTGTGCTGTGCTGTGCTGTGCTGTGCTGCGCTGTGCTGCTGTTGTCCACTACTTCAAAGTCCATAGGGGCTGGCTGTGTTGTGCTGTGCTGCTGTTGTTAATAGGGGCTGTGGCCACTACTTCAAAGTCCATAGGGGCTGGCTGGACTGTGTTGTGCAGTCAGTTCTCCATAGGGGCTGTGTCCACTCCAAAGTCCTGTGCAGTGTCCAAGTCCTAAAGGGGTGCTGTAGTGTTGTCCAGGGGGTGCTCTGTCCATCAGGGGTGCTCCCCCCAAGTGCTAAAAAAATAATATTTTTTGTGTGTTTGTGAATTGTGTGCGCAGTAGCCGCACGTGCATCAACAAAGTAGTGCCAAGCGTGCGCCTGTGTCATAAGTAAAGGGACGGCTGGCTTGACCGTTAAAGGGTGCTGTAACCCCCAAAGTACACTCCAGTCCAAACCAAAAAAAAAATTATTTTCTGTGTTTGTGAATTGTGTGCGCAGTAGCCGCACGTGCATCAACAAAGTAGTGCCAAGCGTGCGCCTGTGTCATAAGTAAAGGGCCGGCTGGCTTGACCGTTAAAGGGTGCTGTAACGCCCAAAGTACACTCCAAACCAAAAAAATATATATTTTCTGTGTTTGTGACTTGTGTGCACTGTGGCTGCACGTGCATCAACAAAGGAGCAGCGCCAAGCGTGCGCCTGTGTCCCATAAGTAAAGAGCCGGCTGGCTCATTTCTTAAAGGGTGGTGTAACCCACAAAGTGCACTACTCTCCAGCAAAAATAAAAAAATATTTTCTGTGTTTGTGTGCGCTTTAGCCGCACGTATATATCAATATAACATAAATGGAGGACCAAACTTTCTCCGATAAAAATAAAATAGGGAAAGATCAAGAACCACTTCCTCCTAGTGCTGTTGCTGCTGCTGGGAGTTGTTCATCATCCCAGAGAGGAAGTAGGAACATCACTACTTTTACTAAACAATTGACCCTCCAACAGTCCCTAGCGATGAGGATGAAGTACGACAGCAGTCATCCTGAAGCAAAACGTATAACTGAGGTCTTGACTGCTATGTTGGTATTAGACGTGCGTCCGGTATCCGCCATTAGTGCAGTGGGATTTAGACAATTGATGGAGGTAGTGTGTCCCCGGTTCCAAATCCCGTCTAGATTCCACCTGCATCCTCAAAGCAGCAGCGACAAGCGTGCGTCTGTCTGTTAAAGGGTGGTGACACCCTCAAAGTGTGCTACACAAACAATAAAAATATTGTTCTTTATTTTTCTGTCTTTATGAAATGTGTGGGCTGTAGCCGCACCTGCATCCTTAAAGCAGCAGCGACAAGCGTGCATCTGTCTGTTAAAGGGTGGTGACACCCTCAAAGTGTGCTACACAAACAATAAAAATATTGTTCTTTTTTTTTCGGTCTTTGTGAAATGTGTGGGCTGTAGCTGCACCTGCATCCTTAAAGCAGCAGCGACAAGCGTGCGTCTGTCTGTTAAAGGGTGGTGACACCCTCAAAGTGTGCTACACAAACAATAAAAATATTGTTCTTTTTTTTTCTGTCTTTGTGAATTGTGTGGGCTGTAGCCGCACTTGCATCCTCAAAGCAGCAGCGACAAGCGTGCGTCTGTCTGTTAAAGGGTGGTGACACCCTCAAAGTGTGCTACACAAACAATAAAAATATTCTTCTTTTTTCTGTCTTTGTGAATTGTGTGGGCTGTAGCCGCACTTGCATCCTCAAAGCAGCAGCGACAAGCGTGTGTCTGTCTGTTAAAGGGTGGTGTAACCCTCAAAGTGCTCCAAAAAATAAAAAACTATTTTTTTAATGTGTTTGTGACTTGTGTGCGATGTAGCCGCACGTGCATCAACATAGTAGCAGCGCCAAGCGTGCGCCTGTGTCCTAAGTCAAGGGCTGGTTTGGACATCTGGTCCGGACTGAAGGACGTGCCAACAATTTCTGACAAGTCTACTGTCACTGCATATGATACTGTCCTCAAAGCAGCAGCGACAAGCGTGCGTCTGTCTGTTAAAGGGTGGTGACACCCTCAAAGTGTGCTACACAAACAATAAAAATATTGTTCTTTTTTTTCCTGTCTTTGTGAATTGTGTGGGCTGTAACCGCACTTGCATCCTCAAAGCAGCAGCGACAAGCGTGCGTCTGTCTGTTAAAGGGTGGTGACACCCTCAAAGTGTGCTACACAAACAATAAAAATACTGTTCTTTTTTTTTCTGTCTTTGTG
Source organism: Taudactylus pleione (assembly GCA_031769625.1). Classification (NCBI taxonomy): domain Eukaryota; kingdom Metazoa; phylum Chordata; class Amphibia; order Anura; family Myobatrachidae; genus Taudactylus; species Taudactylus pleione. The sequence continues at coordinate 97,116 of JAUIMM010001494.1, read as the reverse complement.
AATTGTGTGGGCTGTAGCTGCACTTGCATCCTCAAAGCAGCAGCGACAAGCGTGCGTCTGTCTGTTAAAGGGTGGTGTAACTCTCAAAGTGCTCCAAAAAATAAAAAACTATTTTTTTAATGTGTTTGTGACTTGTGTGCGATGTAGCCGCACTTGCATCCTCAAAGCAGCAGCGACAAGCGTGCGTCTGTCTGTTAAAGGGTGGTGACACCCTCAAAGTGTGCTACACAAACAATAAAAATATTCTTCTTCTTTTTTCTGTCTTTGTGAATTGTGTGGGCTGTAGCCGCACTTGCATCCTCAAAGCAGCAGCGACAAGCGTGCGTCTGTCTGTTAAAGGGTGGTGACACCCTCAAAGTGTGCTACACAAACAATAAAAATATTGTTCTTTTTTTTCTGTCTTTGTGAAATGTGTGGGCTGTAGCCGCACCTGCATCCTTAAAGCAGCAGCGACAAGCGTGCGTCTGTCTGTTAAAGGGTGGTGACACCCTCAAAGTGTGCTACACAAACAATAAAAATATTGTTCTTTTTTTTTCGGTCTTTGTGAAATGTGTGGGCTGTAGCCGCACCTGCATCCTTAAAGCAGCAGCGACAAGCATGCGTCTGTCTGTTAAAGGATTACATCGGTGACAGCATCCAAGTAGGCATGTCAGACAGTCCATACCTGTACTGGCAGGAAAAAGAAGCAATTTGGAGGTCCCTGTACAAACTGGCTCTATTTTACCTGAGTTGACCCCCTCCAGTGTGTACTCCGAAAGAGTGTTTAGTGCAGCCGGGAACCTTGTCAGCGAAAGGCGTAGGAGGTTGCTTCCTCAAAATGTGGAGAAGATGATGTTCATAAAATGAATTATCAACTCTTCCAGGGAGACCAGCCTCCAGAACGTACAGAGGGACCTGTGGTTCCAGCGGGGACGAATTAATACTCTGTGAGGATGAGGATGTACACACTGAAGAGGGTGAGGAATCGGTGGATGAGGAGGATGACATCTTGCCTCCGTAGAGCCAGTTTGTGCAGGGACAGATTAATTGCCAGCTTGTTTTGTGGGGGCCCAAACGAACCAATCATTTCAGACACAGTTGTGTGGCAGACCCTGGCGCTGAAATGATTGATTTGTTAAAGTGTGCATGTCCTGTTTATACAACATAAGGGTGGGTGGGAGGGCCCAAGGACAATTCCATCTTGCACCTCTTTTTTTTCTTTGCATTATGTACAGTTTGGGGCCTAGTTTTTCAAACTGCCATCCTGTCTGCCACTGCAGTTTCACGCCTAGATGGGTCACGTGTTTGTGCCGCCCACTCGTGTCGCTTAGCATAGTCATCCAGCTACCTCGGTGCAACCTTTTAGAATAGACTGGAAATGAGTGGAAATTAAGGTTATTGAGGTTAATAATAGCATAGGAGCAGAAAAACCTACAAATTCTGTGATTTTAGCTGTTTTTATGCTTTTTTTCAAAAAAATACAGATCCAAAACACAAAACCCAGAACCCAAAACACGGAAGGGTGGTTTTGGCAAAACCAATCCAGATCCAAAACACGAAGAAAGATCCAGATCCAAAACCAGAACACAAAACACGAAAAGTGGCCGGTGCACACCCCTAACTGTAATACAGATAATCCCTCACTGTAATACAGATAATCCCCCACAGTAATACAGACATTCCCTCACGGTAATACAGACAATCCCTCACTGTAATACAGACATTCCCTCACTGTAATACAGATAATCCCTCACTGTAATACAGACATTACCTCACTGTAATACAGACATTCCCTCACTGTAATACAGACAATCCCTCACTGTAATACAGATAATCCCTCACTGTAATACAGACAATCCCTAACTGTAATACAGACAATCCCTCACTGTAATACAGATATTCCCTCACTGTAATACAGATAATCCCTTACTGTAATACAGACAATCACTCACTGTAATACAGGTAATCCCTCACTGTAATACAGTCATTCCCTCACTGTAATACAGACATTCCCTCACTTTAATACAGATAATCCCCCACTGTAATACAGACATTCCCACACTGTAATACAGACAATCCCTCACTGTAATACAGATAATCCCTCAATGTAATACAGATAATACCTCATTGTAACACAGACAATCCCGCACTGTAATACAGACAATCCCGCACTGTAATACAGATAATCCATCACTGTAACACAGATAATCCCTCACTGTAATAGAGATAATCCCGCACTAAAATACAGATAATACCTCACTGTAATACAGATAATACCGCACTGTAATAGAGACAATCCCGCACTGAAATACAGACAATACCACACTGTAATACAGATAATACCTCACTGTAACACAGACAAACCCGCACTGTAATACAGATAATCCCTACCTGTAACACAAATAATCCCTCACTATAACACAGATGATCCCGCACTGCAATACAGACATTCCCTCACTATAAAACAGACAATCCCTCTCTGTAATACAGACAATCCCTCACTGTAATACAGATAATACCGCACTATAATACAGATAATACCGCACTATAATACAGACATTCCCCCACTGTAATACAGATAATCCCTCACTGTAATACAGATAATCCCTCAATGTAATACAGACATTCCCTCACTGTAATAAAGATAATACCTCACTGTAATACAGATAATACCGCACTGTAATAGAGACAATCCCGCACTGAAATACAGACAATACCACACTGTAATAGAGATAATCCCTCACTATAATACAGACAATACCTCACTGTAATACAGATAATCCATAACTGTAATACAGACAATACAGCACTGTAATACAGATAATCCCTCACTGTAATACAGAAAATACCGCATTGTAACACAGATAATCCCTCACTGTAACACAGATAATCCCGCACTGTAATAAAGACAATCCCTCACTGTAATACAGATAATACCTCACTGTAATACAGAAAATTCCTTACTGTAATACAGACAATCCCTCACTGTAATACAGACATTCCCTCACTATAAAACAGACAATCCCTCACTGTAATACAGACAATCCCTCACTGTAATACAGACATTCCCTCACTATAAAACAGACAATCCCTCACAATGTAATAGAGATACTCCCTCACTGTAATACAGATAATACCTCACTGTATAATACCACACTGTAATACAGATAATCCCTCACTGTAATACAGATAATACCGCACTGTAATACAGATAATACCTCACTGTAATAGAGATAATCCCGCACTGAAATACAGACAATACCACACTGTAATACAGATAATCCCTCATTGAAACACAGACAATCCCGCACTGTAATACAGACAATACCTCACTGTAAAACAGATAATCCCTCACTGTAATACAGACATTCCCTCACAGTAATACAGATAATCTCTCACTGTAACACAGATAATACCTCACTGTAATACAGATAATCCCTCACTGTAATACAGACAATACCGCACTGTAATACAGACAATACCGCACTGTAATACAGATAATACCTCACTGTAATACAGATAATACCGCACTGTAATACAGATAATACCTCACTGTAATAGAGATAATCCCGCACTGAAATACAGACAATACCACACTGTAATACAGATAATCCCTCATTGAAACACAGACAATCCCGCACTGTAATACAGACAATACCTCACTGTTATACAGATAATCCATCACTGTAATACAGACAATACCGCACTGTAATACAGATAATCCCTCACTGTAACACAGATAATCCCTCACTGTAACACAGATAATCCCGCACTGTAATACAGACATTCCCTCACTATAAAACAGACAATGCCTCACTGTAATACAGACAATCCCTCACTGTAATACAGACATTCCCTCACAATGTAATGCAGACATTCCCTCACTGTAATACAGACAATACCTCACTGTATAATACCGCACTGTAATACAGACATTCCCTCACTGTTATACAGACAATCATCTCACTGTAATTCAGATAATCCCCCACTGTAATACAGATAATCCCTCAATGTAATACAGACATTCCCTCACTGTAATAGAGATAATCAAGCACTTTATTACAGACAATACCGCACTGTAATACTGATAATCCCTCATTGTAACACAGACAATCCCGCACTGTAATACAGACAATCCCTCACTGTAACACAGATAATCCCTCACTGTAACAGAGACAATCCCGCACTGTAATACAGACATTCCCTAACTGTAATACAGACAATCCCTCGCTATAATACAGATAATCCCTCACTGTAATACAGACATTCCCTCACAGTAATACAGATAATCTCTCACTGTAACACAGATAATACCTCACTGTAATACAGATAATCCCTCACTGTAATACAGACAATACCGCACTGTAATACAGATAATACCGCACTGTAATACAGATAATACCTCACTGTAATAGAGATAATAGCGCACTGAAATACAGACAATACCGCACTGTAATACAGATAATCCCTCATTGTAACACAGACAATCCCGCACTTGAATACAGACAATACCTCACTGTAATACAGATAATCCATCACTGTAATACAGACAATCCCTCACTGTAATACAGACAATCCCTCAATGTAATGCAGACATTCCCTCACAATGTAATACAGACAATACCTCACTGTAATACAGATAATCCATCACTGTAAAACAGACAATACCGCACTGTAATACAGATACTTCCTCACTGTAACACAGATAATCCCTCACTGTAACACAGATAATCCCGCACTGTAATACAGACATTCCCTCACTATAAAACAGACAATCCCTCACTGTAATACAGACAATCAATCACTGTAATACAGACATTCCCTCACAATGTAATGCAGACATTCCCTCACTGTAATACAGATAATACCTCACTGTTTAATACTGCACTGTAATACAGATAATCCCTCACTGTTATACAGACAATCATCTCACTGTAATACAGATAATCCCTCACTGTAATACAGATAATCCCTCAATGTAATACAGACATTCCCTCACTGTAATAAAGATAATACCTCACTGTAATAGAGATAATCAAGCACTTTATTACAGACAATACCGCACTGTAATACAGATAATCCCTCATTGTAACACAGACAATCCCGCACTGTAATACAGACAATCCCTCACTGAAACACAGATAATCCCTCACTGTAACACAGACAATCCCGCACTGTAATACAGACATTCCCTAACTGTAATACAGACAATCCCTCACTATAATACAGACAATCCCTCACTGTAATACAGACAATCCCTCACTGTAATACAGACAATCCCTCACTGTAATACAGACATTCCCTCACTGTAATACAGATAATCCCTCACTGTAATACAGACAATACCTCACTGTAATACAGACAATACCTCACTGTAATACAGATAATCCCTCACTGTAATACAGATAATCCCGCCCTGTAATACAGACAATCCCTCACTGTAATACAGACATTCCCTCACAATCTAATGCAGACATTCCCTCACTGTAATACAGATAATACCTCACTGTATAATACCGCACTGTAATACAGACATTCCCTCACTATAAAACAGACAATCCCTCACTGTAATACAGACAATCCCTCACTGTAATACAGACATTCCCTCACAATGTAATACAAACATTCCCTCACTGTAATACAGATAATACCTCACTGTTTAATACCGCACTGTAATACAGATAATCCCTCACTGTTATACAGACAATCATCTCACTGTAATTCAGATAATCCCTCACTGCAATACAGATAATCCCTCAATATAATACAGACATTCCATCACTGTAATAAAGATAATACCTCACTGTACTAGAGATAATCTAGCACTTTATTACAGACAATACCGCACTGTAATACAGATAATCCCTCATTGTAACACCGACAATCCCGCACTGTAATACAGACAATCCCTCACTGTAACACAGATAATCCCTCACTATAACACAGACAATCCCGCACTGTAATACAGATAATCCCTCACTATAACACAGACATTCCCTAACTGTAACACAGACAATCCATCACTATAATACAGATAATCCCTCACTGTAATACAGACATTCCCTCACAGTAATACAGATAATCTCTCACTGTAACACAGATAATACCTCATTGTAATACAGATAATCCCTCACTGTAATACAGAGAATACCGCACTGTAATACAGACAATACCGCACTGTAATACAGATAATACCGCACTATAATACAGATAATACCTCACTGTAATAGAGATAATCCCGCACTGAAATACAGACAATACCGCACTGTAATACAGATAATCCCTCATTGTAACACAGACAATCCGGCACTGTAATACAGACAATACCTCACTGTAATACAGATAATCCATCACTGTAATACAGACAATCCCTCACTGTAATACAGACAATCCCTCACTGTAATACAGACATTCCCTCACAATGTAATACAGACAATACCTCACTGTAATACAGATAATCCATCACTGTAATACAGACAATACCGCACTGTAATACAGACAATCCCTCACTGTAACACAGATAATCCCTCACTGTAACACAGATAATCCAGCACTGTAATACAGACAATCCCTCACTGTAATACAGACATTCCCTCACAATGTAATACAAACATTCCCTCACTGTAATACAGATAATACCTCACTGTTTAATACCGCACTGTCATACAGATAATCCCTCACTGTTATACAGACAATCATCTCACTGTAATACAGATAATCCCTCACTGTAATACAGATAATCCCTCAATGTAATACAGACATTCCCTCACTGTAATAAAGATAATACCTCACTGTAATAGAGATAATCCCGCACTTTATTACAGACAATACAGCACTGTAATACAGATAATCCCTCACAATGTAATACAAACATTCCCTCACTGTAATACAGATAATACCTCACTGTTTAATACCGCACTGTCATCCAGATAATCCCTCACTGTTATACAGACAATCATCTCACTGTAATACAGATAATCCCTCAATGTAATACAGACATTCCCTCACTGTAATAAAGATAATACCTCACTGTAATAGAGATAATCAAGCACTTTATTACAGACAATACCGCACTGTAATACAGATAATCCCTCATTGTAACACAGACAATCCCGCACTGTAACACAGACAATCCCTCACTGTAACACAGATAATCCCTCACTGTAACACAGACAATCCCGCACTGTAATACAGACATTCCCTAACTGTAATACAGACAATCCCTCACTGTAATACAGACAATACCTCACTGTAATACAGATAATCCCTCACAGTAATACAGATAATCCTGCACTGTATACAGATAATACCTCACTATAATACAGACCATACCTCACTGTAATACAGATAATCCCTCACTGTAATACAGATAATACCTCACTGTAATACAGATAATACCTCACTGTAATACACACAATCCCTCACTGTAATACAGATAATCCCTCACTGTAATACAGATAATACCTCACTGTAATAGAGATAATCCCGCACTTTATTACTGACAATACCGCACTGTAATACAGATAATCCCTCATTGTAACACAGACAATCCCGCACTGTAATACAGACAATCCCTCACCGTAATACAAATAATCCTGCACTGTAATACAGACAATACCTCACTGTAATACAGACAATATCTCACTGTAATAGAGATAATCCCTCACTGTAATACAGACAATCCCTCATTGTAATACAGATAATCCCTCACTGTAATACAGACAATCTTTCACTGTAATATAGACAATCCCTCACTGTAATACAGACATTCCCTCCCTCACTGTAATATAGACAATCCCTCACTGTTATACAGAAAAATACCTCTCTGTAAATACAGATAATACCTCACTGTAATACAGACAACACCTCACTGGAATACAGATAATCCCTCACTGTTATACAGACATTACCTGACTGTAATACAGACATTCCCTCACTGTAATACAGACAATCCCTCACTGTTATACAGATAATCCCCCACGGTAATACAGACAATCCCTCAATGTAATACAGACATTCCCTCACTGTAATACAGATAATCCCTCACTGTAATACAGACATTACCTCACTGTAATACAGACAGTCCCTCACTGTAATACAGACTATCCCTCACTGTAATACAGACTATCCCTCACTGTAATACAGATAATCCCTCACTGTAATACAGACAATCCCTCACTGTAATACAGACAATCCATCACTGTAATACAGACATTCCCTCACTGTAATACAGACATTCCCTCACTGTAATACAGACAATACCTCACTGTAATACAGATAATCCATCACTGTAATACAGATATTCCCTCACTGTAATACAGATAATCCCTCACTGTAATACAGACAATCCATCACTGTAATACAGGTAATCCCTCACTGTAATACAGACAATACCGCACTGTAATACAGACAATCCCTCACTGTAATACAGACAATCCCGCACTGTAATACAGACAATACCTCACTGTAATACAGATAATCCATCACTGTAATACAGACAATACCGCACTGTAATACAGACAATCCCTCACTGTAACACAGATAATCCCTCACTGTAACACAGATAATCCCTCACTGTAACACAGATAATCCCGCACTGTATTACAGACATTCCCTCACCATAAAACAGACAATCCCTCACTGTAATACAGACAATCCCTCACTGTAATACAGACATTCCCTCACAATGTAATGCAGACATTCCCTCTCTGTAATACAGACAATACCTCACTGTATAATACCGCACTGTAATACAGACATTCCCTCACTGTAATACAGATAATCACTCACTGTAATACAGACATTCCCTCACAGTAATACAGATAATCTCTCACTGTAACACAGATAATACCTCACTGTAATACAGATAATCCCTCACTGTAATACAGACAATACCGCACTGTAATACAGACAATACCGCACTGTAATACAGATAATACCTCACTGTAATACAGATAATACCGCACTGTAATACAGACAATAGCTCACTGTTATACAGATAATCCATCACTGTAATACAGACAATACCGCACTGTAATACAGATAATCCCTCACTGTAACACAGATAATCCCTCACTGTAACACAGATAATCCCTCACTGTAATACAGATAATACCTCACTGTAATACAGATAATACCTCACTGTAATACACACAATCCCTCACTGTAATACAGATAATCCCTCACTGTAATACAGATAATACCTCACTGTAATAGAGATAATCCCGCACTTTATTACTGACAATACCGCACTGTAATACAGATAATCCCTCATTGTAACACAGACAATCCCGCACTGTAATACAGACAATCCCTCACCGTAATACAAATAATCCTGCACTGTAATACAGACAATACCTCACTGTAATACAGACAATATCTCACTGTAATAGAGATAATCCCTCACTGTAATACAGACAATCCCTCATTGTAATACAGATAATCCCTCACTGTAATACAGACAATCTTTCACTGTAATATAGACAATCCCTCACTGTAATACAGACATTCCCTCCCTCACTGTAATATAGACAATCCCTCACTGTTATACAGAAAAATACCTCTCTGTAAATACAGATAATACCTCACTGTAATACAGACAACACCTCACTGGAATACAGATAATCCCTCACTGTTATACAGACATTACCTGACTGTAATACAGACATTCCCTCACTGTAATACAGACAATCCCTCACTGTTATACAGATAATCCCCCACGGTAATACAGACAATCCCTCAATGTAATACAGACATTCCCTCACTGTAATACAGATAATCCCTCACTGTAATACAGACATTACCTCACTGTAATACAGACAGTCCCTCACTGTAATACAGACTATCCCTCACTGTAATACAGACTATCCCTCACTGTAATACAGATAATCCCTCACTGTAATACAGACAATCCATCACTGTAATACAGACATTCCCTCACTGTAATACAGACATTCCCTCACTGTAATACAGACAATACCTCACTGTAATACAGATAATCCATCACTGTAATACAGATATTCCCTCACTGTAATACAGATAATCCCTCACTGTAATACAGACAATCCATCACTGTAATACAGGTAATCCCTCACTGTAATACAGACAATACCGCACTGTAATGAAGACAATCCCTCACTGTAATACAGACAATCCCGCACTGTAATACAGACAATACCTCACTGTAATACAGATAATCCATCACTGTAATACAGACAATACCGCACTGTAATACAGACAATCCCTCACTGTAACACAGATAATCCCTCACTGTAACACAGATAATCCCTCACTGTAACACAGATAATCCCGCACTGTATTACAGACATTCCCTCACCATAAAACAGACAATCCCTCACTGTAATACAGACAATCCCTCACTGTAATACAGACATTCCCTCACAATGTAATGCAGACATTCCCTCTCTGTAATACAGACAATACCTCACTGTATAATACCGCACTGTAATACAGACATTCCCTCACTGTAATACAGATAATCCCTCACTGTAATACAGACATTCCCTCACAGTAATACAGATAATCTCTCACTGTAACACAGATAATACCTCACTGTAATACAGATAATCCCTCACTGTAATACAGACAATACCGCACTGTAATACAGACAATACCGCACTGTAATACAGATAATACCTCACTGTAATACAGATAATACCGCACTGTAATACAGACAATAGCTCACTGTTATACAGATAATCCATCACTGTAATACAGACAATACCGCACTGTAATACAGATAATCCCTCACTGTAACACAGATAATCCCTCACTGTAACACAGATAATCCCGCACTGTAATACAGACATTCCCTCACTATAAAACAGACAATGCCTCACTGTAATACAGACAATCCCTCACTGTAATACAGACATTCCCTCACAATGTAATGCAGACATTCCCTCACTGTAATACAGACAATACCTCACTGTATAATAGCGCACTGTAATACAGACATTCCCTCACTGTTATACAGACAATCATCTCACTGTAATTCAGATAATCCCCCACTGTAATACAGATAATCCCTCAATGTAATACAGACATTCCCTCACTGTAATAGAGATAATCAAGCACTTTATTACAGACAATACCGCACTGTAATACTGATAATCCCTCATTGTAACACAGACAATCCCGCACTGTAATACAGACAATCCCTCACTGTAACACAGATAATCCCTCACTGTAACACAGACAATCCCGCACTGTAATACAGACATTCCCTAACTGTAATACAGACAATCCCTCGCTATAATACAGATAATCCCTCACTGTAATACAGACATTCCCTCACAGTAATACAGATAATCTCTCACTGTAACACAGATAATACCTCACTGTAATACAGATAATCCCTCACTGTAATACAGACAATACCGCACTGTAATACAGATAATACCGCACTGTAATACAGATAATACCTCAATGTAATAGAGATAATACCGCACTGAAATACAGACAATACCGCACTGTAATACAGATAATCCCTCATTGTAACACAGACAATCCCGCACTTGAATACAGACAATACCTCACTGTAATACAGATAATCCATCACTGTAATACAGACAATCCCTCACTGTAATACAGCCAATCCCTCACTGTAATGCAGACATTCCCTCACAATGTAATACAGACAATACCTCACTGTAATACAGATAATCCATCACTGTAAAACAGACAATACCGCACTGTAATACAGATACTTCCTCACTGTAACACAGATAATCCCTCACTGTAACACAGATAATCCCGCACTGTAATACAGACATTCCCTCACTATAAAACAGACAATCCCTCACTGTAATACAGACAATCAATCACTGTAATACAGACATTCCCTCACAATGTAATGCAGACATTCCCTCACTGTAATACAGATAATACCTCACTGTTTAATACTGCACTGAAATACAGATAATCCCTCACTGTTATACAGACAATCATCTCACTGTAATACAGATAATCCCTCACTGTAATACAGATAATCCCTCAATGTAATACAGACATTCCCTCACTGTAATAAAGATAATACCTCACTGTAATAGAGATAATCAAGCACTTTATTACAGACAATACCGCACTGTAATACAGATAATCCCTCATTGTAACACAGACAATCCCGCACTGTAATACAGACAATCCCTCACTGAAACACAGATAATCCCTCACTGTAATACAGACATTCCCTAACTGTAATACAGACAATCCCTCACTATAATACAGACAATCCCTCACTGTAATACAGATAATCCCTCACTGTAATACAGACAATCCCTCACTGTAATACAGACAATCCCTCACTGTAATACAGACATTCCCTCACTGTAATACAGATAATCCCTCACTGTAATACAGACAATACCTCACTGTAATACAGACAATACCTCACTGTAATACAGATAATCCCTCACTGTAATACAGATAATCCCGCACTGTAACACAGATAATCCCGCACTGTAATACAGACAATCCCTCACTGTAATACAGACATTCCCTCACAATGTAATGCAGACATTCCTTCACTGTAATACAGATAATACCTCACTGTATAATACCGCACTGTAATACAGACATTCCCTCACTATAAAACAGACAATCCCTCACTGTAATACAGACAATCCCTCACTGTAATACAGACATTCCCTCACAATGTAATACAAACATTCCCTCACTGTAATACAGATAATACCTCACTGTTTAATACCGCACTGTAATACAGATAATCCCTCACTGTTATACAGACAATCATCTCACTGTAATTCAGATAATCCCTCACTGCAATACAGATAATCACTCAATATAATACAGACATTCCATCACTGTAATAAAGATAATACCTCACTGTACTAGAGATAATCAAGCACTTTATTACAGACAATACCGCACTGTAATACAGATAATCCCTCATTGTAACACAGACAATCCCTCACTGTAACACAGATAATCCCTCACTATAACACAGACAATCCCGCACTGTAATACAGATAATCCCTCACTGTAATACAGACATTCCCTCACAGTAATACAGATAATCTCTCACTGTAACACAGATAATACCTCACTGTAATACAGATAATCCCTCATTGTAACACAGACAATCCCGCACTGTAATACAGACAATACCTCACTGTAATACAGATAATCTCTCTCTTACACAGATAATACCTCACTGTAATACAGATAATCCCTCATTGTAATACAAACATTCCCTCACTGTAATACAGATAATACCTCACTGTTTAATACCGCACTGTAATACAGATAATCCCTCACTGTTATACAGACAATCATCTCACTGTAATTCAGATAATCCCTCACTGCAATACAGATAATCCCTCAATATAATACAGACATTCCATCACTGTAATAAAGATAATACCTCACTGTACTAGAGATAATCAAGCACTTTATTACAGACAATACCGCACTGTAATACAGATAATCCCTCATTGTAACACAGACAATCCCTCACTGTAACACAGATAATCCCTCACTATAACACAGACAATCCCGCACTGTAATACAGATAATCCCTCACTGTAATACAGACATTCCCTCACAGTAATACAGATAATCTCTCACTGTAACACAGATAATACCTCACTGTAATACAGATAATCCCTCATTGTAACACAGACAATCCCGCACTGTAATACAGACAATACCTCACTGTAATACAGATAATCCATCACTGTAATACAGACAATCCCTCACTGTAATACAGACAATCCCTCACTGTAATACAGACATTCCCTCACAATGTAATACAGACAATACCTCACTGTAATACAGATAATCCATCACTGTAATACAGACAATACCGCACTGTAATACAGACAATCCCTCACTGTAACACAGATAATCCCTCACTGTAACACAGATAATCCAGCACTGTAATACAGACAATCCCTCACTGTAATACAGACATTCCCTCACAATGTAATACAAACATTCCCTCACTGTAATACAGATAATACCTCACTGTTTAATACCGCACTGTCATACAGATAATCCCTCACTGTTATACAGACAATCATCTCACTGTAATACAGATAATCCCTCACTGTAATACAGATAATCCCTCAATGTAATACAGACATTCCCTCACTGTAATAAAGATAATACCTCACTGTAATAGAGATAATCCCGCACTTTATTACAGACAATACCGCACTGTAATACAGATAATCCCTCATTGTAACACAGACAATCCCGCACTGTAATACAGACAATCCCTCACCGTAATACAGATAATCCTGCACTGTAATACAGACAATACCTCACTGTAATACAGACATTCCCTAACTGTAATACAGACAATCCCTCACTATAATACAGACAATCCCTCACTGTAATACAGACATTCCCTCACAGTAATACAGATAATCTCTCACTGTAACACAGATAATCCCTCACTGTAATACAGATAATACCGCACTGTAATACAGATAATACCTCACTGTAATAGAGATAATCCTGCACTGAAATACAGACAATACCGCACTGTAATACAGATAATCCCTCATTGTAACACAGACAATCCCGCACTGTAATACAGACAATACCTCACTGTAATACAGATAATTCATCAATGTAATACAGACAATCCCTCACTGTAATACAGACAATCCCTCACTGTAATACAGACATTCCCTCACAATGTAATACAGACAATAGCTCACTGTAATACAGATAATCCATCACTGTAATAGAGACAATACCGCACTGTAATACAGATAATCCCTCACTGTAACACAGATAATCCCTCACTGTAACACAGATAATCCCGCACTGTAATACAGACATTCCCTCACTATAAAACAGACAATCCCTCACTGTAATACAGACAATCCCTCACTGTAATACAGACATTCCCTCACAATGTAATGCAGACATTCCCTCACTGTAATACAGATAATACATCACTGTATAATACCGCACTGTAATACAGACATTCCCTCACTATAAAACAGACAATCCCTCACTGTAATACAGACAATCCCTCACTGTAATACAGACATTCCCTCACAATGTAATACAAACATTCCCTCACTGTAATACAGATAATACCTCACTGTTTAATACCGCACTGTCATCCAGATAATCCCTCACTGTTATACAGACAATCATCTCACTGTAATACAGATAATCCCTCAATGTAATACAGACATTCCCTCACTGTAATAAAGATAATACCTCACTGTAATAGAGATAATCAAGCACTTTATTACAGACAATACCGCACTGTAATACAGATAATCCCTCATTGTAACACAGACAATCCCGCACTGTAACACATACAATCCCTCACTGTAACACAGATAATCCCTCACTGTAACACAGACAATCCCGCACTGTAATACAGACATTCCCTAACTGTAATACAGACAATCCCTCACTGTAATACAGACAATCCCTCACTGTAATACAGACAATACCTCACTGTAATACAGACAATACCTCACTGTAATACAGATAATCCCTCACAGTAATACAGATAATCCTGCACTGTATACAGATAATACCTCACTATAATACAGACCATACCTCACTGTAATACAGATAATCCCTCACTGTAATACAGATAATACCTCACTGTAATACAGATAATACCTCACTGTAATACAGACAATCCCTCACTGTAATACAGACAATCCCTCACTGTAATAGAGATAATCCCGCACTTTATTACCGACAATACCGCACTGTAATACAGATAATCCCTCATTGTAACACAGACAATCCCGCACTGTAATACAGACAATCCCTCACCGTAATACAAATAATCCTGCACTGTAATACAGACAATACCTCACTGTAATACAGACAATATCTCACTGTAATAGAGATAATCCCTCACTGTAATACAGACAATCCCTCATTGTAATACAGATAATCCCTCACTGTAATACAGACAATCTTTCACTGTAATATAGACAATCCCTCACTGTAATACAGACATTCCCTCCATCACTGTAATATAGACAATCCCTCACTGTTATACAGAAAAATACCTCTCTGTAAATACAGATAATACCTCACTGTAATACAGACAACACCTCACTGGAATACAGATAATCCCTCACTGTCATACAGACATTACCTCACTGTAATACAGACATTCCCTCACTGTAATACAGACAATCCCTCACTGTAATACAGATAATCCCCCACAGTAATACAGACAATCCCTCAATGTAATACAGACATTCCCTCACTGTAATACAGATAATCCCTCACTGTAATACAGACTTTACCTCACTGTAATACAGACAGTCCCTCACTGTAATACAGACTATCCCTCACTGTAATACAGATAATCCCTCACTGTAATACAGATAATCCCCCACAGTAATACAGACAATCCCTCAATGTAATACAGACATTCCCTCACTGTAATACAGATAATCCCTCACTGTAATACAGACTTTACCTCACTGTAATACAGACAGTCCCTCACTGTAATACAGACTATCCCTCACTGTAATACAGATAATCCCTCACTGTAATACAGATAATCCCTCACTGTAATACAGACAATCCCTCACTGTAATACAGACAATCCATCACTGTAATACAGACATTCCCTCACTGTAATACAGACATTCCCTCACTGTAATACAGACAATCCCGCACTGTAATACAGACAATACCTCACTGTAATACAGATAATCCATCACTGTAATACAGATATTCCCTCACTGTAATACAGATAATCCCTCACTGTAATACAGACAATCCATCACTGTAATACAGGTAATCCCTCACTGTAATACAGACATTCCCTCACTGTAATACAGACAATCCCGCACTGTAATACAGACAATACCTCACTGTAATACAGATAATCCATCACTGTAATACAGACAATACCGCACTGTAATACAGACAATCCCTCACTGTAACACAGATAATCCCTCACTGTAACACAGATAATCCCGCACTGTACTACAGACATTCCCTCACTATAAAACAGACAATCCCTCACTGTAATACAGACAATCCCTCACTGTAATACAGACATTCCCTCACAATGTAATGCAGACATTCCCTCACTGTAACACAGATAATACCTCACTGTATAATACCGCACTGTAATACAGACATTCCCTGACTATAAATCAAACAATCCCTCACTGTAATACAGACAATCCCTCACTGTAATACACACATTCCCTCACAATGTAATACAAACATTCCCTCACTGTAATACAGATAATACCTCACTGTTTAATACCGCACTGTAATACAGATAATCCCTCACTGTTATACAGACAATCATCTCACTGTAAAACAGATAATCCCTCACTGTAATACAGATAATCCCTCAATGTAATACAGACATTCCCTCACTGTAATAAAGATAATACCTCACTGTAATAGAGATAATCAAGCACTTTATTACAGACAATACCGCACTGTAATACAGATAATCCCTCATTGTAACACAGACAATCCCGCACTGTAATACAGACAATCCCTCACTGTAACACAGATAATCCCTCACTGTAACACAGACAATCCCGCACGGTAATACAGACGTTACCTAACTGTAATACAGACAATCCCTCACTATAAAACAGATAATCCCTCACTGTAATTCCGACATTCCCTCACAGTAATACAGATAATCTCTCACTGTAACACAGATAATACCTCACTGTAATACAGATAATCCCTCACTGTAATACAGATAATACCTCACTGTAATACAGATAATACCGCACTGTAATACAGATAATACCTCACTGTAATAGAGATAATCCCACACTGAAATACAGACAATACCGCACTGTAATACAGATAATCCCTCATTGTAGCACAGACAATCACGCACTGTAATACAGACAATACCTCACTGTAATACAGATAATCCATCACTGTAATACAGACAATCCCTCACTGTAATACAGACAATCCCTCACTGTAATACAGATAATCCATCACTGTAATACAGACAATACCGCACTGTAATACAGATAATCCCTCACTGTAACACAGATAATCCCGCACTGTAATTCAGACATTCCCTCACAATGTAATGCAGACATTCCCTCACTGTAATACAGATAATACCTCACTGTATAATACCGCACTGTAATACAGACATTCCCTCACTATAAAACAGACAATCCCTCACTGTAATAAAGACAATCCCTCACTGTAATACAGACATTCCCTCACAATGTAATACAAACATTCCCTCACTGTTATACAGATAATACCTCACTGTTTAATACCGCACTGTAATACAGATAATCCCTCACTGTTATACAGACAATCATCTCACTGTAATACAGATAATCCCTAACTGTAAAATAGATAATCCCTCAATGTAATACAGACATTCCCTCACTGTAATAAAGATAATACCTCACTGTAATAGAGATAATCAAGCACTTTATTACAGACAATACCGCACTGTAATACAGATAATCCCTCATTGTAACACAGACAATCCCGCACTGTAATACAGACAATCCCTCACTGTAACACAGATAATCCCTCACTGTAACACAGACAATCCCGCACTGCAATACAGACATTCCCTAACTGTAATACAGACATTCCCTCACTGTAATACAGATAATCCCTCACTGTAATACAGACAATCCCTCACTGTAATACAGACATTCCCTCACTGTAATACAGATAATCCCTCACTGTAATACAGACAATCCCTCACTGTAATACAGACAATACCTCACTGTAACACAGATAATCCCTCCCTGTAACACAGATAATCCCGCACTGTAATACAGACAATCCCTCACTGTAATACAGATAATCCTGCACTGTAATACAGACAATATCTCACTATAATACAGATAATCCCTCACTGTAATACAGACAATCCCTCATTGTAATACAGATAATCCCTCACTGTAATACAGACAATCTCTCACTGTAATATAGACAATCCCTCACTGTAATACAGACATTCCCTCCCTCACTGTAATATAGACAATCCCTCACTGTAATACAGAAAAATACCTCACTGTAAATACAGATAATACCTCACTGTAATACAGACAATACCTCACTGTAATACAGATAATCCCTCACTGTTATACAGACATCACCTCACTGTAATACAGACATTCCCTCACTGTAATACAGACAATCCCTCACTGTAATACAGATAATCCCCCACTGTAATACAGACATTCCCTCATGGTAATACAGACAATCCCTCACTGTAATACAGACATTCCCTCTCTGTAATACAGATAATCCCTCACTGTAATACAGACATTACCTCACTGTAATACGGACAGTCCCTCACTGTAATACAGACTATCCCTCACTGTAATACAGATAATCCCTCACTGTAATAGAGACAATCCCTCACTGTAATACAGACAATCCCTCACTGTAATACAGACAATCCATCACTGTAATACAGACATTCCCTCACTGTAATACAGACATTCCCTCACTGTAATACAGACAATCCCGCACTGTAATACAGACAATACCTCACTGTAATACAGATAATCCATCACTGTAATACAGATATTCCCTCACTGCAATACAGATAATCCCTCACTGTAATACAGACAATCCATCACTGTAATACAGGTAATCCCTCACTGTAATACAGACATTCCCTCACTGTAATACAGACATTCCCTCACTGTAATACAGACAATCCCGCACTGTAATACAGACAATACCTCACTGTAATACAGATAATCCATCACTGTAATACAGACAATACCGCACTGTAATACAGACAATCCCTCACTGTAACACAGATAATCCCTCACTGTAACACAGATAATCCCGCACTGTACTACAGACATTCCCTCACTATAAAACAGACAATCCCTCACTGTAATACAGACAATCCCTCACTGTAATACAGACATTCCCTCACAATGTAATGCAGACATTCCCTCACTGTAACACAGATAATACCTCACTGTATAATACCGCACTGTAATACAGACATTCCCTAACTATAAAACAGACAATCCCTCACTGTAATACAGACAATCCCTCACTGTAATACACACATTCCCTCACAATGTAATACAAACATTCCCTCACTGTAATACAGATAATACCTCACTGTTAATACCGCACTGTAATACAGATAATCCCTCACTGTTATACAGACAATCATCTCACTGTAAAACAGATAATCCCTCACTGTAATACAGATAATCCCTCAATGTAATACAGACATTCCCTCACTGTAATAAAGATAATACCTCACTGTAATAGAGATAATCAAGCACTTTATTACAGACAATACCGCACTGTAATACAGATAATCCCTCATTGTAACACAGACAATCCCGCACTGTAATACAGACAATCCCTCACTGTAACACAGATAATCCCTCACTGTAACACAGACAATCCCGCACGGTAATACAGACGTTCCCTAACTGTAATACAGACAATCCCTCACTATAAAACAGATAATCCCTCACTGTAATTCCGACATTCCCTCACAGTAATACAGATAATCTCTCACTGTAACACAGATAATACCTCACTGTAATACAGAAAATCCCTCACTGTAATACAGACAATACCGCACTGTAATACAGATAATACCGCACTGTAATACAGATAATACCTCACTGTAATACAGATAATACCGCACTGTAATACAGATAATACGTCACTGTAATAGAGATAATCCCGCACTGAAATACAGACAATACCGCACTGTAATACAGATAATCCCTCATTGTAGCACAGACAATCCCGCACTGTAATACAGACAATACCTCACTGTAATACAGATAATCCATCACTGTAATACAGACAATCCCTCACTGTAATACAGACAATCCCTCACTGTAATACAGACAATACCGTACTGTAATACAGATAATCCCTCACTGTAACACAGATAATCCCGCACTGTAATTCAGACATTCCCTCACAATGTAATGCAGACATTCCCTCACTGTAATACAGATAATACCTCACTGTATAATACCGCACTGTAATACAGACATTCCCTCACTATAAAACAGACAATCCCTCACTGTAATACAGACAATCCCTCACTGTAATACAGACATTCCCTCACAATGTAATACAAACATTCCCTCACTGTTATACAGATAATACCTCACTGTTTAATACCGCACTGTAATACAGATAATCCCTCACTGTTATACAGACAATCATCTCACTGTAATACAGATAATCCCTAACTGTAAAATAGATAATCCCTCAATGTAATACAGACATTCCCTCACTGTAATAAAGATAATACCTCACTGTAATAGAGATAATCAAGCACTTTATTACAGACAATACCGTCCTGTAATACAGATAATCCCTCATTGTAACACAGACAATCCCGCACTGTAATACAGACAATCCCTCACTGTAACACAGATAATCCCTCACTGTAACACAGACAATCCCGCACTGTAATACAGACATTCCCTAACTGTAATACAGACATTCCCTCACTGTAATACAGATAATCCCTCACTGTAATACAGACAATCCCTCACTGTAATACAGATAATCCCTCACTGTAATACAGACAATACCTCACTGTAACACAGATAATCCCGCACTGTAATACAGACAATCCCTCACTGTAATACAGATAATCCTGCACTGTAATACAGACAATATCTCACTATAATACAGATAATCCCTCACTGTAATACAGACAATCCCTCATTGTAATACAGATAATCCCTCACTGTAATACAGACAATCTCTCACTGTAATATAGACAATCCCTCACTGTAATACAGAAAAATACCTCACTGTAAATACAGATAATACCTCACTGTAATACAGACAATACCTCACTGTAATACAGATAATCCCTCACTGTTATACAGACATCACCTCACTGTAATACAGACATTCCCTCACTGTAATACAGACAATCCCTCACTGTAATACAGATAATCCCCCACTGTAATACAGACATTCCCTCATGGTAATACAGACAATCCCTCACTGTAATACAGACATTCCCTCTCTGTAATACAGATAATCCCTCACTGTAATACAGACAATCCCTCACTGTGATACAGACATTCCCTCACTGTAATACAGACAATACTGTAATACAGGTAATCCCTCACTGTAATACAGACATTCCCTCACTGTCATACAGACATTCCCTCACTGTAATACAGATAATCCCCCACTGTAATACAGACAATCCCTCACTGTAATACAGACATTCCCACACTGTAATACAGACTATCCCTCACTGTAATACAGATAATCCCTTACTGTAATACAGATAATACCTCACTGTAATACAGACATTCCCTCACTGTAATACAGATAATCCCTCACTGTAATACAGACAATCCCTGACTGTAATATAGACATTCCCTCACTGTAACACAGACAATCCCGCACTGTAATACAGATAATCCCTACCTGTAACACAGATAATCCCTCACTATAACACAGATAATCCCTCACTGCAATACAGACATTACCTCACTATAAAACAGACAATCCCTCACTGTAATACAGACAATCCCTCACTGTAATACAGATAATACCGCACTATAATACAGATAATCCATCACTGTAATACAGACAATACCGCACTGTAATACAGGTAATCCCTCATTGTAACACAGACAATCCCTCACTGTAATACAGATAATACCGCACTATAATACAGATAATCCCTCACTGTAATACAGACAATACAGCACTGTAATACAGATAATCCCTCACTGTAATACAGAAAATACCGCACTGTAATACAGATAATCCCTCATTGTAACTCAGATAATCCCTCACTATAAAACAGACAATCCCTCACTGTAATACAGACAATCCCTCACTGTAATACAGACATCCTCACAATGTAATACAGATATTCCCTCACTGTAATACAGATAATACCTCACTGTATAATACCGCACTGTAATACAGATAATCCCTCACTGTAATACAGACATTCCCTCAATGTAATACAGATAATCCCTCACTGTAATACAGACATTCCCTTACAGTAATACAGATAATCTCTCACTGTAACACAGATAATACCGCACTGTAATACACATAATACCTCACTGTAATAGAGATAATCCCGCACTAAAATACAGACAATACCGCACTTTAATACAGATAATCCCTCATTGTAACACAGAAAATACCGCACTGTAATACAGATAATCCCTCATTGTAACACAGATAATCCCTCACTATAAAACAGACAATCCCTCACTGTAATACAGACAATCCCTCACTGTAATACAGACATCCTCACAATGTAATACAGATATTCCCTCACTGTAATACAGATAATAATACAGACATCCTCACAATGTAATACAGATATTCCCTCACTGTAATACAGATAATACCTCACTGTATAATACCGCACTGTAATACAGATAATCCCTCACTGTAATACAGACATTCCCTCAATGTAGAAAATACCGCACTGTAATACAGATAATCCCTCATTGTAACACAGATAATCCCTCACTATAAAACAGACAAACCCTCACTGTAATACAGACAATCCCTCACTGTAATACAGACATCCTCACAATGTAATACAGATATTCCCTCACTGTAATACAGATAATAATACAGACATCCTCACAATGTAATACAGATATTCGTTCACTGTAATACAGATAATACCTCACTGTATAATACCGCACTGTAATACAGATAATCCCTCACTGTAATACAGACATTCCCTCAATGTAATACAGATAATCCCTCACTGTAATACAGACATTCCCTCACAGTAATACAGATAATCTCTCACTGTAACACAGATAATACCGCACTGTAATACACATAATACCTCACTGTAATAGAGATAATCCCGCACTAAAATACAGACAATACCGCACTTTAATACAGATAATCCCTCACTGTAATACAGAAAATACCGCACTGTAATACAGATAATCCCTCATTGTAACACAGATAATCCCTCACTATAAAACAGACAATCCCTCACTGTAATACAGACAATCCCTCACTGTAATACAGACATCCTCACAATGTAATACAGATATTCCCTCACTGTAATACAGATAATACCTCACTGTATAATACCGCACTGTAATACAGATAATCCCTCACTGTAATACAGACATTCCCTCAATGTAATACAGATAATCCCTCACTGTAATACAGACATTCCCTCACAGTAATACAGATAATCTCTCACTGTAACACAGATAATACCGCACTGTAATACACATAATACCTCACTGTAATAGAGATAATCCCGCACTAAAATACAGACAATACCGCACTTTAATACAGATAATCCCTCATTGTAACACAGACAATCCCGCACTGTAATACAGACAATACCTCACTGTAATACAGATAATCCATCACTGTAATACAGACAATACCTCACTGTAATACAGATAATCCATCACTGTAATACAGACAATACCGGACTGTAATTCAGATAATCCCTCACTGTAACACAGATAATCCCGCACTGTAATACAGACATTCCCTCACTATAAAACAGACAATCCCTCACTGTAATACAGACAATCCCTCACTGTAATACAGACATTCCCTCACAATGTAATACAAACATTCCCTCACTGTAATACAGATAATACCTCACTGTATAATACCGCACTGTAATACAGATAATCCCTCACTGTTATACAGACAATCACCTCACTGTAATACAGATAATCCCTCACTGTAATACTGATAATCCCTCAATGTAATACAGACATTCCCTCACTGTAATAAAGATAATACCTCACTGTAATAGAGATAATCAAGCACTTTATTACAGATAATACCGCACTGTATACAGATAATCCCTCATTGTAACACAGACAATCCCGCACTGTAATACAGACAATCCCTCACTGTAACACAGATAATCCCGCACTGTA
The DNA here is from genome assembly GCA_031769625.1 of Taudactylus pleione. Lineage (NCBI taxonomy): Eukaryota > Metazoa > Chordata > Amphibia > Anura > Myobatrachidae > Taudactylus > Taudactylus pleione. The sequence continues at coordinate 72,247 of JAUIMM010001494.1, read as the reverse complement.
ACACAGACAATCCCGCACTGTAATACAGACATTCCCTAACTGTAATACAGACAATCCCTCACTATAATACAGACAATCCCTCACTGTAATACAGATAATCCCATACAGACAATCCCTCACTGTAATACAGACAATTCCCTCACTGTAATACAGATAATCCCTCACTGTAATACAGATAATCCCTCACTGTAATCCCTCACTGTAATACACTGTAATACAGACAATCCCTCACTGTAATAAAGACAATCCCTCACTGTAATAAAGACAATCCCTCACTGTAATACAGATAATCCCTCACTATAATACAGACATTCCCTCACTGTAATACAGACTTTTCCTCACTGTAATACAGATAATCCCTCACTGTAATACAGACAATCCCTCACTGTAATACAGATAATTCCTCACTGTAATACAGACATTCCCCCACTGTAATACAGACAATCCCTCACTGCAATACAGATAATCCCTCACTGTAATACAGACATTCCCCCACTGTAATACAGACAATCTCTCACTGCAATACAGATAATCCCTCACTGCAATACAGATAATCCCTCACTGTAATACAGACATTCCCCCACTGTAATACAGACAATCCCTCACTGCAATACAGATAATCCCTCACTGTAATACAGACATTCCCTCACTGTAATACAGATAATTCCTCACTATAATACAGGCAATCCCCCACTGTAATACAGATAATCCCTTACTGTAATACAGATAATACCTCACTGTAATACAGACAATCCCTCACTGTAATACAGATAATCCCTCACTGTAATAAAGACAATCCCTCACTGTAATACAGACAATCCCTTACTGTAATACAGACAATCACTCACTGTAATGCAGACATTCCCTCCCTCACTGTAATATAGACAATCCCTCACTGTAATACAGATAATCTCTCACTATAATACAGACATTTCCTCACTGTAATACAGACTTTTCCTCACTGTAATACAGATAATCCCTCACTGTAATACAGACAATCCCTCACTGTAATACAGATAATTCCTCACTGTAATACAGACATTCCCCCACTGTAATACAGACAATCCCTCACTGTAATACAGACAATCCCTCACTGTAATACAGACATTCCCCCACTGTAATACAGACAATCCCTCACTGTAATACAGATAATTCCTCACTGTAATACAGACAATCCCCCACTGTAATACAGATAATCCCTTACTGTAATACAGATAATCTCTCACTGTAATACAGACAATCCCTCACTGTAATACAGATATTCACTTGCTGTAATACAGACAATCCCTCACTGTAATACAGACAATCCCTCACTGTAATACAGACAATCCCTTACTGTAATACAGATATTCCCTCACTGTAATACAGTTAATCCCTCACTGTAATACAGATAATCCCTCACTGTAATACAGATAATACCTGACTGTGGGGGAGATGTATTAACGGCAATATCGCCGATGTGATACATCCCCCCCGACTTCGTGTACATACCGCAGTTAATTACCTCGGTATGCACCAAGAATATCGCAAAGAACAGCTCTCTCGATGAGAGCTGTCCTTTGCGATGCTGCCGGTTGAACATCCAGAAGTCCTTCTGCGCATGCATAGAAGGCCGCGGGCCGCGGGGGCTCATGGGAGGGATCCGTTCGGATCCCTCCCAGCCCCGAGCGTCACGCTAAAAAGCCCATAGGCTTCTATTGGTTAACTATTCAGATCCCTCCCAGCCCCGAGCGCCGCGCTAAGAAGCCCATAGGCTTCTATTATTTAACTATTCGGATCCCTCCCAGCCCCGAGCGTCGCGCTAAGAAGCCCATAGGCTTCTATTGGTTAATACAGACAATCCCTCACTGTAATACAGATAATCCCTCACTGTAATATAGACTTTCCTTCACTGTAATACAGATAATCCCTCACTGTAATACAGACAATCCTGCACTGTAATACAGACAATCCCTCACTGTAATACAGATAATCCCTCACTGTAATACAGATAATACCTCACTGTAATAGAGATAATCCCGCACTGTAATACAAACAATACTGCACTGTAATACTTTAATCCCTCATTGTAACACAGACAATCCCGCACTGTAATACAGACAATCCCTCACTGTAATACAGATAATCCATCACTGTAATACCGACAATACCGCACTGTAATACAGATAATCCCTCACTGTAATACAGACAGTACCGCACTGTAATACAGATAATCCCTCACTGTAATACAGATAATCCCCCACTGTAACACAGATAATCCTGCACTGTAATACAGACATTCCCTCACTATAAAACAGACAATCCCTCACTGTAACACAGACATTCCCTCGCAATGTAATACAGACATTCCCTCACTGTAATACAGATAATACCTCACTGTATAATACCGCACTGTAATACAGATAATCCCTCACTGTAAAAGAGATAATCAAGCACTTTATTACAGACAATACCGCACTGTAATACAGACAATCCCTCATTGTAACACAGACAATCCCGCACTGTAATACAGACATTCCCTCACTGTAATACAGACAATACAGATAATCCCTCACTGTAATACAGACATTTCCTCACTGTAATACAGATAATACCTCACTGTAATACAGGTAATCCCTCACTGTAATACAAACATTCCCTCACTGTAATACAGACAATCCCTCACTGTAATACAGATAATACCTCACTGTAATACAGATAATCCCTTACTGTAATACAGACAATCCCTCACTGTAATACAGACATTTCCTCACTGTAATACAGACATTCCCTCACTGTAATACAGATCATCCCCCACTGTAATACAGACAATCCCTCACTGTAATACAAATAATCCCTCACTGTAATACATATAATACCTCACTGTAATACAGACATTCCCTCACTGTAATACAGATAATACCTCACTGTAATACAGACATTCCCTCACTGTAATACAGACATTCCCTCACTGTAATACAGATAATCCCTCACTGTAATACAGATAATCCCCCACTGTAATACAGACAATCCCTCACTGTAATACAGACATTCCGTCACTGTAATACAGACATTCCCTCACTGTAATACAGATAATCCCCCACTGTAATACAGACAATCCCTCACTGTAATACAGATAATCCCTCACTGTAATACAGATAATACCTCACTGTAATACAGACATTCCCTCACTGTAATACAGATAATACCTCACTGTAATACAGACATTCCCTCACTGTAATACAGATAATCCCCCACTGTAATACAGATAATCCCCCACTGTAATACAGATAATCCCCCACTGTAATACAGATAATCCCCCACTGTAATACAGACAATCCCCCACTGTAATACAGATAATCCCCCACTGTAATACAGACAATGCCTCACTGTAATACAGATAATCCCCCACTGTAATACAGACATTACCTCACTGTAATACAGATAATCCCCCACTGTAATACAGATAATCCCCCACTGTAATACAGACAATGCCTCACTGTAATACAGATAATCCCTCACTGTAATACAGACATTACCTCACTGTAATACAGATAATCCCTCACTGTAATACAGATAATCCCCCACTGTAATACAGACAATCCCTCACTATAATACAGATAATCCCCCACTGTAATACAGACATTACCTCACTGTAATACAGATAATCCCTCACTGTAATACAGATAATCCCCCACTGTAATACAGACAATGCCTCACTGTAATACAGATAATCCCTCACTGTAATACAGATAATCCCTCACTGTAATACAGATAATCCCCCACTGTAATACAGACAATCCCTCACTGTAATACAGATAATCCCCCACTGTAATACAGATAATCCCCCACTGTAATATAGACAATCCCTCACTGTAATACAGATAATCCCCCACTGTAATACAGATAATACCTCACTGTAATACAGATAATCCCTCACTGTAATACAGATAATCCCTCACTCTCATCATTTATTTAAGAGGGATACAAAGGTCTAAGAAGCGCTCTGTAAAACTTACAACTGAAAAGATTAAAGTGATGTAAGGCAGCCATATCTCTAGGCCATCCTTGGGCCTGATGTACTATCGCACTGGTCACCTCTTATGATGCATCCGACTCCACGTATGCACAAAAGTGCGCCTCTTTTTTTTCTGGTGCAGTACCCAGAACCACCACCCCCTCCCCCTATGGGCGATTTTCTGTTGTATGCTGGCCGCGGGCCCCACGGCCACTACTAGGATTTTTGTCACCTGGGGCAAGGCAGTAATTTGGCGCCTCAGCCCCCAGCAGCAGCACACTAAGATGACATCAGCATCCCCCCAGCAGCACAGATTGGTGACATCAGCCCCCCCCCCAGCAGCACAGTCTGGTGACATCAGGGTGTATGTGTCCCCCCCCCAGCACCACAGTCTGGTAACATCAGGGCATCCCCCCAGCAGCACAGCGTCCCCCCGGCAACACCAACAAATAAAAATACTGACCCTGATAGATCTCCACATGTAAATAAAAATACACACAGTCCCCCACAGTAATAAAAAAAATTAAATACATTGGTCCCCACAGTGAAAAAATAAAATAAAACACAATAGTTGTCCCCAGCCCTCCGCAAAAGCCTGACCTGACCTGTTGGTAGCCTCAACCGCGGGTACCGGCAGCAGCAGCCAGAGCATGCATGGGTAAAGTGAGGTCAGATGCACATATGGGTAGTTGGGTTCAGGAGCACACATGGGTAGGTGGGTACAGGAGCACACATGGGTAGGTGGGTTCAGGAGCACACATGGGTAGGTGGGTACAGGAGCACACATGGGTAGGTGGGTACTGGAGCACACATGGGTAGGTAGGTTCAGGAGTACACATGGGTAGGTGGGTTTAGGAGCACACATGGTTAGGTGGGTTCAGGAGCACACATGGGTAGGTGGGTACAGGAGCACACATGGGTAGGTGGGTTCAGGAGCACACATGGTTAGGTGGGTACAGGAGCACACATGGGTAGGTGGGTACAGGAGCACACATGGGTAGGTAGGTTCAGGAGTACACATGGGTAGGTGGGTTTAGGAGCACACATGGTTAGGTGGGTTCAGGAGCACACATGGGTAGGTGGGTACAGGAGCATACATGGGTAGGAGGGTTCAGGAGCACACATGGGTAGGTTGGTTTAGGAGCACACATGGTTAGGTGGGTTTAGGAGCACACATGGGTAGGTGGGTTCAGGAGCACACATGGGTAGGTGGGTTTAGGAGCACACATGGTTAGGTGGGTTCAGGAGCACACATGGTTAGGTGGGTTTAGGAGCACACATGGTTAGGAGGGTTTAGGAGCACACATGGTTAGGTGGGTTCAGGAGCACACATGGTTAGGTGGGTTTAGGAGCACACATGGTTAGGTGGGTTCAGGAGCACACATGGGTAGGTGGGTTTAGGAGCACACATGGTTAGGTGGGTTTAGGAGCACACATGGTTAGGTGGGTTCAGCAGCATAGTTTGGTAGGGAGGTCAGTGGCACAGTGTGGTAGGAGGGGGTCATAGGCACACTATGGTAGGGGGTCAGAGGCACACTAGGGAAGGTTCTGTGCCTGTGTGCCTCTATGACTGTATAAGCAGGGGGAGAAGGAGGAGAGTCAGGGTCTGCAGCACAAATCTGTCTGTGACTAAGAAGCAGTTTGCTGGCAGGACCATAAATGACACAGCTGTCCTTATCCCACACCAAAGACAGCCCAGCCAGCGGTACCCCATGCCAGGTATTGTAGTTCCCGGAACTGCCTCAGCCCCAGGACTGAACGGCATCTGTGATTGTGATCACACAAAGTGTTGTGTAATGGGGCAGCGGGACTTTCTGCCCAGAGTTCCAGGTCTGAGCGCCCCATGTGACTACACGGTTCGCGCAATCCTTGAAACAGCCCTTCCCCATAGGAAGGCAGGGGGTGGGGACAGAGCACAGGGATCTAATGGAAGGCAGGGGGTGGGGACAGAGCACAGGGATCTAATGGAAGGCAGGGGGTGTGGCTTGGGAAGAAGGCAGGGGGTGGGGACAGAGGCCAGGGATCTAAAGGAAGGCAGGGGGTGGAGCTCGGGAAGAAGGCCGGGAATGATACTCATAGGCAAAACCAGACATTTGGTAATGGGTGGTCCCAATTCGAACCCCTCACCAGAACTTGTGTTACCTTGTGTTCATTCTAGGTCCAGCAACGGGCAGGGCACTGGACCTAGAAAGAGGGACCCTTGTGTGCACCAAAGCTGCTCACTCTACCAAAAGGGAGGCGTGGCCACATGAAGAGGGGGCATGTCTTTAAAGCACATACCCTTTTCATCACTGTTGAGGGAGTGCCCAGCACTTATGGGCCCCCAAGTGCTGCTGTGTGTCCGGCATCCATACACTGGCGGTGACCACTGCACCGCTATTTTTCCCACCTGCGGGACACTGCAGACCGCGGATGGGGAGAACACCCGCAGGATGTTTTAGTGGGGTGCCACTAAAACAGCCTACTAGAAACACTATTGGAAGTATGGCACTTTGTTTTGTGACCATTATTTAGGCAGCAAAGAGATATGTCTGTTTAGTGATTTAAGGTGTACAGTGTGCCTGTACAGGGGAGGAGGGGGGAGAGATGTGTAGTGGTGGAGGGGGGTACAGTGTGCCTGTACAGGGGCAGAGGGGGGAGAGAAGTGTAGTGGAGGAGGGGGGTACAGTGTGCCTGTACAGGGGCAGAGGGGGGAGTGATGTGTAGTGGTATAGGGGGGTACAGTGTGCCTGTACAGGGGAGGAGGGGGGAGAGATGTGTAGTGGTGGAGGGGGGTACAGTGTGCCTGTACAGGGGAGGAGGGGGGAGAGATGTGTAGTGGTATAGGGGGGTACAGTGTGCCTGTACAGGGGCAGAGGGGGGAGAGATGTGTAGTGGAGGAGGGGGGTACATTGTGTCTGTACAGGGGAGGAGGGGGGAGAGATGTGTAGTGGTATAGGGGGGGTACAGTGTGCCTGTACAGGGGCAGAGGGGGGAGAGATGTGTAGTGGTGGAGTGGGGTACAGTGTGCCTGTACAGGGGAGGAGGGGGGAGAGATGTGTAGTGGTGGAGGAGGGTACAGTGTGCCTGTACAGGGGAGGAGGGGGGAGAGATGTGTAGTGGAGGAGGGGGGTACAGTGTGCCTGTACAGGGGAGGAGGGGGGAGAGATGTGTAGTGGAGGAGGGGAGTACAGTGTGCCTGTACAGGGGAGGAGGGGGGAGAGATGTGTAGTGGAGGAGGGGGGTACAGTGTGCCTGTACAGGGGAGGAGGGGGGAGAGATGTGTAGTGGTATAGGGGGGTACAGTGTGCCTGTACAGGGGAGGAGGGGGGAGAGATGTGTAGTGGTGGAGAGGGGTACAGTGTGCCTGTACAGGGGCAGAGGGGGGAGAGATGTGTAGTGGTGGAGGGGGGTACAGTGTTCCTGTACAGGGGCAGAGGTGGGAGAGATGTGTAGTGGTGGAGGGGGGTACAGTGTGCCTGTACAGGGGCAGGGGGGGGAGAGATGTGTAGTGGTGGAGGGGGGTACAGTGTGCCTGTACAGGGGCAGAGGGGAGAGAGATGTGTAGTGGTGGAGGGGGTTACAGTGTGCCTGTACAGGGGAAGAGGGGGGAGAGATGTGTAGTGGTGGAGGGGAGTACAGTGTGCCTGTACAGGGGAGGAGGGGGGAGAGATGTGTAGTGGTATAGGGGGTACAGTGTGTCTGTACAGTGGAGGAGGGGGGAGAGATGTGTAGTGGTGGAGGGGGGTACAGTGTGCCTGTACAGGGGCAGAGGAGGGAGAGATGTGTAGTGGTATAGGGGGGTACAGTGTGCCTGTACAGGGGCAGAGAGGGGAGAGATGTGTAGTGGTGGAGGGGGGTACAGTGTGCCTGTACAGGGGCAGAGAGGGGAGAGATGTGTAGTGGTGGAGGGGGGTACAGTGTGCCTGTACAGGGGCAGAGGGGGGAGAGATGTGTAGTGGTATAGGGTGGTACAGTGTGCCTGTACAGGGGAGGAGGGGGGAGAGATGTGTAGTGGAGGAGGGGGGTACAGTGTGCCTGTACAGGGGAGGAGGGGGGAGAGATGTGTAGTGTGATAGGGGGGTACAGTGTGCCTGTACAGGGGAGGAGGGGGGAGAGATGTGTAGTGGTGGAGGGGGTACAGTGTGCCTGTACAGGGGCAGAGGGGGGAGAGATGTGTACTGGTGGAGGGGGGTACAGTGTGCCTGTACAGGGGCAGAGGGGGAGAGATGTGTACTGGTGGAGGGGGGTACAGTGTGCCTGTACAGGGGCAGAGGGGGGAGAGATGTGTAGTGGCGGTGGAGGGCAGAGCCGTAACTAGACATTTTGGTGTCCTGTGCCAGAAAGAGCATTGGCGCCCCCCTCATTTTTCAAAGGGACATTATGCACCCAAAAAAGGGCCATGGCTTCATGGGGAAGGACCAGGGAAGAGATAGGAGAAGCCAGGAGATCCTGGGGATGAAATAAGAGGAAGCTACAAGCAAGAATGATAATAAACAGAAATTTGACATGCCCAAATAGCGCCCCCTGACCTGTGGTGCCCTGTGCGATGGCACCGGCCGCACTATCCTAGCTATGGCCCTGGTGGAGGGCACAGTGTGCCTGTACAGGGTCATAAGGGGGAGAGATGTGTAGTGGTGGAGGGGAGCACAGTGTGCCTGTACAGGGGAGGAGGGGGGAGAGATGTGTAGTGGTATAGGGGGGTACAGTGTGCCTGTACAGGGGCAGAGGGGGGAGAGATGTGTAGTGGTAGAGTGGGGTACAGTGTGCCTGTTCAGGGGAGGAGGGGGGAGAGATGTGTAGTGGAGGAGGGGGGTACAGTGTGCCTGTACAGGGGAGGAGGGGGGCGAGATGTGTAGTGGAGGAGGGGGGTACAGTGTGCCTGTACAGGGGAGGAGGGGGGAGAGATGTGTAGTGGTGGAGGGGGGGTACAGTGTGCCTGTACAGGGGAGGAGGGGGGCGAGATGTGTAGTGGAGGAGGGGGGTACAGTGTGCCTGTACAGGGGAGGAGGGGGGAGAGATGTGTAGTGGTGGAGGGGGGTACAGTGTGCCTGTACAGGGGAGGAGGGGGGAGAGATGTGTAGTGGAGGAGGGGGGTACAGTGTGCCTGTACAGGGGAGGAGGGGGGAGAGATGTGTAGTGGTATATGGGGGTACAGTTTGCCTGTACAGGGGAGGAGGGGGGAGAGATGTGTAGTGGAGGAGGGGGGTACAGTGTGCCTGTACAGGGGAGGAGGGGGGAGAGATGTGTAGTGGTATAGGGGGGTACAGTGTGCCTGTACAGGGGAGGAGGGGGGCGAGATGTGTAGTGGAGGAGGGGGGTACAGTGTGCCTGTACAGGGGAGGAGGGGGGAGAGATGTGTAGTGGTATAGGGGGGTACAGTGTGCCTGTACAGGGGAGGAGGGGGGGAGAGATGTGTAGTGGAGGAGGGGGGTACAGTGTGCCTGTACAGGGGAGGAGGGGGGGAGAGATGTGTAGTGGAGGAGGGGAGTACAGTGTGCCTGTACAGGGGAGGAGGGGGGGAGAGATGTGTAGTGGAGGAGGGGGGGTACAGTGTGCCTTTACAGGGGAGAAGGGGGGAGAGATGTGTAGTGGTATAGGGGGGTACAGTGTGCCTGTACAGGGGAGGAGGGGGGAGAGATGTGTAGTGTTGGAGAGGGGTACAGTGTGCCTGTACAGGGGCAGAAGGGGGAGAGATGTGTAGTGGTGGAGGGGGGTACAGTGTGCCTGTACAGGGGAAGAGGGGGGAGAGATGTGTAGTGGTGGAGGGGGGGTACAGTGTGCCTGTACAGGGGAGGAGGGGGGAGAGATGTGTAGTGGTATAGGGGGGTACAGTGTGCCTGTACAGGGGAGGAGGGGGGAGAGATGTGTAGTGGTAGAGGGGGTACAGCGTGCCTGTACAGGGGAGGAGGGGGGTGAGATGTGTAGTGGTGGAGGAGGGTACAGTGTGCCTGTACAGGGGAGGAGGGGGGAGAGATGTGTAGTGGTATAGGGGGGTACAGTGTGCCTGTACAGGGGAGGAGGGGGAGAGAGATGTGTACTGGTGGAGGGGGGTACAGTGTGCCTGTACAGGGGAGGAGGGGGGAGAGATGTGTAGTGGAGGGGGGGGGGGATAAGTTGGCCTGTACAGGGTCAGAAGGGGGAGAGATGTGTAGTGGTGGTGGGGGATACAGTGTGCCTGTACAGGGTCAGAAGGGGGAGAGATGTGTAGTGGTGGTGGGGGATACAGTGTGCCTGTACAGGGTCAGAAGGGGGAGAGATGTGTAGTGGTGGAGGGGGGTACAGTGTGCCTGTACAGGGGCAGAAGGGGGAGAGATGTGTAGTGGTGGTGGAGGGGGGTACAGTGTGCCTGTACAGGGGCAGAGGGGGGAGAGATGTGTACTGGTGGAGGGGGGTACAGTGTGCCTGTACAGAGGCAGAGGGGGGAGAGATGTGTAGTGGTGGAGGGGGGGTACAGTGTGCCTGTACATGGTCATAAGGGGGAGAGATGTTTAGTGGAGGAGGGGGGTACAGTGTGCCTGTACAGGGGAGGAGGGGGGAGAGATGTGTAGTGGTATAGGGGGTACAGTGTGTCTGTACAGTGGAGGAGGGGGGAGAGATGTGTAGTGGTGGAGGGGGGGTACAGTGTGCCTGTACAGGGGCGGAGGGGGGAGAGATGTGTAGTGGTGGAGGAGGGTACAGTGTGCCTGTAGAGGGGCGGAGGGGGGAGAGATGTGTCTGTTTAGTGGTGGAGGGGGGGTACAGTGTGCCTGTACAGGGGCAGAGGGGGGAGAGATGTGTAGTGGTGGAGGAGGGTACAGTGTGCCTGTACAGGGGCGGAGGGGGGAGAGATGTGTCTGTTTAGTGGTGGAGGGGGGTACAGTGTGCCTGTACAGGGGCAGAGGGGGGAGAGATGTGTAGTGGTGGAGGAGGGTACAGGTGTGCCTGTACAGGGGCGGAGGGGGGAGAGATGTGTCTGTTTAGTGGTGGAGGGGGGTACAGTGTGCCTGTACAGGGGCGGAGGGGGGAGAGTGTGGTGGTGGGGGGGATTTTTCTGTATAGTTGTGTTGCATATTCTTCGACATTGCTGTAATTTAAATTCCCATAAATCTATTTTTTCCTTGTATAGAAAACCCAGAGTTTCAAGGAGGTAAGGCATCGTTCCATTTTACCAAGCTGCATAAGGAAGGCATGACAATTATACTGTGGGTACTTTTCTCAATATCTCATTAAAAAGATATCTTAAATATACTGAGGCGTCTGCAAAGTTTCCCTCATTTCGTACCTACCCTTTTGCTTTTATGCAAGCTAAGCATTTTGTAGCTTCTGTCATTAGGTGGTTCTCAGATTTGGATTTTGACAACGCGCGTAATAACACTATGGACCTGATTCAGACCCGCTCGCTAGATGCGGCTGCTCGTTCCCAGCATATGCAAATTCAGCAAAGTGACATCAAAGCAGCCGCTCGCACGGCAAGGCATATGCACGCCCACTATGTCTTGGCGAGCGATCATTTTGTGTTTACAGACTCTCTTTAGCCACCCACTAGCGTACCTCATCTCCAGGAAGTATATACAACCATCGGTACATCGGGTTCCATCGGATCTGACTGCAGCGCTTGCGGTTGACTGTACCCTACTGCGAGCACTTGTGTATATTTCAACCAGGTGACGTGTCCTATGACGCTGCCAGTTAATTATGCATGCCTCTGAAACGGCGTGGAAACACTCAGGCACGCCTGCGTCCGCACCTCCACTCCCCCGTTACTACTGGCCTGCCCCTGTTACCACCCACAAACGGCCTCTCCTGTCAATCATTCCACTGGGCTGTCTTTGTAGGGCGAGTGAGCGCATCCCGATCGCTCGTACTAGATTGCGCATGCGCACTGCGAACTACACGCATGCGCACATTAGCCAACATTGGGCCTGATTCAGAGCCGTTCGCTATTTGTGGTCGTTCGTTCAAAAACAAGGGGTGGATATTCAAATGATCCGTTCGCAAATTGCAGTCTGTTCACACCTCTAAGTCTTAACGAGCGAGCAAAACATACGCTCGTTTATTTGATAAAAACGCCCCCTGGCCGCTCGCACCATACGTCATGTCCACTATTTATTAGATTAATCGAGTACATCGTACAGCGTATGAACTGCTCGCTATTCTTGTGGATGTTTTTTTCAACCGCTATTTTTCGAGCAGTTCTGAGTTAAAAATAACCCAGTGACGTGGTCAATGACGCTGCTGTATTAATTATGCACTCCCTTAAAACGCCCGTTTTGACCTTTAAGCACGCCTGCGTTCTGATCTCCACTCCCCGTTTTCAAACACCTTCCCCTGTTACCACCCACATACGCCTCATTCTGTCACTCAAAATAGCAGGCACTCGCTATATAGCGTACTAACGATTTTCGGCCGCACTGACTAGTTCGCGCATGTGTACTAAAAACCATACGCCTGCGCAGATGTGCGAACATCGCTCGGAACGAGCGTACGGCCACTAGCGAGCGGCTCTGAATGAGGGCCATTGTCTGCAATGAGCGGCCGCTTGCTAATGAGCAGGTCTGAATCAGGTCCTATGCTTCTTTCAGAGCCGGAATAGTCTCAACTTTTGACTCTCCACAAGCATTCTTTGGTGCGGTATACAGTAGCTCGAGGAAGCCGGTGACAAACTCACAGTCCTTGTTCAAAGACAAAACTATGACAAAAGATTAATTTCAAAAACAGTAACTAAAAGAACATTCTTTTAAAATAGTTATAGTGTTTTAATGTTGATTTAATAGTTATAGTGTTTTTACTGTTGAGTTCTCTGTTTTGTTTTAAATAAAGTTTAAATTGGTTTAGTTGTGCATTACAAATGTGGACTGTAGTAAATAGAGCCCTAAGGGCCTGATTCAGAGCCGTTCACTATTTGTGGTCGTTCGTTCAAAAACAAGGGGTGGCTATTCAAATGATCCGTTCGCAAATTGCAGTCTGTTCCCACCTCTAAGTCTTAACGAGCGAGCAAAACATACGCTCGTTTTTTTGATAAAAACGCCCCCTGGCCGCTCGCACCATACGTCATGTCCGCTATTTATTAGATTAATCGAGTACATCGTACAGCGTATGAACTGCTCGCTATTCTTGTGGTTGGTGTTTTCAACCGCTATTTTGCGAGCAGTTCTGAGTTAAAAAAAACAAGTGACGTGGTCAATGACGCTGCTGTATTAAATATGCACTCCCTTAAAATGCCCGCTTTGACCTTTAAGCACGCCTGCGTTCGGATCTCCACTTCCCGTTTTCAAGCACCTTCCCCTGTTACCACCCACATACGCCTCATTCTGTCACTCAAAATAGCAGGCCCTCGCTATATTGCGTACCAATGATTTTCGGCCGCACTGACTGGTTCGCGCATGCGTACTAAAAACCGTACGCATGCGCAGATGTGCGAACATCGCTCGGAATGAGCGTACTGCCGCTAGCGAGTGGCTCTGAATGAGGGCCTAAATGTTTAATATGTATATAATTGCCTTTTAATGTTTAGTTAAAATAAAATATTAAAGTGTGGCAAAACAAGATTCATTCACACAAAGATCATTGTTTTTTTTGTTTTTTTAAAGATCATAATAAAATAGCTTAAAAAATGTAAATAAAATAGCAGTGACCTGTGGGCCTGATTCAGACCCGGTCGCAAGCGCTGAGCGCTCGCAATCGGATCGATGTTTGCCCACTGGGCATGCGCACGACGGAGCCGGCTCCGTCGTGCGCATGCGCGAGACCTGGCTAGCGACGGGTGCTCCATCGCTCCAGGTCTCGCACCAAAGGGGGCGAACTGTCAATGGTGATTGACAGTTCGTCCCCTTTGGTAGGCGTGGCGGGGGGGGTGGCTTCACAAACGGAGGCGTTCCCATGCGAACGCCTGCCATTTGTGGGTGGCCCCACTGGCATCACCAGTGATGTCAGTGGGAGAACTTCCGGCTCTATTAGAGCCAGAAGCTCTCTGGGGCTTGCAGCAAGCCCGATGGTCGCAATGGTCTTGACCATCGCGACCATCATCCTGGCCGCTCACTATAGCTGTGGGTGGTCACCCACAGCTATGCAAGCGGCCAGGATGCCGCTCCAAATAAAAGAAAAGGCCCTGATTCAGAGTGAGCGCTCTTTCAGAGCGTCCGGCTCTGAATCAGGCCCTGTGTGTGAATGAAATACACATTTGGGGATCAGTAGTTTATAATATGCATTTGGTGGTCAGGGGAATATACATATGGGTGTACTGTGATATATACACATGGGTGGGCACATGTTGGTAGTCAAGGGAGCTTGACGCGTTTCTGAGGAAACAGCCCCTTTTTACCGTGGCTGACAAACGCATCAAGCTCCACCCTCTTCAACATTACAACCTAGGACGGGACCTTATTCAACTTCTTTAAAGACCGAACTACAGCCGCTATTATCTGGCCAGAGAGGCAGCCGATCAAGGTGCTCCGGCACTTGGTGTACACCGTGGCACAGCAGCCGAGGCTTACGCTCCACTCCAGACTGTGACCCAGAGTAAGAACTCTACCTCTGGAGTTTCCCCATGCGATAGCGGAAAGCTGCATTTATCTAACAAGCCTTAGCCCAAAAGTCTCTTCCACTCTAATAGGGGAATTGAGCTCTATACGGAGGGTAAATACAAATAATTACCCTGGGAGTTGCTTTGCCTGCCGGTTATGTTGAATTACTCTGATTGATTAAAAGAATATGGAACTTTTTTCAGACTATCTGCTGAATTAATGTCATTAAATGCGGCACATTGTTTCAATCTAAGTTTATACTGCACTCAGCTGGCTGGCTATCGACTGTTGCTAGTTTTGCAACATTGTAAATCGTTTGCTGCTGATCCGGTTCATTAATATCTTACCTTGTAACTTAATCTTTGAGAGCAAGAGAGAACCAAGGAATAATTATCCCTTATCAATATTTTTTATGACATTATGCCAAGGAATTTTTAATTGTTGGCTGTGGAACACCATCCATCAACTCTTTAATAGAAGGGAGTTTTTATTTTTATTTTTTATAGGTCTCCAGGCGCCTGAGGCTGTGTTCTATTTGATGTGTATTCCAATGTACATATGCTGCACAGTACCACTACTATATTAGTGGTTATTATTTCAATTGGGGCATTTATGTGCAGCGTATATAATAGTGATTTTATATATTGTGTTTCCTATTTTTTATTTTTCAATTATCTATCTATGTATTTATATTTGCAATATTGTGATTAGGTCTATGTGACCAGCAATTCTTATTGGTATATATAGTATAGTGAATTGTTGGTATTAATAAACTGCAATACTGTTAATGGTTAGCGCTCTTTCTTTTTTGCTGTATCTGTTATAACCACACTTGATAAGGCCAAGCTCCTTATCCGTTAGTAGCTGCTACCAATACAGTAATCGCATGTTATGATTCAAGTGGGATTTTATTTATATTAATAATTTGTGTTTAACCATTTATTTTGTTAGTCACATTAGCACCTTTGTGAGGATTTTTCCTCAGTGTGTGTTTTTGAATATACACATGGGTGGGCACACATTGGTGGTCAGTGGAATATACACATGGGTGGGCACACATTGGTGGTCAGTGGAATATTCACATGGTTGGGCACACATTGGTGGTCAGGGGAATATACAAATGGGTGGGCACACATTGGTGGTCAGTGGAATATACACATGGGTGGGCACACATTGGTGGTCAGTGGTATATACGCATGGGTGGGCACACATTGGTGGTCAGGGGAATATACACATGGGTGGGCACACATTGGTGGTCGGGAATATACACATGGGTGGGCACACATTGGTGGTCAGTGGAATATAGACATGGGTGGGCACACATTGGTGGTCAGGGGAATATACACATGGGTGGGCACACATTGGTGGTCAGGGGAATAGACACATGGGTGGGCACACATTGGTGGTCAGTGGAATATACACATGGGTCGGCACACATTGGTGGTCAGGGGAATATACACATGGGTGGGCACATATTGGTGGTCAGGGGAATAGACACATGGGTGGGCACACATTGGTGGTCAGGGGAATAGACACATGGGTGGGCACACATTGGTGGTCAGTGGAATATACACATGGGTCGGCACACATTGGTGGTCAGTGGAATAGACACATGGGTGGGCACACATTGGTGGTCAGGGGAATATACACATGGGTGGGCTCACATTGGAGGTCAGTGGCATATACACATGGGTAGGCACACATTGGTGGTCAGTGGAATATACACATGGGTGGGCACACATTGGTGGTCAGTGGAAAATACACATGGGTGGCCATACATTGGTGGTCAAATGTTATTATCCACAGCACATATATAGGATTACACACTTGAAACCTCACTACAAATATTAAAATTACATATGTAATAAGACTTTCCTCTAGTCTCCAATCCTTCAAGCGATCCCTGAAAACTCACCTCTTCAGACAAGCTTATCAGATCCCAGAACTCCCCACATAACCTTCACAGCTTCCATGTCTTATTACATCCCCTCTCACAGTCCACACATAACCTCACACATCGTCTTTCTTTCACATCCTTCTGACATTTGGCCGACATTCCTGTGTGACTGGATCATGCAGCCCACTAAGAAACTCTGCATTCTGGCCGGACCATAATGTAATATATAGCACCTATCCTTGGGTATTACTGCCTATTTCCCTATAGATTGTAAGCTTGCAAGCAGGGCCCTCTTACCTTTATGTCTGTCTGTTATTACCCTGTTTTGTTCTATCAATGTTTCCAATTGTAAAGCGCAACGGAATATGCTGCGCTATATAAGAAACTGTTAATAAATAAATAAAATAAATAAACCTGAATTACATATATCCTATATCAGCCAGCAAACTATATTATTTCACACTAAAATAATCCCACACTAAAAATAACACTGTACAACAAATGAATACTTTTAATTTGTTTCCTTTCTAAAAATAGTCATACATTATTAATTTGAGGTCAAGAAAAACTAAAATGATTTCAGAATGTTGTTACTAGCTCTATTTTTTTAGCTATACTACTTGCACTATACTGTATGTACATTAGTAATATAGTCATAGTGAAAAGCTATTTTAAAATAATCTGATATTTTCTTGATTGAAAATAAATAACAGTTGTTTTAATTCAATCAATCTCAAATAAGAACACAAAACGAAACAAACGTACAGCATAGGAAACAAACATACAGCATAGGAAATAAACATACAGCATAGGAAACAAACATACAGCATAGGAAACAAACATACAGCATAGGAAACAATCATACACATAGGAAACAAACATAAAGCATAGGAAACAATCATACAGCATAGGAAACAAACATACAGCATACGAAACAAACATACAGCATAGGAAACAAACATACAGCATAGGAAACAAACATACAGCATAGGAAACAAACATAGGAAACATACATACAGCATAGGAAACATACATACAGCACAGGAAACAAACATACAGCATAGGAAACAAACATACAGCACAGGAAACAAACATAGGAAACATACATACAGCATAGAAAACATACATACAGCACAGGAAACAAACATACAGCATAGGAAACAAACATACAGCATAGGAAACAATCATACAGCATAGGAAACAAACATAAAGCATAGGAAACAATCATACAGCATAGGAAACAAACATACAGCATACGAAACAAACATACAGCATAGGAAACAAACACACAGCATAGGAAACAAACACAGCATACGGAACAAACACACAACATACGAAACAAACATACAGCATAGGAAACAAACATACAGCATAGGAAATAAACATACAGCATAGGAAACAAACATACAGCATAGGAAACAAACATACAGCATAGGAAACAATCATACACATAGGAAACAAACATAAAGCATAGGAAACAATCATACAGCATAGGAAACAAACATACAGCATACGAAACAAACATACAGCATAGGAAACAAACATACAGCATAGGAAACAAACATACAGCATAGGAAACAAACATAGGAAACATACATACAGCATAGGAAACATACATACAGCACAGGAAACAAACATACAGCATAGGAAACAAACATACAGCACAGGAAACAAACATAGAAAACATACATACAGCACAGAAAACAAACATACAGCATAGGAAACAAACATACAGCATAGGAAACAATCATACAGCATAGGAAACAAACATAAAGCATAGGAAACAATCATACAGCATAGGAAACAAACATACAGCATACGAAACAAACATACAGCATAGGAAACAAACACACAGCATAGGAAACAAACACAGCATACGGAACAAACACACAGCATACGAAACAAACATACAGCATACGAAACAAACATACAGCATACGAAACAAATATACAGCATACGAAACAAACATACAGCATAGGAAACAAACATACAGCATAGGAAACAAACACACAGCATAGGAAACATACATACAGCATAGGAAACATACATACAGCATAGGAAACAAACACACAGCATAGGAAACATACATACAGCATAGGAAACAAACATACAGCATAGGAAACAAACATACAGCATAGGAAACAAACATACAGCATAGGAAACAAACACACAGCATAGGAAACAAACATACAGCATAGGAAACAAACATACAGCATAGGAAACAAACACACAGCATAGGAAACAAACATACAGCATAGGAAACAAACACAGCATACGGAACAAACACACAGCATACGAAACAAACATACAGCATAGGAAACAAACATACAGCATACGAAACAAACATACAGCATAGGAAACAAACATACAGCATACGAAACAAATATACAGCTTAGGAAACACACATACAGCATAGGAAACATACATACAGCATAGGAAACACACATACAGCATAGGAAACACACATACAGCATTCGAAACAAATATACAGCATAGGAAACAAACATACAGCATAGGAAACACACATACAGCATTCGAAACAAATATACAGCATAGGAAACAAACATACAGCATAGGAAACATACATACAGCATAGGAAACAAACATACAGCATAGGAAACATACATACAGCATAGGAAACACACATACAGCATAGGAAACACACATACAGCATTCAAAACAAATATACAGCATAGGAAACAAACATACAGCATAGGAAACATACATACAGCATAGGAAAGTACTATGTAATATAGTGGCCTATACATGGGGGTGCTTTCTCTTTGCTTGTCACTTGTCCTCCTCCTCTGGGGCATCTCTTGTCACTGTCACCTTCCCTGATATCTTTGTCTGGTGAATCGCATATATTTGAATAGGGGAGGGGGACAAATAACTGATTCATTTCATTGGGTCATTAGGCCCCGCCCCCTCTGCGCGGAACGCAGATTGCTGGTAAGATTCTCTCCATTCTGCCCACTACACTAGGAATACATCGTCATAAATGGGCTATATCTCCAAACTCTGAGCTAACTGAGATTTACATGTCATATTCATTCTCTGCATGCTGACATCAATTAGAAGTAACTATTGTCACATCGGAAACATTGTCATTGTTGTGCAGTGTAATCACACCTGGTATATACATTTATAAAATTTCAGGTTTCTCTTTTCATAAGTGCTCTATTTCTATCATCCCCACCTGTGCTGGCCCGCCCTCTGAGCTCATGACGTCATACATAGGGACGCTCCGATTGGCTGTACAGGCTGCCTGTCTGGAACGTCATAAATAACACTCTGCCATCACTGCAGCAGTGTGCAGGGTGCTGGTCAAGGCACCTTGCTTAGCCAGAAGCAGGAATGGCGGGGAGGTGACAGTGCACACCCCTAGTTACAGCCCTGCTGTGTGAGTGTGTGTGTGTGTATGAGTGTGTCTGGGTATCTATGTGTGTGTATGAGTGTGTGTCTGTGTGTGTTTGTGTATCTATGTTTGTGTATGAGTGTGTGTCTGTCTGTTTGTGTATCTATGTGTGGGTATGAGTGTGTGTCTGTGTATCTATGTGTGTGTATGAGTGTGTGTCTGTGTGTTTGTGTATCTATGTGTGGGTATGAGTGTGTGTCTGTGTGTTTGTGTATCTAAGTGTGTGTATGAGTGTGTGTCTGTGTGTTTGTGTATCTATGTGTGGGTATGAGTGTGTGTCTGTATGTGTTTGTGTATCTATGTTTGTGTATGAGTGTGTGTCTATGTTTGTGTATCTATGTGTGGGTATGAGTGTGTGTCTGTGTGTTTGTGTATCTATGTGTGGGTATGAGTGTGTGTCTGTGTGTTTGTGTATCTATGTGTGTTTATGAGTGTGTGTCTGTGTGTTTGTGTATCTATGTGTGTGTGTGAGTTTGTGTCTGTGTGTGTTTGTGTATATATGTGTGTGTATGAGTGTGTGTCTGTGTATCTATGTGTGTTTATGAGTGTGTGTCTGTGTGTTTGTGTATCTATGTGTGTGTATGAGTGTGTCTGTGTGTTTGTGTATCTATGTTTGTGTCTGTGTGTTTGTGTATCTAGGTGTGTGTATGAGTGTGTGTCTGTGTGTTTGTGTATCTATGATTGTGTATGAGTGTGTATCTATGTGTGTGTCTGTGTACCTATGTGTGTGTATGAGTGTGTGTCTGTGTGTTTGTGTATCTATGTTTTTTTATGAGTGTGTGTCTGTGTGTTTGTGTATCTATGTGTGTGTATGAGTGTGTGTCTGTGTGTTTGTGTATCTATGTTTGTGTCTGTGTGTTTGTGTATCTAGGTGTGTGTATGAGTGTGTGTCTGTGTGTTTGTGTATCTATGTTTGTGTATGAGTGTGTGTCTGTGTATCTATGTGTGTGTATGAGTGTGTGTCTGTGTGTTTGTGTATCTATGTGTGTTTATGAGTGTGTGTCTGTGTATCTATGTGTGTGTATGAGTGTTTGTGATTCTAGGTGTGTGTATGAGTGTGTGTCTGTGTGTTTGTGTATGAGTGTGTGTCTGTGTGTGTTTGTGTATCTATGTGTGTGTATGAGTGTGTCTGTGTGTCTGTGTATCTATGTGTGTTTATGAGTGTGTGTCTGTGTGTGTGTATGAGTGTGTGTCTGCGTGTTTGTGTATCTATGTGTTTATGAGTGTGTGTCTGTGTGTTTGTGTATCTATGTGTGTGTATGAGTGTGTTTGTGTATCTATTAGGGGTGAGCGGGTTCGGATTTCTGAAATCCGAACCCCTCCGAGCCCCCCCGATCCGAGTCCGATCCGAATCAGGCTCGACTTTTCCCGCCTGACTCGGATCTGAAATCGAGGCAAAACATCATCATCCCGCCATCCGAGTCTCGCGGGTTTTGGATCCTATATAAGGTACCCGCGTCGGCGCCATTTTCTCACTCGGCTGTGGACAGTGAAGAGGGAGGGTGGGAGTTAGGGCTGTGTAGTGTAGTGTAGTGTAGTGCTGCTGTTGTCCACTACTTCAAAGTCCATAGGGGCTGGCTGTGTTGTGCTGTGCTGTTGTTGTTAATAGGGGCTGTGTTCACTACTTCAAAGTCCATAGGGGCTGGCTGGACTGTGTTGTGCAGTCAGTTCTCCATAGGGGCTGTGTCCACTCCAAAGTCCTGTGCAGTGTCCCAGTCCTAAAGGGGTGCTGTAGTGTTGTCCAGGGGGTGCTCTGTCCATCAGGGGTGCTCCCCCCAAGTGCTAAAAAAATAATATATTTTCTGTGTTTGTGAATTGTGTGCGCAGTAGCCGCACGTGCATCAACAAAGTAGTGCCAAGCGTGCGCCTGTGTCATAAGTAAAGGGCCGGCTGGCTTGACCGTTAAGGGTGTTGCAACCCCCAAAAGTACACTCCAGTCCAAACCAAAAAAAAAATTATTTTCTGTGTTTGTGAATTGTGTGCGCAGTAGCCGCATGTGCATCAACAAAGTAGTGCCAAGCGTGCGCCTGTGTCATAAGTAAAGGGCCGGCTGGCTTGACCGTTAAGGGTGCTGTAACCCCCGAAAGTAAACTCCAGTCCAAACCAAAAAAAAAATTATTTTCTGTGTTTGTGAATTGTGTGCGCAGTAGCCGCATGTGCATCAACAAAGTAGTGCCAAGCGTGCGCCTGTGTCATAAGTAAAGGGCCGGCTGGCTTGACCGTTAAAGGGTGCTGTAAGCGTGCGCCTGTGCGCAGTAGCCGCACGTGCATCAACAAAGTAGTGCCAAGCGTGCGCCTGTGTCATAAGTAAAGGGCCGGCTGGCTTGACCGTTAAAGGGTGCTGTAACCCCCGAAAGTACACTCCATTCCAAACCAAAAAAAAAATTATTTTCTGTGTTTGTGAATTGTGTGCGCAGTAGCCGCATGTGCATCAACAAAGTAGTGCCAAGCGTGCGCCTGTGTCATAAGTAAAGGGCCGGCTGGCTTGACCGTTAAAGGGTGCTGTAACCCCCAAAGTACACTCCAGTCCAAACCAAAAAAAAAAATATTTTCTGTGTTTGTGAATTGTGTGCGCAGTAGCCGCACGTGCATCAACAAAGTAGTGCCAAGTGTGCGCCTGTGTCATAAGTAAAGGGCCGGCTGGCTTGACCGTTAAAGGGTGCTGTAACCCCCGAAAGTACACTCCAGTCCAAACCAAAAAAAAAAATATTTTCTGTGTTTGTGAATTGTGTGCGCAGTAGCCGCACGTGCATTAACAAAGTAGTGCCAAGCGTGCGCCTGTGTCATAAGTAAAGGGCCGGCTGGCTTGACCGTTAAAGGGTGCTGTAACCCCCAAAGTACACTCCAGTCCAAACCAAAAAAAAAATTATTTTCTGTGTTTGTGAATTGTGTGCGCAGTAGCCGCACGTGCATCAACAAAGTAGTGCCAAGCATGCGCCTGTGTCATAAGTAAAGGGCCGGCTGGCTTGACCGTTAAAGGGTTCTGTAACCCCCAAAGTACACTCCAAACCAAAAAAATATATATTTTCTGTGTTTGTGACTTGTGTGCACTGTGGCTGCACGTGCATCAACAAAGGAGCAGCGCCAAGCATGCGCCTGTGTCCCATAAGTAAAGAGCCGGCTGGCTCATTTCTTAAAGGGTGGTGTAACCCACAAAGTGCTCTACTCTCCAGCAAAAATAAAAAAATATTTTCTGTGTTTGTGTGCGCTTTAGCCGCACATATATATATATATCAATATAACATAAATGGAGGACCAAACTTTCTCCGATAAAAATAAAATAGGGAAAGATCAAGAACCACTTCCTCCTAGTGCTGTTTCTGCTGCTGGGAGTTGTTCATCATCCCAGAGAGGAAGTAGGAACATCACTACTTTTACTAAACAATTGACCCTCCAACAGTCCCTAGCGATGAGGATGAAGTACGACAGCAGTCATCCTGAAGCAAAACGTATAACTGAGGCCTTGACTGCTATGTTGGTGTTAGACGTGCGTCCGGTATCCGACATTAGTGCAGTGGGATTTAGACAATTGATGGAGGTAGTGTGTCCTCGGTTCCAAATCCCGTCTAGATTCCACCTGCATCCTCAAAGCAGCAGCGACAAGCTTGCGTTTGTCTGTTAAAGGGTGGTGACACCCTCAAAGTGTGCTACACAAACAATTAAAATATTGTTCTTTTTTTTTCTGTCTTTGTGAATTGTGTGGGCTGTAGCCGCACCTGCATCCTTAAAGCAGCAGCGACAAGCGTGCGTCTGTCTGTTAAAGGGTGGTGACACCCTCAAAGTGTGCTACACAAACAATTAAAATATTGTTCTTTTTTTTTCGGTCTTTTTGAAATGTGTGGGCTGTAGCCGAACCTGCATCCTTAAAGCAGCAGCGACAAGCGTGCGTCTGTCTGTTAAAGGGTGGTGACACCCTCAAAGTGTGCTACACAAACAATAAAAATATTCTTCTTTTTTCTGTCTTTGTGAATTGTGTGGGCTGTAGCCGCACTTGCATCCTCAAAGCAGCAGCGACAAGCGTGCGTCTGTCTGTTAAAGGGTGGTGTAACCCTCAAAGTGTGCTCCACAAACAATAAAAATATTCTTTTTTTTTTTTTTCTGTCTTTGTGAATTGTGTGGGCTGTAGCCGCACTTGAATCCTCAAAGCAGCAGCGACAAGCGTGCGTCTGTCTGTTAAAGGATTACATCGGTGACAGCATCCAAGTAGGCATGTCAGACAGTCTGTACCTGTACTGGCAGGAAAAAGAAGCAATTTGGAGGTCCCTGTACAAACTGGCTCTATTTTACCTGAGTTGCCCCCCTCCAGTGTGTACTCCGAAAGAGTGTTTAGTGCAGCCGGGAACCTTGTCAGCGAAAGGCGTAGGAGGTTGCTTCCACAAAATGTGGAGAAGATGATGTTCATAAAATGAATTATCAACTCTTCCAGGGAGACCAGCCTCCAGAACGTACAGAGGGACCTGTGGTTCCAGCAGGGATGAATTAATACTCTGTGAGGATGAGGATGTACACACTGAAGAGGGTGAGGAATCGGTGGATGAGGAGGATGAGGATGACATCTTGCCTCCGTAGAGCCAGTTTGTGCAGGGACAGATTAATTGCCAGCTTGTTTTGTGGGGGCCTAAACGAACCAATCATTTAAGCCACAGTCGTGTGGCAGACCCTGGCGCTGAAATGATTGGTTTGTTAAAGTGTGCATGTCCTGTTTATACAACATAAGGGTGGGTGGGAGGGCCCAAGGACAATTCCATCTTGCACCTCTTTTTTTTCTTTGCATTATGTACAGTTTGGGGCCTAGTTTTTCAATGCCATCCTGTCTGCCACTGCAGTTTCACTCCTAGATGGGTCTTGTGTTTGTGCCGCCCACTCGTGTCGCTTAGCATAGTCATCCAGCTACCTCGGTGCAACCTTTTGGACATAAAAACACTATTGTGAGGTGTGAGGTATTCAGAATAGACTGGAAATGAGTGGAAATTAAGGTTATTGAGGTTAATAATAGCATAGGAGCAGAAAAACCTACAAATTCTGTGATTTTAGCTGTTTTTATGCTTTTTTTCAAAAAAATACAGATCCAAAACACAAAACCCAGAACCCAAAACACGGAAGGGTGGTTTTGGGAAAACCAATCCAGATCCAAAACACGAAGAAAGATCCAGATCCAAAACCAAAACACAAAACACGAAAAGTGGCCGGTGCACACCCCTAATATCTATGTTTGTGTATCTATGTGTGTGTGTCTGTATGTGTTTCTGTATCTATGTGTGTGTATGAGTGTGACTCTGTGTTTATGAGTGTGTCTGTGTGTTTGTGTATCTATGTGTGTGTGTCTGTGTGTGTTTGTGTATCTATGTGTGTGTATGAGTGTGTGTCTGTGTGTTTGTGTATCTATGTTTTTAATGCCATTCAGTCGCTATTTTGCGCTGCTAGTCGCTTTAGACAGAATTGCTTTCCAGTCTAATCATGTGGTTCCAAGCACAAAAGTTATTTATGTAAAAAAAGGGGTAACACGATATAAGTTTAACAATTAGAGTAAAAAGCAATAAAATAAACAATGAGTACAGCCGATACATACGCGTGCACACTGGTCCCAGTATACAGTCATCAATCCTGAAGTCTGCGGTCGCAAAGAAGATGTCTGTACACTGGGGTCAGGACACAGTCTATATACATTACAGGTTACAGAGTTAACAAAGGGACAAATTGACAGGTTCTCATTGGTTCTTGCTTCTGGTCATTGGTCAGTACGTACGGTGTCATCAGGGGTATGGCTCAGTCCTCCAACAGTCACATTGTGTAGTTTCCCGCCGAAGAACTGGTTAATACTGGTTACAACACTGCATATAAATAATAACATTCTACTCAATAACTCCCTATCATCCATAACTAGCGGACGCATGATGCGACTTCTTTGCTGATAGAAACGGATGTCTGCAAATAAACCGGGATTTAGTATGATACCAAACATGACATGTCCACTGTATTCTGAACCTTAGATCTCCTTTAAGTACATTTCACTTCATAATTATTAGCTAACAATACCTTTAATAACTGTGATTATTATCTATAATGTGTGGGAACCATTTTATACATATGCGTTCGCATATGTGCGTCTGTGTATGTGGGTGCGTATGTGAATACATGTGTGCGTTCGCATTTGTGCGCATTGGATTGCACTGACGCAAAGTAGCATCCAAATAACTCGTCATCAGACTATAGACGACTATATCGTCAGATAATAATTGTACAGCGATCATACCCAATTATTTGACTTTGACAATGTGTGTGTATGAGTGTGTTTCTGTGTGTTTGTGTATCTATTTGTGTGTCTGTGTGTGTGAGAGTGTCTGTGCATATGTGTGTGAGAGTGTGTCTGTGTATGTGTGTGTGAGAGTGTGTGTGTGAGAGTGTGTCTGTGCATGTGTGTGTGCGAGTGTGCATGTGTGTGTGTGAGATTGTGTGTCTGTGTGAGTCTATGTGTTTGTGTATCTATGTGTGTGTGGGTAGGTGTCTGATCTGTGATTTGCTAAAATAACTTTCACATTATCTTAGATTTCTTTTTTTTTTAAGTTATTCGATATCAGCTTCCCACTATTTCATAAACATTTGTATAATGTCAGCACATCAAAGGTTTTGATACAGTATATAAGAATTTATCCAAAAACTCATTAGGACTAATGCAGAGTCGTTAACAATTACGCCTAAAAAAAACAGTCACAATTTGTGTTCACTAAATCCAGACTTAGGGCCTGATTCAGACCCACTCACGAGTGGCTGTCCGTTCGCAAGTGGGTCGATGGTGCGCATGCGCGAGATGCGATGAGCGAAGGACTTTCCTTCACTCGTTGTGTCTGATCAAAGAGGGCGTGCTGTCGATGTTGATTGACAGCACGCCCCCTTTGGTGGGCGTGCCGGGGGCGTGCCTCCCAGACGGGGGCGTTCCCAAGGGAACGCCTACCGTCAGAAGCCGGCCCCACTGACATCACTAGTGATGTCAGTGGGAGTGATTTTGGCTCTGATAGAGCCAAAATCACTCCGGGCCTTGCGGTTGAGAAACTCAACCGCAGGCTTCGGCTCGCAGTGGCGATGGTCGCGATGGTCAAGACCATCGGGACCATCAACCTGCACGCTCGTATATGCTGTGGGTGGTGACCCACAGCTATACGAGCGTCCAGGAGGACGCTCCATAATTATGGAGGTGGGCCCTGATTCAGAGCGAGCGCTCTGGTCAGAGCGTCCGGCTCTGAATCAGGGCCCTATCTCCTTCTTCCCTTCACATTATCAATTTCTCTAGTCTAATCCAGCCCTGTCTCTGACAAGATCTGCATCCTTATCTGCTAGAGGGACCCTGCTCCTCCCACTATATAACTCTCAGTATGTGGCTTCCTGCTGCCTCCATTCCCCTCCTCACATCATGTCACTGCCCCTGTCACATGCAGCCCTGTCCTCACTGACACATCACTCATCTCCTGATATACTCTGTGCTGCTGGGGACCCGGCTCCTCCCACTATATAACTCTCAGTATGTGGCTTCCTGCTGCCTCCATTCCCCTCCTCACATCATGTCACTGCCCCTGTCACATGCAGCCCTGTCCTCACTAACACATCACTCATCTCCTGATATACTCTGTGCTGCTGGGGACCCTGCTCCTCCCACTATCTAACCCTCAGTCTGTGTCTTCCTGCTGCCTCCATTCCGCTCCTCACATCATGTCACTGCCCCTGTCACATACAGCCCTGTCCTCACTAACACATCACTCATCTCCTGATATACTCTGTGCTACTGGGGACCCTGCTCTTCCCACTATATAACTCTCAGTCTGTGGCTTCCTGCTGCCTCCATTCCCCTCCTCACATCATGTCACTGCCCCTGTCACATGCTGCCCTGTCCTCACCAACACATCACTCATCTCCTGATATACTCTGTGCTGCTGGCGACCCTGCTCCTCCCACTATATAACTCTCAGTCTGTGACTTCCTGCTGCCTCCAGTCTCCTCCTCACATCATGTCACTTCTCCTGTCACGTGCAGCCCTGTCCTCACTGACACATCACTCATCTCCTGATATACTCTGTGCTGCTGGGGGACCCTGCTCCTTCCACTATATAACTGGCTTCCTGCTACCTCCATTCCCCTCCTCACATCATGTCACTGCCCCTGTGAGAGAGAGGTGTGTACTGGGAGGAGGAGTTTCCTGAGAGCTGCTGTGGAGCTATGCTGTAATGGTGGGTACACATGTTACAATTAAAATGGATGGACGATATGAACGATAACGATATCGATCATATCGTTATTGTTCATTTTGTGCATTTTTCGGTGGCCAACGACCTGCGATACACAGACATGTATGGACAATAACGTTATCGTCCATCGCCCGTGTTTGCAGGCCAACCTGGTCAGTGACGTAAGTTCATCCCAGACGCCCAGAGGCAAGTTATAATTTGTTTCCCCCCCCCCCGTCACAGCCGCTGACGCTGTAATGTAGCAATTTGCATGCAGACAGGCTATAGATAGATGAAGGCAGCAGCTGATGGTCTGACATAGAGCTCTCCACTAGTGTATGGTGGCTTCTCAGGTGCCGGGAAGGGGTGCCATGTGTTGGGCGACCATGACGGTACACTCCGGGTACATAGTTACAGCCCTAAGTGGGGTGAATATGATGTGGACAATGGAGGAGGTGCCCCTTCAGAGCTGGAGCCTGGCGGCAGGAGCCTCCATTTTCCTCCATAGTTTTGCCCCTGAACCTGGTTGATATTGACCAGGTTACTATATGGACCTGCGATCATTGATCACGGGTCGCTGGTCATCATTGGTGGTGTGCTGGATGACTGATATCGCACATCCAGCACACCCGGAAGATCGTACAATGATATCATTATCGTTGTCGATCATCCCGTGTGTATGTACCAATAGGCTGAGAAGCAGGGGCTTTTCCTGCAGGATTCTCCAGGAAGGGAGCCTCCTCCTGGGGAACAGGATCACTGTGCTGCTGGAGAAGCTTCTGACTTGGAAGTGGAGAGGGGTCTTTCCCTGCAGCTTCCCCAGGAGGGTTGGATCCTCCTGGCGGGAAGAGCCTGGAACCCTGTGCAGAAGGGGAACAGGCAAAGCAAAGAAGATCTAGTCCCCAGGTAATGTTGGCGGATGGCCGGCCCGGGCTGAAGAAAGACAGCAGTGCGGTGGATAGCACGGCTCCAATGAGGCAATCGGGGCTGCAGACGGCTCCCCCCAAACCTCCGGAGGGTGCTCCTTCAAGTGAAGCAACTTGGGGTGGAGCGGCGGCCATCAGCCCTATCAGGGGTTGAACCGGGAGGAGCGGGTCCAGCTGACACTGTCGGTGTCAGTGATATGGAGTCCCTTGCTGATAGCGAGGAAGAAGACATGTATGTGTATTGAGCTGGAAGAAGACGTGCTTGCGGCTCATACATTTGAGGAGCTGCAAAAAGAAGAAAATAAGCTGTCTTTAAAGCTGGTGGTGAAAAAAATAGAAGAAATTCTTGTTACAAGTGGGAGCGCCCGGCTCTGAAAGATAAAGTATCGGCTATTGGGGCCACCCTTGAAAGGGGTAAAAAGAGGCTTGTGGTGTTGTGGCAGGAGAAAAGAGAAAAGGTTTTGGTGCTTCAAAAACAACTTCTACAAAATCGATTAGAGGAGAGCGTGTGTAAAGAAGAAGGTACGCTGCCGGGCGCTGAGGAGACAGATGTGGTAGCCGCTAGTATGTCTAATGCTGGCGGTGACGTGGCAGTAATGGCGGTGGCCGGTGAAGTTGATGCAGGGATGAACAGCGTGGCAGTTACAGATCCCCGAGAGGAGATAGCCATGGAGGTGATGGATGAATCCTGCCTGTTGGCGATGGAGGAATCAGGTGATGTCGTAAGGCCGGCTGTCCCACAGGTGAGTGACAGTGTGCGGGGTGCTCGGGGTATGTCGGGTGATGGCTTCCGGGTACCTGCTAGCACCTCGTATGGACCAGCTCCGCTTATTGGGATGGGAGACGGAGGTGCCGGATGTGTGGATGAGGTGGTGTTCAAGTTGTTGGTGCAGCTAAGGCTGAAAAAGATTTTGGAGAAAAAGAAAAGCACTGAGGAGAGATCTTCTGATGGGTCTACAGGGGCAGATATAGTATCTGCAACTGGGGATACTCGGGGGACACACTCTGGAGACATGCTGGAGTGTACCAGGAATGTGCAGGGCGTTATTGATGCTGGGCTATGCATGCAGGGAAAGCTGTTGGCACAGGAGATGCCGGCGTTGGACCAATCTGCTTTACCGGAGGAACAATTGAAAGTTATAGAAAGAGTGGGCCTGATTCAGAGCCGCTCTTAAGCGGCCGCTCGTTCGTTCCGAGCGATGTTCGCACATCTGCGCATGCGTACAGATTGTAATACGCATGCGCGAACCAGTCAGTGCGGCCAAAAAATCGTGTGCTTGCTAAATAGCGAATGCCTGCTAATTTGAGTGACAGGAGGAGGCGTTTGTGGGTGGTAACAGGGGAAGGTGCTTGAAAACGAGGAGTGGAGATCCGAACGCAGGCGTGCCAAACGGTCAAAACAGGCGTTTTATGGGTGTGCATAATTAAAAAAGCAGCGTCATCGACCACGTCACTTGGTTATTTTATAGTCAGAATTGCTCGCATGATTGCGGTAGGAAAAACCAACCACAAGAATAGCGAGCAGTTCATACGCCATCCGATGTACTCGATTAATCTAATAAATAGCGGACATGACGTATGGTGCGAGCGGCCAGGGGGCGTTTTTTTAAAAATTACGTCCACATGTTTTGTTCGCTCGTTCAGCCATAGAGGCGTCAACAGACCGCAAAGAGCGAACGGTTAATTTAAATAGCCAGCCCCTTTTTCTGAACGAGCGAGCGCAAATAGCGACCGGCTCTGAATCAGGCCCTGTGTATGGGGGCAAATGCTTGTTCCAACGTAGGCAGCTAGGATTATCCGAGAAGATGTAAGAAGAAGAGAGGGTGGAGGGTCTGGGGGTCCATCAGTATCAGTTAAGCAAGGGTCATCGGGAAATGTGTCATCTGCAAAGATGGTCTCTAGGACAAATGTTACAAATGTAAATGTTGGTATGTAAATGTTGGTATGTAAATGTTGGTATGTAAATGTCTGGTATGTAAATGTCTGGTATGTAAATGTTGGTATGTAAATGTTTGGTATGTAAATGTTGGTATGTAAATGTCTGGTATGTAAATGTTGGTATGTAAATGTCTGGTATGTAAATGTTTGGTATGTAAATGTTGGTATGTAAATGTTGGTATGTAAATGTCTGCTATGTAAATGTTGGTATGTAAATGTTGGTATGTAAATGTTTGGTATGTAAATGTCTGGTATGTAAATGTTGGTATGTAAATGTTGGTATGTAAATGTTTGGTGTGTAAATGTTTGGTATGTAAATGTTGGTATGTAAATGTTGGTATGTAAATGTCTGGTATGTAAATGTTGGTATGTAAATGTTGGTATGTAAATGTTGGTATGTAAATGTTTGGTATGTAAATGTCTGGTATGTAAATGTTGGTATGTAAATGTCTGGTATGTAAATGTTGGTATGTAAATGTTTGGTATGTAAATGTCTGGTATGTAAATGTTGGTATGTAAATGTTTGGTATGTAAATGTTGGTATGTAAATGTTGGTATGTAAATGTCTGGTATGTAAATGTTGGTATATAAATGTCTGGTATGTAAATGTTTGGAATGTAAATGTTGGTATGTAAATGTTGGTATGTAAATGTTTGGTATGTAAATGTCTGGTATGTAAATGTTGGTATGTAAATATCTGGTATGTAAATGTTGGTATGTAAATGTTTTGTATGGCAGGGCAGGTCGGCAAAAGGAGGAACCACATACAATTCAAATGGGTAGGGGAGGGGGAGGTGCCTACAAAATAAGTATTCCTTAAACTGATTGGGGCTCACTGCTATGGACTTGTACGCATGCATACACCCAGTGACGACAGCAGAGTATGACTTAAGTTTCTTGTCCTATGAAGGATTGCAGGTATTCTGGTCATAATGGCAAACTGTTAAAAAGACATGTAGAATCATGTTTTAAGCCCCACCCCCTACACGGAGACCCACGATCGCCGCAGGTATTCTCCTCATTCTGCCCACTTCACTAGGAAGTGGGCAGAATGCGGGAGAAATGCCTACCCTTCCGGGGGTGCGGGGTTTACCCGAAAAATCGGGAGCCTCCCGCGAAAACTGGGAGGGTAGGCATGTATAGTTATATTGTCACAAAACATGACAAAGTAAAGATAAACATTTTGGTGAGAAATTAATCAATCCACGTTCAGGGTATTGCTTTATGGCTATCCAGGTACTGTGACCTGCAGTCTGATATAGTGAAGTCGGGGCACACATTGGGGTCATGGGGGCTTGGGAGGCCCTGGTGAAGTTGCGTCATTCGGATAAAGGGTTTGTGCATATACCATCAGCTGCATATATCAGAAGGGACAGGGTGCAGTGCTTCTACCAGGGCCAACCAAGAACATGTGAAGATTTTATTCATCTTAGCAGTGAATGTAATGTTATTAAGTGTTTATTATGTAACAAGGTTGGTCATGTGTCTAGGCAATGTGAAATGGTGAAATGCAACTTGTGTGGGGGGAAGACGGGCATCCGTATAGTAGATGTCCATGGGCCAGTCACAATAGTGATCACGAGGTGGGGGCCAGTCACAATAGTGATCAGGAGGTGGGGCCAGTCACAAAAGTGATCAGGAGGTGGGGCCAGTGGTAGGAAGGAGAGAAGGGGAGAGAAACAGGCTGATCCTAAGAGAGGAGGATTAGAGAGAGTTCAGGAGGAGCGGAGGTAAGACGAGGTTAAGGATGAAGCACCTTTTCAGCTGGTTAAGAGGGGAAATGAGAATAAAAGGAAGGGTGAAGAGGTACAAGTTGTATTAAGTAACAAATTTGATGTTTTTCTTCAGATGATGAAGGGGAAATTATAAGGAATGGTGGAGAATTGGTTTTGGTGACTGGGACGGATAAGAAGGCAAAGAGAGTGGTTATAAGGTGAAGAAAATGGGAGGGGGAGGAGAAGGTAGGTAAAAAAGGAGGAGAAAGAAAGGAGAGGAGCTGGAGTTTCTTGAGTGGGATTTTATGGGGACTCAGCCTGAAGAAATAGTGATGGATACGCAAAAAGAGGTGGGAGAAAGTGAGGAGGTGGTGGAGGAAACTCAAGATCTGGAGGGAAGTGGGATGAGGCAGGCAGGAGTTTGGGATCCTGGTGAAGATTCAAGTAAGGGGTTTGGGTCTGAGCGCCAGGTCAATAAGCTTGTTCCAAAGCCACCTGATCTTAAGCCTTCTGGAGTAGGGGGTGGGGTACTTCAAGGAGGACAGGAAGGGGGACGCAGGATGTGACTTAATTCGTAAATGTGGAGGGTGCTTGTCCGCAGGGGGTTGGTGAGCAGGGTTGAGGTTTTTTTTGGTTTTGTGTTTTTTTGGTACAAGGTAAAAGTAAGCATGGGCTTGCTATTTATAACCTATAAACATGGATCCCCATCCTATACGATGTGCCACGATTAATGTGGCTTCCGTAGTTTCCGAACGTGCTCGTAGGTTGGCCTTTGATTTTTTTCAACACGTTTGAGGTTGATTTTTTGCTTTTGCAAGAGACTAGGATTAGTAAATTGTACATCCTCCACAAAGCAAAACACGAGTGGAGGAGGGGTCCCTCTTACTGGTCTTTTGTGGCCGAGGTGTACGGTGGGATGACATTACTTTTAACTGACATGGTAACTGTGCGCAAGGTTATACAATTGCAAGCAGGTAAATGTATGATCAATGTTTTTGGGCCACAGACGTCCTGGGACAGGAAATGTCTCTTTATGGAGATTAAACCTTTCCTTTTTACGGCTTAACAGGTTATCTTTGGTGGTGACTTTAATATCGTTATTAGGCCAATGGACAGGGGAGGTTCAATGGACCTCTGGGCCCTGATTCCCATGTTTTAGTTAGTATGGTTAGTCAGGCTGGTCTGGTGGATGTGCATATTTTAGTGGTAGCCATAGGTCTATAGATTTTTTGTTAAGGAGACCCCTAAAACCTCATCCCCAGGGGTGAGGTTGGAGAAGTTCTCCAATCATGGTTTTCTCTCAGTAACTTTGAATACCTCAGAAACCCCTCAGAATTGGCGGGGCCTGTCGTGTTTGAACTCGGAGCAAAGAGAGATTAGGCAGTCTTTCAGGGTCTTCTTTCAATCTCAGGAACACTTCTGGAGGCTGGTTGGAGTAGATCCGAGTGGTGGGAGGTGATAAAATAGAGAATCCGTAAGTTTTTCCATGTGCTCATAGCCATGAAAAACTTAATAAAGCAGAATGCCTACCATAACCTGAGAAATAAATTAGATTTCTTGATCTCTGAGTAGGGAGATAATGAGGATGAAGTTAGGAAAGCGATAGAGGGGTTAAACCACAAACAGTCACCAGGACCAGATGGATTAGCATCTGACTTTTCTAAGATCTTTTCAGACCTCCTAATTCCCCACCTAGTGGAAGTTTTTAATGAGAGCCAGGATGAGGGAATTCTCCCTCCTTCCTTGAGGTTATCTGCTCTTATTTTACTGTCCAAGGGAAAGAACCCATCTTGTATTGAGAACTGGTGACCCATAGCCCTTCTTAATACTGACAGGAAGATTCTGGCAAAAGTACTGCTCGTGGGCCAGACTCCACGCTGAGAGTGGTGGCCTATGCAGTTGACATCACAGTGGTTCTGTCTTCATAGGCAAAGGCTCATGATATGGAACACCTCATCTCTGAATACCCTGAGGCCTTGTGCTCCAGGGTAAATCGTGAGAAGTGTGAAGTTTTCTGGATGGGGGAGGAAGGTGATAAGTTCTGCCTTCCGGAAAGCTTCCCTTAGGTCTTGAAGTGTTATTTTTCTGGGACATAAGCCAGAGGAACGACCAGTGGTCTGTGGAGCTGTTTTATGTGTATTATTTATATGTATATTATTCACTTCCACAATACAGTAACATGTGGAGGTGTTGGTGGCCTGCTATATCTTGTGGCTGCTCTATAACTATATGCTCAGATATTAACCTGATAGTTTAGAAAACAATTTTATATACTGTCATTTATGTAAATTGTCTTGTATTTTTGTGTGCTTATATATAGCCATTTGTGGGTGGTGACAGGGGCTGGCCACTAGAAATGGGGGAGTGGAGGTGCGAACGCAGGCGTGCCTGAGCATCTTAACACCATTTCAGAGGTGTGCATAATTAACAGGCAGCGTCATAGTACACATCACTTGGTTCTATTTCACACTGAAGCGCTCGCAGTGCTTGCGGCAGGGTATGGTCAACCACAAGTGGAAACCGCAGACACACTTGGACCATACATGCCTACCCTCCTGGTTTTCGCTGGAGGCTCCCGAATTTTCGGGTAACCCTCCGCACCCCCGGAAGGGTAGGCATTTCTCCGGCATTCTGCCCACTTCCTAGTGAAGTGGGCAGAATGAGGAGAATACCAGCGGTGATTGCGGGTCTCCATGTAGGGGGCGGGGCTTAAAACGTGATTCTACATGGATCACGTCTTTTGGCCCCGCCCCCTATGCAAATTCTAGCCAATCGCGGCAATTTTACAGCGAGAGGGCGTAAATCGTCAGGCCCCGCCCCCATCGTCCCCTTCCTGCTTCTCTTACCCGGGCTTCTCCCGGGAAGAGATTTACAAAGGTAGGCAACTCTGACTTGGACTCTCCTCGGGGATCTGTGACTTTTCTGAGCACACAATCGGTTCATGGGCCTTTAGCGATTTTTCATTTTTTTGACACTTCTACAGGGAGAAGGACTTACACCATCATAAGATGCAGAACCACCAGTCATAAATAAAGGCCAAGGCCTTATCCTTTCCTTGTCACTCCGTGTAGTAAATGGCATATTGACAATTTTTTGTTTCTCTGCAGCTGACTGAGCTTTTAATTATTATTTCTTTAACACTGTAAAACATCGCTTGCTTGATTGTAAAACCTCCTCCAGATCAAAGATGTCTTTTAGGAACTCAAGAACTTGATCCTAGATTGATCTTCCCTCATACATTTTTTTAAGAATCAAAACATGAAATTAAATAAATTAAGAATCAATCCTTCCGGCCGTTCCCGGTCTTCAGTCCATAAACATATTCCAACTCCGTTGGGCCTCTGAGTTCTTAAGGAGAACATTCTTGGTTTTTAAAATTCCTAAGGGTTGTATAGTTTATCAAACTGCCATCCTGTCTACCACTGCAGTGCCACTCTGTGCCATGTTGGAAGCTGAACTGCCACGTGTTTGTGCCGCCTACTGCTGCCGCTTAGCTTAGTCAGCCAGCTTGGTGCAAATGTTGGGCCTAAACTGGATGAAAACAATATTGTGAGCTGTGAGATGGTCAAAATTGACTGGAAACAAGTGGAAACAAATTTTGTTGAGGTTAATAATACTGTAGGAACAAAACAGGGCCAAATTATGTGATTTTATCAATTTTTAAAAAAAAATACAGATCCAAAACCAAATCCAAAACACGCAAGGGGTGGTTTTGGCAAATCCAGATCCAAAACAGAAGGATATACAGATCCAAAACCAAAATACGGGAGTCGGCGCACATTTCTAATTATTAGTTCCTTGCCCTGTGTGAGCCTCCTGTGTCCAAATATGACAGAAGAATTGGAGCTGCTGTTTGGCTAAAGGGGGCGTATGTCTCATGGGGTTTGCCAGCGAATGGGATGCCGGCTGTTGAAATCCCGACTCGGGACTACACATAGGCATCGAAATGCAGACACCAGTTTAGATACTGTCGCCAGAATCCCAATAGCCGCCATCCCGATTGTAAGTAGAGAAGGGCATCTTTGCTGTTAGCCACAGGGGCGAGGGTTAGGTTTAGGCACCATAGGGGGGGTTAGGCTCTACTGGGGGGTGAGGGTTAGGCACTAAGGGGGGACAGTCAGGTTTAGGCACCAAGGGGGAAAGGTTAGGTTTAGGCACCACTGGGGGGGGCTAGGGTTAGGCTTTTGGGGTGGGTTAGGTATCAGTGGGGGGGTTAGGGTTAGTCACTAAGGGTGAACGGTTAGGTGTAGGCACCAAGGGGGAAGGGTTAGGTTTAGGCACTAACAGGGAGGGTTAGGGTGCGGGGTGGGGAGAGTTAGGGTTAGGGTGCATGAAAGGAGGGCTAGTGTGAGAAGGGTGGAGGGTTAACACACTTACCAGACCCCTGTCGGGGTACCGAGCATCGGGATGTCGCTGTCAGCATTTTGACAGAAGGTACCCCGACTGCCAGTATTTCATACCTAGTCCGTCTCATGTTAGACATTGCACAGTGCGGTGGTGACCGACCTTAGAAGATCACTACAATCTTCATCATGACATGCATACTGAGTGTGATTATATAACACTTGAGAAAATCCCTCAGCACCCTGCAATAAGTAAGTAACACGCAGAAGACTCAGTTACACATTGCAAATATATGATGAGTGGTCCTGACTCTAGACAATGAGATCTCCTGTATTGGATCACACTTACTGGCTTTTTGCAGTGTGCTGGGTGAATTTTTAATGCCATTTTGGCAAATGTTGGGGTATCATGAGAATTGCATCCATTACCTGGTAAGAATTGCATCCAATAGCTGATGAGAATTGCATCCAATAGCTGATGAGATTTGCATCCAATAGCTGATGAGAATCGCATCCCATACATTGAGAATTGTATTCAATATGTGAGAATTGCATCAAACAGACCATGAGAATTGCATCCAATAAACATTAAGAATTGCATTGAATAGACGTTGAGAATTGAATCCAAAAGACAATGAGAATTGCAACCAATATATTTGAAGAATTGCATCCAATAGACAGTGATAATTTCATCCAATATATTTGAAGAATTGTATCCAAGAGACAATGATAATTGCATCCTATACTCAATGTGAATTGCATCCAAGAGACAATGAGAATCGCACCAAATAGACAATGAAAATGTCATCCTATAGACCAGAGGTTCCCAAACTTTTTTGAATCACGGCACCCTAGAGCACAGGTTTTCAAACAGTGCATGTTTTCCAGGTCTCCTCACAGAATCACAAGTGAAATAATTAGCTCCACCAGTGGAGTGTCAGTGAGTAATGAGTACATCTGAGTTCCTGCTGGGTGACCTCGAAAACGTGACCTGTGTGGGGTCCCGAGGACCGAGTTTGAGAACCACTGCCCTAGAGTATCAGCATTGTTTTCACGGCACCCCTAAGCTAAACTTTGTTATTGAGAAATTCAGAAAAAAATGTAGTAAAGTGAAGTAAATTGTGCTGACCGGTCACCCTTAGGTTCAGTTATGTGATGGGAACAGTTTTGAGCTTCTGTTTGTCCACATATTTACATTACATTGACCATAAATAATTTGATTTGGTGCTGGACTACCAACCTGAGACACCCCTGCAAGTGTCCCGGGGCACCCCAGGGTGCCACGGCGCAGAGTTTGGGAACCAATGCTATAGACAATTAAAATTGCATTCAATGCATCCAATAGACAATGAGAATTTCATCCACTAGACAATGAGAATTGCATCCAATAGACAATGAGAATTGCATCCAATAGATAGTAAGAATTGTATCCAATAGATGAGAATTTCATCCAAAAGAAAGAGAAGTGCATCCAATCAATGATAGAATTGCATTAAAAGATACTGTACTAAGAATTGCATCCAATAGATAATGAGAATTTCATCCAGCAGGTAATGAGAATTTCACCCAACAGATGAGCATTGCAGAATGCGAATTGCATCCAGTAGCTCATGTGAATGTCATCCAATTGACAATAAAAATTGCATCCAGACAATGAGAATTGCATTCAACAGATAATGAGAATTGCATCCAACAGATAAAATTGCATATCCAATAACTGATGAGAGTCACATCCCATAAATGATGAAAATTGCAAGCAATAAAAAATGAGAATTGCATCCAATGAACCATGAGAATTACATCCAACAGCTAATTAGAATAGAAGATTTACATCCAGTAGATAGTAAGATCTGCATCCAATAGTGCAATCCCTATTTTTGTGCATGTTAGGTGCCGTTCTGGTTCTCTAGGCTTCCCGAAGGTGACATTTATTATAAAGGAATATTTCAAATTCAAAAAGTGCCCTATTATCATATTCTGTGACCATGAAATGATGGGATTGTAGTACTAGGTGTAGTGAAGGTAAGTCTCTAGTGCGGAGGGGATATATGGTTACCGGCTTCTCACAGCACAAGCCATAACATCCCTCCCCACCAACGTAGTAGCCACTTCGTGGGGCAGTGCTGGCGGGCGCCTGGGTCCAGGCGTACTACTAGCAGTTGCACTAGGAGTGCCAAACCGTTTGAGATTAACCCCTCACTTGCCGACCAGTCCGTACTCCCTCCTCAAGAAGCCTACCCCGGGCACCTCTATACCAATACCTGAACTGTACTGTCAGGTACCAGCGGGACGCCGCTGGTACCATCACTGTTCTACATACAAGACTTTTCTCCACATTTCCCCTACTCATCTACTTACCAGGAAATCCTCCTTGTGATTTTTTCCGGGCTTTTGACACATGCATAATATTGTTGTACTTACCAGGATTTTCTTCTATTTATGACCAGCAGATTTTGTAACTGATCTCCTCTGCATTATTGACCTTTTTAACGCCAATCTGAAAATTGGTAACTTTAACATATTTCGCTTTGTGTGTGCTATATACTTTGAAATTTCATATTATTTGGATTTACATGCTGCCACGTGTACTAATTCCATTTATGCATTAGTCCACTTCTGTTTTATTTTATTTTATTTTTCATTAAAATATTTATCTACGTACCTACATACTCCATTTGCCGTATTCATTTCAGGTTAATATCGGAATGTTTTGGTAGGGTTTTTCTGTATTTTCTGTTTGTTTAAATTAGGGGTGAGCGGGTTCGGATTTCTGAAATCCGAACCCCCCGAGCCCCCCCGATCCGAGTCCGATCCGAGTCAGGCTCGACTTTTCCCGCCTGACTCGGATCTGAAATCGAGGCAAAACGTCATCATCCCGCCTTCCGAGTCTCGCGGGTTTTGGATCCTATATAAGGTACCCGCGTCGGCGCCATTTTCTCACTCGGCTGTGGACAGTGAAGAGGGAGGGTGGGAGTTAGGGCTGTGTAGTGTAGTGAAGTGTAGTGCTGCTGTTGTCCACTACTTCAAAGTCCATAGGGGCTGGCTGTGTTGTGCTGTGCTGCTGTTGTTAATAGGGGCTGTGTCCACTACTTCAAAGTCCATAGGGGCTGGCTGGACTGTGTTGTGCAGTCAGTTCTCCATAGGGGCTGTGTCCACTCCAAAGTCCTGTGCAGTGTCCCAGTCCTAAAGGAGTGCTGTAGTGTTGTCCAGGGGGTGCTCTGTCCATCAGGGGTGCTCCCCCCAAGTGCTAAAAAAATAATATATTTTCTGTGTTTGTGAATTGTGTGCGCAGTAGCCGCACGTGCATCAACAAAGTAGTGCCAAGCGTGCGCCTGTGTCATAAGTAAAGGGCCGGCTGGCTTGACCGTTAAGGGTGCTGTAACCCCCGAAAGTACACTCCAGTCCAAACCAAAAAAAAATTATTTTCTGTGTTTGTGAATTGTGTGCGCAGTAGCCGCACATGCATCAACAAAGTAGTGCCAAGCGTGCGCATGTGTCATAAGTAAAGGGCCGGCTGGCTTGACCGTTAAGGGTGCTGTAACCCCCGAAAGTACACTCCAGTCCAAACCAAAAAAAAAATTATTTTCTGTGTTTGTGAATTGTGTGCGCAGTAGCCGCACGTGCATCAACAAAGTAGTGCCAAGCGTGCGCCTGTGTCATAAGTAAAGGGCCGGCTGGCTTGACCGTTAAGGGTGCTGTAACCCCCGAAAGTACACTCCAGTCCAAACCAAAAAAAAAATTATTTTCTGTGTTTGTGAATTGTGTGCGCAGTAGCCGCACGTGCATCAACAAAGTAGTGCCAAGCGTGCACCTGTGTCATAAGTAAAGGGCCGGCTGGCTTGACCGTTAAGGGTGCTGTAACCCCCGAAAGTACACTCCAGTCCAAACCAAAAAAAAAAATATTTTCGGTGTTTGTGAATTGTGTGCGCAGTAGCCGCACGTGCATCAACAAAGTAGTGCCAAGCGTGCGCCTGTGTCATAAGTAAAGGGCCGGCTGGCTTGACCGTTAAAGGGTGCTGTAACCCACAAAGTACACTCCAGTCCAAACCAAAAAAAAAATTATTTTCTGTGTTTGTGAATTGTGTGCGCAGTAGCCGCACGTGCATCAACAAAGTAGTGCCAAGCGTGCGCCTGTGTCATAAGTAAAGGGCCAGCTGGCTTGACCGTTAAAGGGTGCTGTAACCCCCGAAAGTACACTCCAGTCCAAACCAAAAAAAAATTATTTTCTGTGTTTGTGAATTGTGTGCGCAGTAGCCGCACGTGCATCAACAAAGTAGTGCCAAGCGTGCGCCTGTGTCATAAGTAAAGGGCCGGCTGGCTTGACCGTTAAAGGGTGCTGTAACCCCCGAAAGTACACTCCAGTCCAAACCAAAAAAAAAATATTTTCTGTGTTTGTGAATTGTGTGCGCAGTAGCCGCACGTGCATCAACAAAGTAGTGCCAAGCGTGCGCCTGTGTCATAAGTAAAGGGCCGGCTGGCTTGACCGTTAAAGGGTGCTGTAACCCCCGAAAGTACACTCCAGTCCAAACCAAAAAAAAATTATTTTCTGTGTTTGTGAATTGTGTGCGCAGTAGCCGCACGTGCATCAACAAAGTAGTGCCAAGCGTGCGCCTGTGTCATAAGTAAAGGGCCGGCTGGCTTGACCGTTAAAGGGTGCTGTAACCCCCGAAAGTACACTCCAGTCCAAACCAAAAAAAAATTATTTTCTGTGTTTGTGAATTGTGTGCGCAGTAGCCGCACGTGCATCAACAAAGTAGTGCCAAGCGTGCGCCTGTGTCATAAGTAAAGGGCCGGCTGGCTTGACCGTTAAAGGGTGCTGTAACCCCCGAAAGTACACTCCAGTCCAAACCAAAAAAAAATTATTTTCTGTGTTTGTGAATTGTGTGCGCAGTAGCCGCACGTGCATCAACAAAGTAGTGCCAAGCGTGCGCCTGTGTCATAAGTAAAGGGCCGGCTGGCTTGACCGTTAAAGGGTGCTGTAACCCCCAAAGTACACTCCAGTCCAAACCAAAAAAAAAATTATTTTCTGTGTTTGTGAATTGTGTGCGCAGTAGCCGCACGTGCATCAACAAAGTAGTGCCAAGCGTGCGCCTGTGTCATAAGTAAAGGGCCGGCTGGCTTGACCGTTAAAGGGTGCTGTAACCCCCAAAGTACTCTCCAGTCCAAACCAAAAAAAAAATTATTTTCTGTGTTTGTGAATTGTGTGCGCAGTAGCCGCACGTGCATCAACAAAGTAGTGCCAAGAGTGCGCCTGTGTCATAAGTAAAGGGCCGGCTGGCTTGACCATTAAAGGGTGCTGTAACCCACAAAGTACACTCCAGTCCAAACCAAAAAAAAAATTATTTTCTGTGTTTAGCCGCACGTATATATCAAATCGATATAACATAAATGGAGGACCAAACTTTCTCCGATAAAAATAAAATAGAGAAAGATCAAGAACCACTTCCTCCTAGTGCTGAAGCTGCTGCCACTAGTCATGACATAGACGATAACATGCCATCAACGTCGTCTGCCAAGGCCGATGCCCAATGTCATAGTAGAGGGCACATACAATCCCAAATGGCAAAGTTCAGGAAAATGACCTTGAAAAAGACATTTAAATCAGCTGAAGAGAAACGTAAACTTGCCAATATGCCATTTACGACACGGAGTGGCAAGGAACGGCTAAGGTCGATCCCTAGTATGTTCATGACTAGTGGTTCAGCTTCACATGACGATGGAAGCCCTCCTCCCACTAAAAAAATCAAAAGAGTTAAGCTGGCAAAAGCACAGCGAAGAACTGTGCTTTCTAAGAAGATATCACAAATCCCCAAGGAGAGTCCAAGTGTGGTGGTGGTTGCGATGCCTGACCTTCCCAGCACTGGACGGGAAGAGGTGGCTCTTTCCACCATTTGCACGCCCCCTGCAAGTGCTGAAAGGAGCACCCACAGTCCACTTGCTGATATGCAAATTGAAGATGTCACTGTTGAAGTACAACAGGATGAGGATACTGGTGTAGCTGGCGCTGAGGAGGAAGTTGGCGAGGAGGATTCTGATGGTGATGTGGTTTGTTTAAATCAGGCTCCGGGGGAGACAGTTGTCCATGGGATGAAAAAGCCCATCACGGTCATGCCTGGGCAGAAGACCAAACATTCCACCTCTTTGGTCTGGCAATATTTCTATCCAAATCCGGACAACAACTGTCTTGCCATATGTACCATATGTAAAGGTGAAATAAGTAGGGGTAGGGACGTCAACCACCTAGGAACATCCTCCCTTATTCGGCACCTGCAGCGCGTTCATAAAAAGTTACTGTCAAGTTCAGAAACTTTGGCTAAGACCGTAAGCAGTCCAGGTACACCTAAATCCAAGCGCCTGCAAACCACACCGTCAACTCCCTCCTCGTCAATTTCCTCCTTAGTCAGGATCGGAAGTAGTCCTGCAGGCCATGTCACTGGCATGACTGACTCTCCTATCCGGAATTCCTCCGGAGGATCCTGCATTGCTACGCCTA
This sequence comes from Taudactylus pleione, assembly GCA_031769625.1. NCBI lineage: Eukaryota > Metazoa > Chordata > Amphibia > Anura > Myobatrachidae > Taudactylus > Taudactylus pleione. Next base: position 28,820 of record JAUIMM010001494.1, on the reverse strand, counting down.
CTGCTGCCGCTGCTGCTGTTGCTGCTGCTGGGAGTCGTTCATCATCCCAGAGAGGAAGTAGGAACACCACTACTTTTACTAAACAATTGACCCTCCAACAGTCCTTAGCGAGGAGGATGAAGTACGACAGCAGTCATCCTGAAGCAAAACGTATAACTGAGGCCTTGACTGCTATGTTGGTGTTAGACGTGCGTCCGGTATCCGCCATTAGTGCAGTGGGATTTAGACAATTGATGGAGGTAGTGTGTCCCCGGTTCCAAATCCCGTCTAGATTCCACTTCACTAGGCAGGCGATACCGAGACTGTACAGAAATGTCAGAAAAAGTGTCCTCAGTGTCCTGAAAAATGCCGTTGTACACAATGTCCACTTAACCACGGACATGTGGACAAGTGGAACAGGGCAGACTAAGGACTATATGACTGTGACAGCCCACTGGGTAGATGTATCACCTTACGCAGCAACAGCAGCAGCGTCACCAGTAGCAGCATCTCAGAAACGCCAGCTCGTTCCAAGGCAGGCTACGCTGTGTATCACCGGTTTCAGTAAGAGGCACACTGCCGACAACCTCTTAGAGAAACTGAGGGAAATCATCGCCCAGTGGCTTACCCCACTTAGACTCTCCTGGGGATTTGTGATATCTGACAACGCCACCAATATTGTGCGGGCATTACATCTGGGCAAATTCCAGCACGTCCCATGTTTTGCTCACACAATAAACTTGGTGGTGCAGAATTTTCTGAAAAGCGACAGGGGCGTGCAGGAGACGCTTTGGGTGGCCCGAAAAATTTCTGGCCACTTTTGCCATTCAGCGACTGCGTGCCGAAGACTGGAGCACAAGCAAACACTCTTGAACCTGCCCCGCCATCACCTGAAGCAAGAGGTTGTGACGCGGTGGAACTCAACCCTCTATATGCTTCAGTGGATGGTGGAGCAGCAAAAGGCCATACAAGCCTATACATCCACCTATGACATAGGCAAAGGAGGGGGTATGCACCTGACTCAAGCGCAGTGGAGAATGATTTCCGTGTTGTGCAAGGTTCTCCAGCCCTTCGAACTTGCCACACGTGAAGTCAGTTCAGACACTGCCAGCTTGAGTCAGGTCATTCCCCTCATCAGGCTTTTGCAGAAGCAGCTGGAGAAAGTGAAGGAGGAGCTAAGACGGAGCGATTCCACTCGGCATGTGGGACTTGTGGATGAAGCCCTTCATTTGCTTTGCCAGGATTCCAGGGTGGTCAATCTGTTGAAATCAGACCACTACATTTTGGCCACCGTGCTTGATCCTAGGTTTAAAGCCTATGTGGTGTCTCTCTTTCCGGCCGACACAAGCCTGCAGAGGTGCAAAGACCTGCTGGTGAACACACTGTCAGCTGAAGCGGAACGTGACACGTCAACGGCTCCTTCTTCATTTTCTCCCGCAACTGGGGCTGCCAGGAAAAAACTTAGGTATCCTAAGCAACCCGCTGGCGGTGATGCAGGGCAGGCAGGACCAAGTTTGGACATCTGGTCCGGACTGAAGGACCTGGCAACAATTTCTGACATGTCTACTGTCACTGCATATGATACTGTCACCATTGACAGAATGGTGGAGGATTACATCGGTGACAGCATCCAAGTAGGCATGTCAGACAGTCCATACCTGTACTGGCAGGAAAAAGAGGCAATTTGGAGGCCCCTGTACAAACTGGCTCTATTTTACCTGAGTTGCCCCCCCTCCAGTGTGTACTCCGAAAGAGTGTTTAGTGCAGCCGGGAACCTTGTCAGCGAAAGGCGTAGGAGGTTGCTTCCACAGAATGTGGAGAAGATGATGTTCATCAAAATGAATTATCAGCTCTTCCAGGGAGACCAGCCTCCAGAAGGTACAGAGGGACCTGTGGTGGTGGATTCAAGTGGGGACGAGTTAATACTTTGTGAGGATGAGGATGTACACACTGAAGAGGGTGAGGAATCGGTGGATGAGGATGACATCTTGCCTCCGTAGAGCCAGTTTGTGCAGGGACACATTAATTGCCAGCTTGTTTTGTGGGGGCCCAAACGAACCAATCATTTCAGCCACAGTTGTGTGGCAGACCCTGGCGCTGAAACGATTGATTTGTTAAAGTGTGCATGTCCTGTTTATACAACATAAGGGTGGGTGGGAGGGCCCAAGGACAATTCCATCTTGCACTTCTTTTTTTTCTTTGCATTATGTACAGTTTGGGGCCTCGTTTTTCTAACTGCCATCCTGTCTGCCACTGCAGTGTCACTCCTAGATGGACCACGTGTTTGTGCCACCCACTCGTGTCGCTTAGCATAGTCATCGAGCTACCTCGGTGCAACCTTTTGGACATAAAAACACTATTGTGAGGTGTGAGGTGTTCAGAATAGACTGGAAATGAGTGGAAATTAAGGTTATTGAGGTTAATAATAGCATAGGAGCAGAAAAACCTACAAATTCTGTGATTTTAGCTGTTTTTATGCTTTTTTTAAAAAAAATACAGATCCAAAACACAAAACCCAGAACCCAAAACACGGAAGGGTGGTTTTGGCAAAACCAATCCAGATCCAAAACACGAAGAAAGATCCAGATCCAAAACCAAAACACAAAACACGAAAAGTGGCCGGTGCACACCCCTAGTTTAAATATTTCAATATCACGGAGAATAAGAATATGTGTATTGTCACATCTTGTTAGATACTGATCCGTACAATTAATGTGCAAACATCATTTATGTTTCATAACCATTTTTAGCTGAGCGCAGTTTATTTTTCACTTATGTAGTACTAGGTGTAACCCGTGTGGGTGTGTGGTACCTGCTCGGTGCAAGCTGTTAGTAGTTATGTATACAATTATGTATACAGTATATCACTATATCTGTCCTACTGGCTGAGCCATGTATAGAGGGCCTGATTCAGAGCCGGATGCTCTTTGAGGGCGCTCGCTCTCAATCAGGGTGTCCCTGTTTTTTTTAAAGATGGCGTCCTGGCCTCTCGCTAAGCTATGAGTGACCACCCACAGCTTTAGTGAGCGGCCAGGTGATGATCGCGATGGTCATGACCATCGCGACCATCGGAGCTTGCGACGAGACCCTTGTGGTAGGGTCTCGTTCCCGCAGGCCCAGTGAGCTTTCGGCTCTAATAGAGCCGGAAGCTCACCCACTGACATCACTCGTGATGTCAGTGGGGCTGCCCCCAAATGGCAGGTGTTCCTTCGGGAACGCCTCCGTTTGGCCAGCCACCCCCCCGCCCGTCTCCAAAACGTGGCAAGCTGTCAATCACAATCGACAGCTGCCCCGCTTTGGTGCAAGACCCATAGCGACGGAGCTCACGTTGCTGGCCGGGTCTCGCGCATGCGCAGTGGGGAACCATTGACCTGCTTGCGAGCGCTGTGCACTCGCTAGAGGGTCTGAATCAGGTCTAGAGATAGTGGTCAGCGGCTGGAAAATTCTAGGAGCCACTTACTGGCATTAATGACGTCTTTTATTTTTCAGGCATGAGACGCTTCGGTCCAGAGCGACTGGATCACAGCAGGAGAACACTCCCGTAAAGCGCTAAATCTGAATATTGTGGCTCTGGTGATGGGAATCATTTCTATAGCTGTCATTGTTGGCCTTTATTTTTCCATTTTCTCGTAAAGGCATTAACACCCATCCACCCATAAATGACATGAAGTGGGTGACCATTCAGTCCTGCAGAAATCACATCATAGTGATGAAAAAGTGGAAATAAAATGCTTCTATAATGCGGAACGTGTGTGTGCTGTCATTCTATAATGCGGAACATGTGTGTGCTGTCATTCTATAAGGAGGAACGCGTGTGTGCTGTCATTCTATAAGGAGGAACGCGTGTGTGCTGTCATTCTATAAGGAGGAACGCGTGTGTGCTGTCATTCTATAAGGAGGAACGCGTGTGTGCTGTCATTCTATAAGGAGGAATGCATGTGTGCTGTCATTCTATAAGGAGGAACGCGTGTGTGCTGTCATTCTATAAGGAGGAACGCGTGTGTGCTGTCATTCTATAAGGAGGAACGTGTGTGTGCTGTCATTCTATAAGGAGGAACGTGTGTGTGCTGTCATTCTATAAGCAGGAACGTGTGTGTGCTGTCATTCTATAAGGAGGAACGTGTGTGCTGTCATTCTATAAGGAGCAACGTGTGTGTGCTGTCATTCTATAAGTAGGAACGTCTGTGTGCTGTCATTCTATAAGGAGGAACGCGTGCGTGCTGTCATTCTATAAGGAGGAACGTGTGCGTGCTGTCATTCTATAAGGAGGAACGTGTGCGTGCTGTCATTCTATAAGGAGGAACGTGTGCGTGCTGTCATTCTATAAGGAGGAACGTGTGCGTGCTGTCATTCTATAAGGAGGAACGTGTGCGTGCTGTAATTCTATAAGGAGGAACGTGTGTGTGTGCTGTCATTCTATAAGGAGGAACGTGTGTGTGCTGTCATTCTATAGTGATTAACGTGTGTGTGCTGTCATTCTATAAGGAGGAACGTGTGTGTGCTGTCATTCTATAAGGAGGAACGTGTGTGTGCTGTCATTCTATAATGACTAACGTGTGTGTGCTGTCATTCTATAAGGAGGAACGTGTGTGTGCTGTCATTCTATAAGGAGGAACGTGTGTGCTGTCATTCTATAAGGAGGAACGTGTGTGCTGTCTATAAGGAGGAACACGTGTGTGCTGTCATTCTATAAGCAGGAACGCATGTGTGCTGTCATTCTATAAGGAGGAACGCGTGTGTGCTGTCATTCTATAAGGAGGAACGCGTGTGTGCTGTCATTCTATAAGGAGGAACGCGTGTGTGCTCTCATTCTATAAGGAGGAACGCGTGTGTGCTGTCATTCTATAAGGAGGAACGCGTGTGTGCTGTCATTCTATAAGAAGGAACGCGTGTGTGCTGTCATTCTATAAGCAGAAATGTCTGTGTGCTGTCATTCTATAAGCAGGAACGTGTGTGTGCTGTCATTCTATTAGGAGGAACGTGTGTGCTGTCATTCTATAAGGAGCAACGTGTGTGTGCTGTCATTCTATTAGTAGGAACGTCTGTGTGCTGTCATTCTATAAGGAGGAACGTGTGTGTGCTGTCATTCTATAAGGAAGAACGTGTGCGTGCTATCATTCTATAAGGAGGAACGTGTGCGTGCTGTCATTCTATAAGGAGGAACGTGTGCGTGCTGTCATTCTATAAGGAGGAACGTGTGCGTGCTGTCATTCTATAAGGAGGAACGTGTGTGTGTGCTGTCATTCTATAAGGAGGAACGTGTGTGTGTGCTGTCATTCTATAATGATTAACGTGTGTGTGCTGTCATTCTATAAGGAGGAACGTGTGTGCTGTCATTCTATAATGATTAACGTGTGTGTGCTGTCATTCTATAAGGAGGAACGTGTGTGTGCTGTCATTCTATAAGGAGGAACGTGTGTGTGCTGTCATTCTATAATGCGGAACGTGTGTGTGCTGTCATTCTATAAGGAGGAACGTGTGTGCTGTCTATAAGGAGGAACATGTGTGTGCTGTCATTCTATAAGCAGGAACGTGTGTGTGCTGTCATTCTATAAGGAGGATCGTGTGTGTGCTGTCATTCTATAAGGAGGAACGTGTGTGTGCTGTCATTCTATAAGGAGGAACGTGTGTGTGCTGTCGTTCTACAGGGAGGAACGTGTGTGTGCTGTCGTTCTATAGGGAGGAACGTGTGTGTGCTGTCTATAAGGAGGAACGTGTGTGTGTGTTGTCATTCTATAAGGAGGAACGTGTGCGTGCTGTCATCCTATAAGGAGGAACGTGTGCGTGCTGTCATTCTATATGGAGGAACGTGTGTGTGCTGTCATTCTATAAGGAGGAACGCGTGTGTGCTGTCATTCTATAAGGAGGAACGCGTGCGTGCTGTCATTCTATAAGGAGGAACGCGTGCGTGCTGTCATTTTATAAGGAGGAACGCGTGTGTGCTGTCATTCTATAAGGAGGAACGCGTGTGTGCTGTCATTCTATAAGGAGGAACGCGTGTGTGCTGTCATTCTATAAGGAGGAACGCGTGTGTGCTGTCATTCTATAAGGAGGAACGCGTGTGTGCTGTCATTCTATAAGGAGGAACGCGTGTGTGCTGTCATTCTATAAGGAGGAACGTGTGTGTGCTGTCATTCTATAAGGAGGAACGTGTGTGTGCTGTCATTCTATAAGCAGGAACGTGTGTGTGCTGTCATTCTATAAGCAGGAACGTGTTTGTGCTGTCATTCTATAAGGAGGAATGTGTGTGCTGTCATTCTATAAGGAGCAACGTGTGCGTGCTGTCATTCTATATGTAGGAACGTCTGCGTGCTGTCATTCTATAAGGAGGAACGTGTGCGTGCTGTCATTCTATAAGGAGGAACGTGTGCGTGCTGTCATTCTATAAGGAGGAACGTGTGCGTGCTGTCATTCTATAAGGAGGAACGTGTGCGTTTTGTCATTCTATAAGGAGGAACGTGTGCGTGCTGTCATTCTATAAGGAGGAACGTGTGCGTGCTGTCATTCTATAAGGAGGAACGTGTGCGTGCTGTCATTCTATAAGGAGGAACGTGTGCGTGCTGTCATTCTATAAAGAGGAACGTGTGTGTGCTGTCATTCTCTAAGGAGGAACGTGTGTGTGCTGTCATTCTATAAGGAGGAACGTGTGTGTGCTGTCATTCTATAAGGAGGAACGTGTGTGCTGTCATTCTATAAGGAGGAACGTGTGTGTGCTGTCATTCTATAAGCAGGAACGTGTGTGCTGTCATTCTATAAGGAGGAACGTGTGTGTGCTGTCATTCTATAAGGAGGAACGCGTGTGTGCTGTCATTCTATAAGGAGGAACGCGTGCGTGCTGTCATTCTATAAGGAGGAACGCGTGCGTGCTGTCATTTTATAAGGAGGAACGCGTGTGTGCTGTCATTCTATAAGGAGGAACGCGTGTGTGCTGTCATTCTATAAGGAGGAACGCGTGTGTGCTGTCATTCTATAAGGAGGAACGCGTGTGTGCTGTCATTCTATAAGGAGGAACGCGTGTGTGCTGTCATTCTATAAGGAGGAACGCGTGTGTGCTGTCATTCTATAAGGAGGAACGTGTGTGTGCTGTCATTCTATAAGGAGGAACGTGTGTGTGCTGTCATTCTATAAGCAGGAACGTGTGTGTGCTGTCATTCTATAAGCAGGAACGTGTTTGTGCTGTCATTCTATAAGGAGGAATGTGTGTGCTGTCATTCTATAAGGAGCAACGTGTGCGTGCTGTCATTCTATATGTAGGAACGTCTGCGTGCTGTCATTCTATAAGGAGGAACGTGTGCATGCTGTCATTCTATAAGGAGGAACGTGTGCGTGCTGTCATTCTATAAGGAGGAACGTGTGCGTGCTGTCATTCTATAAGGAGGAACGTGTGCGTTTTGTCATTCTATAAGGAGGAACGTGTGCGTGCTGTCATTCTATAAGGAGGAACGTGTGCGTGCTGTCATTCTATAAGGAGGAACGTGTGCGTGCTGTCATTCTATAAGTAGGAACGTGTGCGTGCTGTCATTCTATATGTAGGAACGTCTGCGTGCTGTCATTCTATAAGGAGGAACGTGTGCATGCTGTCATTCTATAAGGAGGAACGTGTGCGTGCTGTCATTCTATAAGGAGGAACGTGTGCGTGCTGTCATTCTATAAGGAGGAACGTGTGTGTGCTGTCATTCTATAAGGAGGAACGTGTGTGTGCTGTCATTCTCTAAGGAGGAACGTGTGTGTGCTGTCATTCTATAAGGAGGAACGTGTGTGTGCTGTCATTCTATAAGGAGGAACGTGTGTGCTGTCATTCTATAAGGAGGAACGTGTGTGTGCTGTCATTCTATAAGCAGGAACGTGTGTGTGCTGTCATTCTATAAGGAGGAATGCGTGTGTGCTGTCATTCTATAAGGAGGAACGTGTGTGTGCTGTCATTCTATAAGGAGGAAAGTGTGTGTGCTGTCATTCTATATGGAGGAACGTGTGTGTGTGCTGTAATTCTATAAGGAGGAAAGTGTGTGCTGCCATTCTATAAGGAGGAACGTGTGCGTGCTGTCATTCTATAAGGAGGAACGTGTGCGTGCTGTCATTCTATAAGGAGGAACGTGTGCGTGCTGTCATTCTATAAGTAGGAACGTGTGCGTGCTGTCATTCTATAAGGAGGAACGTGTGCGTGCTGTCATTCTATAAGTAGGAACGTGTGTGTGCTGTCATTCTATAAGGAGGAACGTGTGTGTGCTGTCATTCTATAAGGAGGAACGTGTGTGTGTGCTGTAATTCTATAAGGAGGAAAGTGTATGTGCTGTCATTCTATAAGGAGGAACGTGTGTGTGCTGTCAATCTATAAGGAGGAATGTGTGTGCTGTCATTCTATAAGGAGCAACGTGTGTGTGCTGTCATTCTATAAGTAGGAACGTCTGTGTGCTGTCATTCTATAAGGAGGAACGTGTGCGTGCTGTCATTCTATAAGGAGCAACGTGTGCGTGCTGTCATTCTATAAGTAGGAACGTCTGCGTGCTGTCATTCTATAAGGACGAACGTGTGCGTGCTGTCATTCTATAAGGAGGAACGTGTGCGTGCTGTCATTCTATAAGGAGGAACGTGTGCGTGCTGTCATTCTATAAGGAGGAACGTGTGCGTGCTGTCATTCTATAAGGAGGAACGTGTGCGTGCTGTCATTCTATAAGGAGGAACGTGTGTGTGCTGTCATTCTATAAGGAGGAACGTGTGTGTGCTGTCATTCTCTAAGGAGGAACGTGTGTGTGCTGTCATTCTATAAGGAGGAACGTGTGTGCTGTCATTCTATAAGGAGGAACGTGTGTGTGCTGTCATTCTATAAGCAGGAACGTGTGTGCTGTCATTCTATAAGGAGGAACGTGTGTGTGCTGTCATTCTATAAGGAGGAACGCGTGTGTGCTGTCATTCTATAAGGAGGAACGCGTGCGTGCTGTCATTCTATAAGGAGGAACGCGTGCGTGCTGTCATTTTATAAGGAGGAACGCGTGTGTGCTGTCATTCTATAAGGAGGAACGCGTGTGTGCTGTCATTCTATAAGGAGGAACGCGTGTGTGCTGTCATTCTATAAGGAGGAACGCGTGTGTGCTGTCATTCTATAAGGAGGAACGCGTGTGTGCTGTCATTCTATAAGGAGGAACGCGTGTGTGCTGTCATTCTATAAGGAGGAACGTGTGTGTGCTGTCATTCTATAAGGAGGAACGTGTGTGTGCTGTCATTCTATAAGGAGGAATGTGTGTGCTGTCATTCTATAAGGAGCAACGTGTGCGTGCTGTCATTCTATATGTAGGAACGTCTGCGTGCTGTCATTCTATAAGGAGGAACGTGTGCATGCTGTCATTCTATAAGGAGGAACGTGTGCGTGCTGTCATTCTATAAGGAGGAACGTGTGCGTGCTGTCATTCTATAAGGAGGAACGTGTGCGTTTTGTCATTCTATAAGGAGGAACGTGTGCGTGCTGTCATTCTATAAGGAGGAACGTGTGCGTGCTGTCATTCTATAAGGAGGAACGTCTGCGTGCTGTCATTCTATAAGGAGGAACGTGTGCATGCTGTCATTCTATAAGGAGGAACGTGTGCGTGCTGTCATTCTATAAGGAGGAACGTGTGCGTGCTGTCATTCTATAAGGAGGAACGTGTGCGTTTTGTCATTCTATAAGGAGGAACGTGTGCGTGCTGTCATTCTATATGGAGGAACGTGTGTGTGTGCTGTAATTCTATAAGGAGGAAAGTGTGTGCTGCCATTCTATAAGGAGGAACGTGTGCGTGCTGTCATTCTATAAGGAGGAACGTGTGCGTGCTGTCATTCTATAAGGAGGAACGTGTGCGTGCTGTCATTCTATAAGTAGGAACGTGTGCGTGCTGTCATTCTATAAGGAGGAACGTGTGCGTGCTGTCATTCTATAAGTAGGAACGTGTGTGTGCTGTCATTCTATAAGGAGGAACGTGTGTGTGCTGTCATTCTCTAAGGAGGAACGTGTGTGTGCTGTCATTCTATAAGGAGGAACGTGTGTGTGCTGTCATTCTATAAGGAGGAACGTGTGTGCTGTCATTCTATAAGGAGGAACGTGTGTGTGCTGTCATTCTATAAGCAGGAACGTGTGTGTGCTGTCATTCTATAAGGAGGAATGTGTGTGCTGTCATTCTATAAGGAGGAACGTGTGTGTGCTGTCATTCTATAAGGAGGAAAGTGTGTGTGCTGTCATTCTATATGGAGGAACGTGTGTGTGTGCTGTAATTCTATAAGGAGGAAAGTGTGTGCTGCCATTCTATAAGGAGGAACGTGTGCGTGCTGTCATTCTATAAGGAGGAACGTGTGCGTGCTGTCATTCTATAAGGAGGAACGTGTGCGTGCTGTCATTCTATAAGTAGAAACGTGTGCGTGCTGTCATTCTATAAGGAGGAACGTGTGCGTGCTGTCATTCTATAAGTAGGAACGTGTGTGTGCTGTCATTCTATAAGGAGGAACGTGTGTGTGCTGTCATTCTATAAGGAGGAACGTGTGTGTGTGCTGTAATTCTATAAGGAGGAAAGTGTATGTGCTGTCATTCTATAAGGAGGAACGTGTGTGTGCTGTCAATCTATAAGGAGGAATGTGTGTGCTGTCATTCTATAAGGAGCAACGTGTGTGTGCTGTCATTCTATAAGTAGGAACGTCTGTGTGCTGTCATTCTATAAGGAGGAACGTGTGCGTGCTGTCATTCTATAAGGAGCAACGTGTGCGTGCTGTCATTCTATAAGTAGGAACGTCTGCGTGCTGTCATTCTATAAGGACGAACGTGTGCGTGCTGTCATTCTATAAGGAGGAACGTGTGCGTGCTGTCATTCTATAAGGAGGAACGTGTGCGTGCTGTCATTCTATAAGGAGGAACGTGTGCGTGCTGTCATTCTATAAGGAGGAACGTGTGCGTGCTGTCATTCTATAAGGAGGAACGTGTGTGTGCTGTCATTCTATAAGGAGGAACGTGTGTGTGCTGTCATTCTCTAAGGAGGAACGTGTGTGTGCTGTCATTCTATAAGGAGGAACGTGTGTGCTGTCATTCTATAAGCAGGAACGTGTGTGTGCTGTCATTCTATAAGGAGGAATGTGTGTGCTGTCATTCTATAAGGAGGAACGTGTGTGTGCTGTCATTCTATAAGGAGGAAAGTGTGCGTGCTGTCATTCTATAAGGAGGAACGTGTGCGTGCTGCCATTCTATAAGGAGGAACGTGTGGGTGCTGTCATTCTATAAGGAGGAACGTGTGTGTGCTGTCATTCTATAAGGAGGAACGTGTGTGTGTGCTGTCATACTATAAGGAGGAACGTGTGTGTGCTGTCATTCTATTAGGAGGAACGTGTGTGTGCTGTCTTTCTATAAGGAGGACTGTGAATATTTGCCATCTCGCCATAGTGTTAGGATATTGCAGTAAGGACCTGATTCGGACTCACTCGCTACATGTTTACGCTCGCACCCAACGTATGCAAATATGAGAAGGCAGGCAAACGCACGGCAAGGCATTAGCAAGCCCACTATGTCTTTGGCATGCGATCGCTCTGTGTATGCAGATGCCCACTAGCCTGTCTTAAGACGCCCACTTACGCACGTCATCTCCGGGAAGTGTATGCAACCATCGGTACATCGGATGCGATCGCAGCGCTTGAGGCTGATCATACCCTACGTGCGGGCACTTCACGGTAAAAACCATCCAGGTGACATGTACTATTATGCTGCCTATAATTTATGCGTGCTTCTGAAACATCATTGAGACGCTCAGGTATGCCTGCGTTCACTCCTTCCCTCCCCCGTTTGAAGCAGCCAGTCCTTGTCAGCACCCACAAACGGCTTCTCCTGTCACTCACTCTGCTGGGCTGTCTATGCGCAGAGAGCGAATGCTTCCCGATCTCTCGCAGTGGTTCCCGCATGGGCACTGCGATGCATGCGCACAATGCAAACTTCGCCTGGCTATGAGCGAACGCAGCATCCCAGCGAGTGGGTCTGAATCAGGTCCTAAGGAAAAGGTTTTTTTAAAAATCGTTGCCCTTGGGGGGACTGTGATATGTTGCGGAATGTTGAGGACTTTGATGATCTTCTGCTTTTGACCAGTCCACCTGGGAACCCATAGGAGGGCCGAGCATGTCTTCATGCAAATGAGGAAGGAAAGCACTAATCTAGTAGCTTTATCTGGTCACAAAACGCGTGTAGTTAAAGTTTGGACATTGACATATAGCACTGAAACACCCTCAGCCAGTAGGTCACCAGTCCAACCCAACACCTGGATCATGAGGCCAACATCATGATAAAAATAACTTGCTTGGTTCTTATGCACCGTTGCACACCTGCCTGCATTGAGGAGCACTTTTACTTTTTGTAGGCTGTCTACTATGCATAGTGCCCATTTATTTTATTAAGAACCCAAATGCTTATGTAGTATCTTACTATGTGAGGTATTATGTCTGACATTGTACGTTGCATGCGTTTGTCACTGCTCAGACAGACCACAATTCCCAGAAGTCTCTGCAGCAGCTCAGGAGGAGGTCACATGAGCAGTGTCAGGTGGCGAGAAATGTGACAGTTGGAAGTGAGCGGCAGTTGGTCAGAGAAGAGCTATTCTGTCAGGAGGCATGCTGAGGGTGGCCATTCCAGGGAGTGCTGGAGATAAGTCAGGGCAATGGATAAGCACTGAGGAGTCTTCCTCAGCGTGTGGGTAATTGGGTGCCAGTGGGACAGAAGCAGTGTAATAGCTGATACAGCCAAAGACATAGAGAACCGACCGCAATGTGTGAAGCTGCTGGCAGCTGGGAGCTGGGAGAAGTGGAGTCAGAGTGATTGATCTCATACCCCGGTGGAAGCAGGCAGTCAGGAGATGGGCTTGAAGTTGGTGGGTGACAGCTCTTGAGATCTGCAACCCAGCTGGTAGCACTAGTATCCCCTTTACCGCACACAGGGCCTGATTCAGAGCCGCTCGCTCTGACAGAGCGCTCGCTCTGAATCAGGGCTGGGCTTTTTTTTTTTTATGGAGCAGCCTCTTGGCCACTCGCATAGCTGTGGGTGACCACCCACAGCTAATGCGAGCGGCCAGGATGATGGTCATGATGGTCCAGACCATTGCGACCATCAGGCTTGCGACGAGACCCTTGTGGTAGGGTCTCATGGCCGCAAGCCCAAGAGAGCTTTCGGCTCAGACAGAACCGAAAGCTCTCCCACTGACACTTGTGATGTCAGTGGGGCCGCCCCAAACGGTAGGCGTTCTCATGGGAACGCCTCCATTTGGGCAGCCACCCCCCCCGGCCCGCCCACCAAAGGGGGCGAGCTGTCACTCAACATCGACAGCACGCCCCCTCTGGTGCGAGACCCGGAGCGACGGATTTGCCCGGGTCTCGAGCGCTCAGCGCTTGCGACCGGGTCTGAATCAGGCCCACATACCTCAGCTATCAGTTACGGATAGGTCATATAGACTGGTGTCAGATAAGACGTATCTATCTAAGTTAACCTGCAGCCATCTAATATTGCTAAAGTTATTTGCCTAGCAAGAAATCCAGTCAACTGTTTGACATCTGGAGAATTGACAGGTGTACGTTAGTGACCCATCTAAATCCCTGACCGATTCTTCAGGAGCAGTTTTAGCAAGAAATAAGTTTAAAGATAAAAGTACTTCTTTGTTGCACCAAAGCTATCAAATAGTCTCTATCCCACGGCAGGCGGGAGGCGTCCACTCAGACAGTACAAATGGATGCATCTAAATTACGTCAGGCACAGGAAAGACTGATGCTGGGTACACACGGTACGATAAAAATGCACGATATGAACGATAACGACATCAATCATATCGTTATCATTCATATCGTGCATTTTTTGGGCCCTCCAACCCACCAACGACCTGCGATGCGCGGGCACGTATGTATGATAACGATCGGGCGTGCATGTAGGCCAACCTGGTTGATATCGAACTTGTTACAATAGGGACCCCCTGGCCATTGTTGGTGTGTTGGTGGTGTGCTGGATGGTCGACGGAGCAGGTCGATCAGTTAGCGATATCGTTATACCGTGTCTATGCACCTTAAAACTTTGCAGGATAAAGGGCAGAATTAAACAGCTGTTGGCAGTATAGACTTTAACTAAAGTAAACTTTGTTAGTTAAAGTAAAATCAACTAATACTTCTCCGTAAGTGCACCATCGAAAGGTTGGCGAAGGAAGACTCAGGGTATAGACTGTGAGGAGAAAGTTATTTATGGTTAACAGTTAGATTTATATATTAAACTGAGTTTAAGAAGTATCTCCGGTGGACTCATCGTAGTTTAGGATAATGTTATTATATATATGATAACTATACAGTAGATTGATGACCGAATTTTTCTAACTTCCAAATATTTCTACTGCGTTGGTTGTAATATTATTTTATGTAATTGGTTATTAGCTTGATTCTGTATTAAAGTGTGATATTTGAATGCTAACTTTTGTTTCCAAGAAATTCTGCAAATGTGAAACGTGTAATAAATATCGTTGTATTATTTATTGTGTCAATTACTGTGTAAGGGTTGGGAGTCACCTGTCTCTCTCTGCTGTGGCATGTGAAGGCCCGAAGACTACAAAAGGTGAGGAGTTCCTATTAGAGGAGGACAGTCACACACAACACTAGTGTTACACTTGGCTTCCTTTCCTGTAGCCTATTTCATTATATATTTATTTTGTATCTTGTGTTTTTTTAAGCTGCAAATGTACAACACTTTAAGTCCTCCTATTCGGAGACAAGCACTATATATTTTATTTTATATTATTATTATTTTAATCAATACAATCCCCAGTTGTATTGAGGGCACACATGGAGTGCAGAATGAATAAATTACCTGACTGGATCTGCCGGGCTACAGACAAATTACTTCACGCATCACGTTTCGAAAAATATAAAATACGGCTCACAATACTTGTATTAAACTAGAGATGTGCACCTAACCCCGTGTTTTGGTTTGTATCTCCTTCGTGTTATGGATCAGGGTTTGCCCTTGCTTGTTTTGGTTTTGGTTTTAGATCTGTACATTTTTCTAAAAAAAAAAATCATAAAAACAGCTGAAATCACATCATTTGCGCCTATTTTTGTTCCTACAGTATTACTAACCTCAATATCATTCATTTCCACTCATATCAAGTAAATTTTAACCATCTAACAGCTCACAATATTGATTTCATCCAGTTTTGGCCATAAGGTTGCACCAAGCTAGCTGGCTGGCTGGCTGGCTGGCTAAGCGACAGCAGTGGGCGTCACAAACATGTTGCAGTTCAGTTTCCAACATGGCACAGAGTGGCACTGCAATGGTAGGTAGTATGGCAGTTTAATAAACTATAGGACCCCATAGAGAAATCAAAAATGTTTTCATTAATCAAGAACTAGATCAGAGGTACGAGGGAGTTGGAGTATGTTTATGGAGTAGTTGAAAACAGGGAAAGGACTGAAGGATTGATTAGTTTGTAAATTTGTTTATTTCATTTTTTTGTTTCTGAATACAATTTATGAGGGAGGATCAATGGATCAATGTAGGATCAAGTTCTTCAGTTCCTGAAAGACATCTTTGATCTTGAGGAGGTTCAGTATTCGCGCATGGATATTTTGTCAGAAGATATTATACAGTGTCTGCACCATCGCAGAGATGCTTGAGGCATATATGGGAGCAGGCTCACTGAAGCCCACTTATGTCCAATCCTATATGAACCAACCACCTAAAAAAACTGGGTACATTTGAAAATCTATCATGTTTGCCCACCCAATCAACTTGGAGGTTGATTGGGTACTCACTGTTAGCACCCTGCTAACAGTGAGTATTATGCAAAACACTCACATAGACAAATAACACAGTGTCAGGCATACTTGTCTACCTACAGCTCCGGAGTAATGAGCTGGGGAAGGGGCGTGACTATAGTAGTGCCAGATCAGAAGCCAATTAGAGGGGACTGATAGTTGGTAGACTGAAGAGAACTCCTGCAATGCAGTGCGCTTAATACTAATTGTCATTTTAGTTGCAATCACATTGGTCTTTTCAGCTCCTGTGTACGGATCCTCAGAGGCGTCTGGGCGTCAATGGTGAAATTCGTTTCCATCCATTTTTCACGGGTATGGATTGGATGGCGTTGGAAGATCTACGTGTACAGCCCCCATTCATACCCGGCAGAGTAAGTGCATAGAAGATTATGTATATCTGACGTGTATACTTCAGTCCTGCCAGTTGCAGGCTGTCTGTGTTCTCCCTTCAGATACAGACAAAACACTTATTGCTGGCCATGCCCCCTCTCCTTGTACACGGACTGACAGCGGTATGGTGAACGCTGCTCTGCCACTCCGGCCGCTGCCTCTCGGATAGGGAGAGTTCCCCTGCCCACTGGTCTCCTGCAGCAGCTCCATCTCCGGCTCTGCCCCCTTGTGCCTGGCAGCTCATCGCCGCTCACTGGCTGCCTGGGTCACAGGAGGGCAGGCACTGGAAGGAGGGATCAGCAGACTCACTACCAGTCTGTTGGCAGCTCCTTTTATATGTCTCTCTGCCCCTGCCCTTCTTTTCCTGACAGGAACCCAACCACTCCCAGCCATATCACTCCACCCCCTTCTTCTCCTGTGCATGTGCATCCCACACACTGTGCACATCCTCGCCACAGGGAAAAAAGTACCACATAAACTTATATGCAAACACATTAAATATATATATATATACTGTATATATATATATATATATATATATTAAGGGTGAGCGGGTTCGGTTTTCTGAAATCCGAACCCCCCCGAGCCCCCCCGATCCGAGTCAGATCCGAATCAGGCTCGACTTTTCCCGCCTGACTCGGATTCTGAAATCGAGGCAAAACGTCATCATCCCGCCTTCCGAGTCTCGCGGGTTTTGGATCCTATATAAGGTACCCGCGTCGGCGCCATTTTCTCACTCGGCTGTGGACAGTGAAGAGGGAGGGTGGGAGTTAGGGCTGTGTAGTGTAGTGTAGTGTAGTGCTGCTGTTGTCCACTACTTCAAAGTCCATAGGGGCTGGCTGGACTGTGTTGTGCAGTCAGTTCTGCATAGGGGCTGTGTCCACTCCAAAGTCCTGTGCAGTGTCCCAGTCCTAAAGGGGTGCTGTAGTGTTGTCCAGGGAGTGCTCTGTCCATCAGGGGTGCTCCCCCCAAGTGCTAAAAAAATAATATATTTTCTGTGTTTGTGAATTGTGTGCGCAGTAGCCGCACGTGCATCAACAAAGTAGTGCCAAGCGTGCGCCTGTGTCATAAGTAAAGGGCCGGCTGGCTTGACCGTTAAAGGGTGCTGTAACCCCCAAAGTACACTCCAGTCCAAACCAAAAAAAAAATTATTTTCTGTGTTTGTGAATTGTGTGCGCAGTAGCCGCACGTGCATCAACAAAGTAGTGCCAAGCGTGCGCCTGTGTCATAAGTAAAGGGCCGGCTGGCTTGACCGTTAAAGGGTGCTGTAACCCCCAAAGTACACTCCAGTCCAAACCAAAAAAAAATTATTTTCTGTGTTTGTGAATTGTGTGCGCAGTAGCCGCACGTGCATCAACAAAGTAGTGCCAAGCGTGCGCCTGTGTCATAAGTAAAGGGCCGGCTGGCTTGACCGTTAAAGGGTGCTGTAACCCCCGAAAGTACACTCCAGTCCAAACCAAAAAAAAAATTATTTTCTGTGTTTGTGAATTGTGTGCGCAGTAGCCGCACGTGCATCAACAAAGTAGTGCCAAGCGTGCGCCTGTGTCATAAGTAAAGGGCCGGCTGGCTTGACCGTTAAGGGTGCTGTAACCCCCAAAAGTACACTCCAGTCCAAACCAAAAAAAAAATTATTTTCTGTGTTTGTGAATTGTGTGCGCAGTAGCCGCACGTGCATCAACAAAGTAGTGCCAAGCGTGTGCCTGTGTCATAAGTAAAGGGCCGGCTGACTTGACCGTTAAAGGGTGCTGTAACCCCCAAAGTACACTCCAGTCCAAACCAAAAAAAAAATTATTTTCTGTGTTTGTGAATTGTGTGCGCAGTAGCCGCACGTGCATCAACAAAGTAGTGCCAAGCGTGTGCCTGTGTCATAAGTAAAGGGCCGGCTGACTTGACCGTTAAAGGGTGCTGTAACCCCCAAAGTACACTCCAGTCCAAACCAAAAAAAAAAATATTTTCTGTGTTTGTGAATTGTGTGCGCAGTAGCCGCACGTGCATCAACAAAGTAGTGCCAAGCGTGCGCCTGTGTCATAAGTAAAGGGCCGGCTGGCTTGACCGTTAAAGGGTGCTGTAACCCCCGAAAGTACACTCCAGTCCAAACCAAAAAAAAAATTATTTTCTGTGTTTGTGAATTGTGTGCGCAGTAGCCGCACGTGCATCAACAAAGTAGTGCCAAGCGTGCGCCTGTGTCATAAGTAAAGGGCCGGCTGGCTTGACCGTTAAGGGTGCTGTAACCCCCAAAAGTACACTCCAGTCCAAACCAAAAAAAAAATTATTTTCTGTGTTTGTGAATTGTGTGCGCAGTAGCCGCACGTGCATCAACAAAGTAGTGCCAAGCGTGTGCCTGTGTCATAAGTAAAGGGCCGGCTGACTTGACCGTTAAAGGGTGCTGTAACCCCCAAAGTACACTCCAGTCCAAACCAAAAAAAAAATTATTTTCTGTGTTTGTGAATTGTGTGCGCAGTAGCCGCACGTGCATCAACAAAGTAGTGCCAAGCGTGTGCCTGTGTCATAAGTAAAGGGCCGGCTGACTTGACCGTTAAAGGGTGCTGTAACCCCCAAAGTACACTCCAGTCCAAACCAAAAAAAAAATTATTTTCTGTGTTTGTGAATTGTGTGCGCAGTAGCCGCACGTGCATCAACAAAGTAGTGCCAAGCGTGCGCCTGTGTCATAAGTAAAGGGCAGGCTGGCTTGACCGTTAAAGGGTGCTGTAACCCCCGAAAGTACACTCCAGTCCAAACCAAAAAAAAAATTATTTTCTGTGTTTGTGAATTGTGTGCGCAGTAGCCGCACGTGCATCAACAAAGTAGTGCCAAGCGTGCGCCTGTGTCATAAGTAAAGGGCCGGCTGGCTTGACCGTTAAGGGTGCTGTAACCCCCGAAAGTACACTCCAGTCCAGACCAAAAAAAAAATTATTTTCTGTGTTTGTGAATTGTGTGCGCAGTAGCCGCACGTGCATCAACAAAGTAGTGCCAAGCGTGCGCCTGTGTCATAAGTAAAGGGCCGGCTGGCTTGACCGTTAAAGGGTGCTGTAACCCCCGAAAGTACACTCCAGTCCAAACCAAAAAAAAAATTATTTTCTGTGTTTGTGAATTGTGTGCGCAGTAGCCGCACGTGCATCAACAAAGTAGTGCCAAGCGTGCGCCTGTGTCATAAGTAAAGGGCCGGCTGGCTTGACCGTTAAGGGTGCTGTAACCCCCGAAAGTACACTCCAGTCCAAACCAAAAAAATAATTATTTTCTGTGTTTGTGAATTGTGTGCGCAGTAGCCGCACGTGCATCAACAAAGTAGTGCCAAGCGTGCGCCAGTGTCATAAGTAAAGGGCCGGCTGGCTTGACCGTTAAAGGGTGCTGTAACCCCCAAAGTACACTCCAGTCCAAACCAAAAAAAAAATTATTTTCTGTGTTTGTGAATTGTGTGCGCAGTAGCCGCACGTGCATCAACAAATTAGTGCCAAGCGTGCGCCTGTGTCATAAGTAAAGGGCCGGCTGGCTTGACCGTTAAGGGTGCTGTAACCCCCGAAAGTACACTCCAAACCCAAAAAAAAATTATTTTCTGTGTTTGTGAATTGTGTGCGCAGTAGCCGCACGTGCATCAACAAAGTAGTGCCAAGCGTGCGCCTGTGTCATAAGTAAAGGGCCGGCTGGCTTGACCGTTAAAGGGTGCTGTAACCCCCAAAGTACACTCCAGTCCAAACCAAAAAAAAAATTATTTTCTGTGTTTGTGAATTGTGTGCGCAGTAGCCGCACGTGCATCAACAAAGCAGTGCCAAGCGTGCGCCTGTGTCATAAGTAAAGGGCCGGCTGGCTTGACCGTTAAAGGGTGCTGTAACCCCCAAAGTACACTCCAGTCCAAACCAAAAAAAAAATAATTTTCTGTGTTTGTGAATTGTGTGCGCAGTGGCCGCACATGCATCAACAAAGTAGTGCCAAGAGTGCGCCTGTGTCATAAGTAAAGGGCCGGCTGGCTTGACCGTTAAAGGGTGCTGTAACCACCGAAAGTACACTCCAGTCCAAACCAAAAAAAAAATTATTTTCTGTGTTTGTGAATTGTGTGCGCAGTAGCCGCACGTGCATCAACAAAGTAGTGCCAAGCGTGCGCCTGTGTCATAAGTAAAGGGCCGGCTGGCTTGACCGTTAAGGGTGCTGTAACCCCCAAAAGTACACTCCAGTCCAAACCATAAAAAAAAAATTATTTTCTGTGTTTGTGAATTGTGTGCGCAGTAGCCGCACGTGCATCAACAAAGTAGTGCCAAGCGTGCGCCTGTGTCATAAGTAAAGGGCCGGCTGGCTTGACCGTTAAGGGTGCTGTAACCCCCAAAAGTACACTCCAGTCCAGACCAAAAAAAAAATTATTTTCTGTGTTTGTGAATTGTGTGCGCAGTAGCCGCACGTGCATCAACAAAGTAGTGCCAAGCGTGCGCCTGTGTCATAAGTAAAGGGCCGGCTGGCTTGACCGTTAAAGGGTGCTGTAACCCCCAAATTACACTCCAGTCCAAACCAAAAAAAAAATTATTTTCTGTGTTTGTGAATTGTGTGCGCAGTAGCCGCACGTGCATCAACAAAGTAGTGCCAAGCGTGCGCCTGTGTCATAAGTAAAGGGCCGGCTGGCTTGACCATTAAGGGTGCTGTAACACCCGAAAGTACACTCCAGTCCAAACCAAAAAAATAATTATTTTCTGTGTTTGTGAATTGTGTGCGCAGTAGCCGCACGTGCATCAACAAAGTAGTGCCAAGCGTGCGCCTGTGTCATAAGTAAAGGGCCGGCTGGCTTGACCGTTAAAGGGTGCTGTAACCCCCAAAGTACACTCCAGTCCAAACCAAAAAAAAAATTATTTTCTGTGTTTGTGAATTGTGTGCGCAGTAGCCGCACGTTCATCAACAAAGTAGTGCCAAGCGTGTGCCTGTGTCATAAGTAAAGGGCCGGCTGGCTTGACCGTTAAAGGGTGCTGTAACCCCCAAAGTACACTCCAGTCCAAACCAAAAAAAAAATTATTTTCTGTGTTTGTTAATTGTGTGCGCAGTAGCCGCACGTGCATCAACAAAGTAGTGCCAAGCGTGCGCCTGTGTCATAAGTAAAGGGCCGGCTGGCTTGACCGTTAAAGGGTGCTGTAACCCCCGAAAGTACACTCCAGTCCAAACCAAAAAAAAAATTATTTTCTGTGTTTGTGAAATGTGTGCGCAGTAGCCGCACGTGCATCAACAAATTAGTGCCAAGCGTGCGCCTGTGTCATAAGTAAAGGGCCGGCTGGCTTGACCGTTAAGGGTGCTGTAACCCCCAAAGTACACTCCAGTCCAAACCAAAAAAAAAATTATTTTCTGTGTTTGTGAATTGTGTGCGCAGTAGCTGCACGTGCATCAACAAAGTAGTGCCAAGCGTGCGCCTGTGTCATAAGTAAAGGGCCGGCTGGCTTGACCGTTAAAGGGTGCTGTAACCCCCGAAAGTACACTCCAGTCCAAACCAAAAAAAAAATTATTTTCTGTGTTTGTGAATTGTGTGCGCAGTAGCCGCACGTGCATCAACAAATTAGTGCCAAGCGTGCGCCTGTGTCATAAGTAAAGGGCCGGCTGGCTTGACCGTTAAGGGTGCTGTAACCCCCGAAAGTACACTCCAGTCCAAACCAAAAAAAAAATTATTTTCTGTGTTTGTGAATTGTGTGCGCAGTAGCCGCACGTGCATCAACAATGTAGTGCCAAGCGTGCGCCTGTGTCATAAGTAAAGGGCCGGCTGGCTTGACCGTTAAAGGGTGCTGTAACCCCCAAAGTACACTCCAGTCCAAACCAAAAAAAAAATTATTTTCTGTGTTTGTGAATTGTGTGCGCAGTAGCCGCACGTGCATCAACAAAGTAGTGCCAAGCGTGCGCCTGTGTCATAAGTAAAGGGCCGGCTGGCTTGACCGTTAAAGGGTGCTGTACCCCCCGAAAGTACACTCCAGTCCAAACCAAAAAAAAAATTATTTTCTGTGTTTGTGAATTGTGTGCGCAGTAGCCGCACGTGCATCAACAAAGTAGTGCCAAGCGTGCGCCTGTGTCATAAGTAAAGGGCCGCTGGCTTGACCGTTAAAGGGTGCTGTAACCCCCGAAAGTACACTCCAGTCCAAACCAAAAAAAAAATTATTTTCTGTGTTTGTGAATTGTGTGCGCAGTAGCCGCACGAGCATCAACAAAGTACCAAACTTTCTCCGATAAAAATAAAATAGAGAAAGATCAAGAACCACTTCCTCCTAGTGCTGAAGCTGCTGCCACTAGTCATGACATAGACGATAACATGCCATCAACGTCGTCTGCCAAGGCCGATGCCCAATGTCATAGTAGAGGGCACATACAATCCCAAATGGCAAAGTTCAGGAAAATGACCTTGAAAAAGACATTTAAATCAGCTGAAGAGAAACGTAAACTTGCCAATATGCCATTTACGACACGGAGTGGCAAGGAACGGCTAAGGTCGATCCCTAGTATGTTCATGACTAGTGGTTCAGCTTCACATGACGATGGAAGCCCTCCTCCCACTAAAAAAATCAGTTAAGCTGGCAAAAGCACAGCGAAGAACTGTGCTTTCTAAGAAGATATCACAAATCCCCAAGGAGAGTCCAAGTGTGGTGGTGGTTGCGATGCCTGACCTTCCCAGCACTGGACGGGAAGAGGTGGCTCTTTCCACCATTTGCACGCCCCCTGCAAGTGCTGAAAGGAGCACCCACAGTCCACTTGCTGATATGCAAATTGAAGATGTCACTGTTGAAGTACAACAGGATGAGGATACTGGTGTAGCTGGCGCTGAGGAGGAAGTTGGCGAGGAGGATTCTGATGGTGATGTGGTTTGTTTAAATCAGGCTCCGGGGGAGACAGTTGTTGTCCGTGGGATGAAAAAGCCCATCACGGTCATGCCTGGGCAGAAGACCAAACATTCCACCTCTTTGGTCTGGCAATATTTCTATCCAAATCCGGACAACAACTGTCTTGCCATATGTACCATATGTAAAGGTGAAATAAGTAGGGGTAGGAACGTCAACCACCTAGGAACATCCTCCATTATACGGCACCTGCAGCACGTTCATAAAAAGTTACTGTCAAGTTCAGAAACTTTGGCTAAGACCGTAAGCAGTCCAGGGACACCTAAATCCCGTTGTCCTGTTGTATCCAAGCGCCTGCAAACCACACCGTCAACTCCCTCCTCATCAATTTCCTCCTTAGTCAGGATCGGAAGTAGTCCTGCAGGCCATGTCACTGGCATGACTGACTCTCCTATCCGGGATTCCTCCGGAGGATCCTGCATTGCTACGCCTACTGCTGCCGCTGCTGCTGTTGCTGCTGCTGGGAGTCGTTCATCATCCCAGAGAGGAAGTAGGAACACCACTACTTTTACTAAGCAATTGACCCTCCAACAGTCCTTAGCGAGGAGGATGAAGTACGACAGCAGTCATCCTGAAGCAAAACGTATAACTGAGGCCTTGACTGCTATGTTGGTGTTAGACGTGCGTCCGGTATCCGCCATTAGTGCAGTGGGATTTAGACAATTGATGGAGGTAGTGTGTCCCCGGTTCCAAATCCGTCTAGATTCCACTTCACTAGGCAGACGATACCAAGACTGTACAGAAACGTC
Source organism: Taudactylus pleione (assembly GCA_031769625.1). Taxonomy (NCBI): domain Eukaryota; kingdom Metazoa; phylum Chordata; class Amphibia; order Anura; family Myobatrachidae; genus Taudactylus; species Taudactylus pleione. Next base: position 5,080 of record JAUIMM010001494.1, on the reverse strand, counting down.
AGAAAAAGTGTCCTCAGTGTCCTGAAAAATGCCGTTGTACACAATGTCCACTTAACCACGGACATGTGGACAAGTGGAACAGGGAAGACTAAGGACTATATGACTGTGACAACCCACTGGGTAGATGTATCACCTTACGCAGCAACAGCAGCAGCGTCACCAGTAGCAGCATCTCAGAAACGCCAGCTCGTTACAAGGCAGGCTACGCTGTGTATCACCGGTTTCAGTAAGAGGCACACCGCTGACAACCTCTTAGAGAAACTGAGGGAAATCATCGCCCAGTGGCTTACCCCACTTAGACTCTCCTGGGGATTTGTGATATCTGACAACGCCACCAATATTGTGCGGGCATTACATCTGGGCAAATTCCAGCAATGCCCATGTTTTGCTCACACAATAAACTTGGTGGTGCAGAATTTTCTGAAAAGCGACAGGGGCGTGCAGGAGACGCTTTGGGTGGCCCGAAAAATTTCTGCCCACTTTCGCCATTCAGCGACTGCGTGCCGAAGACTGGAGCGCCAGCAAACACTCTTGAACCTGCCCCGCCATCACCTGAAGCAAGAGGTTGTCATGCGGTGGAACTCAACCCTCTATATGCTTCAGAGGATGGAGGAGCAGCAAAAGGCCATACAAGCCTATACATCCACCTATGACATAGGCAAAGGAGGGGGTATGCACCTGACTCAAGCGCAGTGGAGAATGATTTCCGTGTTGTGCAAGGTTCTCCAGCCCTTCGAACTTGCCACACGTGAAGTCAGTTCAGACACTGCCAGCTTGAGTCAGGTCATTCCCCTCATCAGGCTTTTGCAGAAGCAGCTGGAGAAAGTGAAGGAGGAGCTAAGACGGAGCGATCCCGCTCGGCATGTGGGACTTGTGGATGAAGCCCTTCATTCGCTTTGCCAGGATTCCAGGGTGGTCAATCTGTTGAAATCAGACCACTACATTTTGGCCACCGTGCTCGATCCTAGGTTTAAAGCCTATGTGGTGTCTCTCTTTCCGGCCGACACAAGCCTGCAGAGGTGCAAAGACCTGCTGGTGAACACACTGTCAGCTGAAGCGGAACGTGACACGTCAACGGCTCCTTCTTCATTTTCTCCCGCAACTGGGGCTGCCAGGAAAAAACTTAGGTATCCTAAGCAACCCGCTGGCGGTGATGCAGGGCAGGCAGGACCAAGTTTGGACATCTGGTCCGGACTGAAGGACCTGGCAACAATTTCTGACATGTCTACTGTCACTGCATATGATACTGTCACCATTGACAGAATGGTGGAGGATTACATCGGTGACAGCATCCAAGTAGGCATGTCAGACAGTCCATACCTGTACTGGCAGGAAAAAGAGGCAATTTGGAGGCCCCTGTACAAACTGGCTCTATTTTACCTGAGTTGCCCCCCCCTCCAGTGTGTACTCCGAAAGAGTGTTTAGTGCAGCCGGGAACCTTGTCAGCGAAAGGCGTAGGAGGTTGCTTCCACAGAATGTGGAGAAGATGATGTTCATCAAAATGAATTATCAGCTCTTCCAGGGAGACCAGCCTCCAGAAGGTACAGAGGGACCTGTGGTGGTGGATTCAAGTGGGGACGAGTTAATACTTTGTGAGGATGAGGATGTACACACTGAATAGGGTGAGGAATCGGTGGATGAGGAGGATGAGGATGACATCTTGTCTCCGTAGAGCCAGTTTGTGCAGGGACACATTAATTGCCAGCTTGTTTTGTGGGGGCCCAAACGAACCAATCATTTCAGCCACAGTTGTGTGGCAGACCCTGGCGCTGAAATGATTGATTTGTTAAAGTGTGCATGTCCTGTTTATACAACATAAGGGTGGGTGGGAGGGCCCAAAGACAATTCCATCTTGCACCTCTTTTTATTCTTTGCATTATGTACAGTTTGGGGCCTAGTTTTTCTAACTGCCATACTGTCTGCCACTGCAGTGTCACTCCTAGATGGACCACGTGTTTGTGCCACCCACTCGTGTCGCTTAGCATAGTCATCCAGCTACCTCGGTGCAACCTTTTGGACATAAAAACACTATTGTGAGGTGTGAGGTGTTCAGAATAGACTGGAAATGAGTGGAAATTAAGGTTATTGAGGTTAATAATAGCATAGGAGCAGAAAAACCTACAAATTCTGTGATTTTAGCTGTTTTTATGCTTTTTTTAAAAAAAATCCAGATCCAAAACACAAAACTCAGAACCCAAAACACGGAAGGGTGGTTTTGGCAAAACCAATCCAGATCCAAAACACGAAGAAAGATCCAGATCCAAAACCAAAACACAAAACACGAAAAGTGGCCGGTGCACACCCCTAATATATATATATATATATATATATCATGAACTACAATACTCCATTATAAATACATGACACACACATACATTTTACCTCATGAACTGTGACTACAGTACATATATATTTACCTCATATATGTACTTATTAATATTGTATGTTATTTAACCCTTAACCAGGGTTACAAAATTTCAAAATACAACTTGAGGAAGTTGCAACCCTGGTACAGCTCTGACGCTAGACCTGAAACTGTAATCAGTGAGGAACTGATAGTCAGGATAGGTAATACAGCTACTGACCACCTCAGTGTACAGACCGTATATTGTACACTGCGCCCCAGCCCTGGTACCTGCTCCCTCCTCTGTACCAGCCCAATACAGTAGCACACAGTGCAGGGAAGCCAATACAAGTCACACAATAGTATAACCTTATGACCTGTACAACCACTGAACATAGAGTATAACAGCATAAGAAGATTATATACAATGTCCCAGCGCTACGATGGAATGAGACCGCAGCTTACACAGCAGCTCAGCTCAGTACTGATAGATGATGATACACAGGCAAATGGAAGTGATATACTTGCACGCTGAGATGAGATGGTCGTGCAGACTTGTATGCAGTATAGGCACTGCAGCGCTGACAGGTAACCGAACACAGCGACAGGAACTCAGGTCGGTAAGCAGCGTGGACACTGCGACGCTGACAGGTAACCGAACACAGCAACAGGAACTCAGGTCGGTAAGCAGCGTGGACACTGCGACTCTGACAGGTAATGGAAACATAATGGAAAATGGATAGCAGGTCTGTATGCAGCGGGAACGCTGCAAATCCGATAGATGAGTGATACTCAGCGTAGATGGTGAATAGGCAGAACCCACGAAATAGCAACGAAATCACAGAGGATACGAACACAGGATACAGGAGTAAGCCCGGAGCCTGGCACTTTCCAGGGTAGGAACACGTTGGTCAGCCAATAGGTAGCACACAGGAATGGGTTTAAATTAGGGATGTGAAGACTCGGATAGGCTCGAGTTTGCACGTTGAGTTCGGATTTTTCCCTCCAAAAAAACGGAACTCAGAAAGAGGCTAAACGTCATCTTACATGGACGAACATCATCATTCCTGGACAAAAGTCCAGGAATGATGATGTTCGTCCATGTAAGATGACGTTTAGCCTCTTTCTGAGTTCCGTTTTTTTGGAGGGAAAAATCCGAACTCAACGTGCAAACTCGAACCTATCCGAGCCTGCACATCCCTAGTTTAAATAGGAGGTGGTCTCTACCAATCAGACTAGCTGACCAGACAAACACACAGATGCATCAATTAATCACAGGGAGGCGTCCAGGGATATAGTTAAAATGGCGGTGAACATACCGATAACGGAATCCCGACCACTGATGGTGCTATCCCGAATATGATCAAGCTAGCGGTGTCGGCATCCCGATTGCCGGAAGCCCATAAGTATGACACTGTCCCCAGGGATGGGGGGGTTAGGTTTAGCCACCCTGGGGGGAGGTTAGGGTTTGGCACCACTAAGGAAGGGTTAGGCTATGGGAAGGGGGGGGTTAGGCACCACCGGGGGGAGTTTAAGGCTAGGAACCGCCCTGGAACGGTTAGGTTTAGGGTGTGGGAAGGGAGGGTTAGGCACCCCAGGGGGGAGGTTAGGGTTAGGCACACCCGAGGGGAGGTTAGGGTTAGGCACCACTAAGGGAGGGTTAGGGGGGGAGAGGGGTAGGTATAGGGTACTTACCTCTCCTGTCAGCATCTGCAGTTTTTGGGGTTCCAGCATCCAGCTATTGAGCCGCCGGTATTTCATACCACTCCCGGTGTCCCTGTGATGTTTTGGAAACTGCAATGAATTAATGTCTGATTCTAAAAGGGATGATGAGACCCCGATTCATGACAAGGAGTTTTACATATGCAGAGGATGAGCCCCACTCGTCCTCTGCAGTGAGACGGCTACAGAAAAAAAGACAAAATATTATAAACCCTTCATCCATTTAGTAAAAAGAGCATTATTTGCAGAACAAGACGCTATTTTCATAATTTGAATCTGTTATCGCCATCCTGAGATTACCCCCATGATACTACATGATTAGGTTGCCCCACACAATGTCATGACCACACGGCAAAAGCTGGTGAACTACACGCCTGGCCGGTGAAGCTTTGTACTATCTCTGCTTTGATGCCAACTGGTAAACGAAAAAAAAAATAGAATGCAATGCTCTTTGTCAGTAGTGTTATACCAAGGGGTCTTAGTGTAACGCCATTCTGCCGCCACGAATAATGACCTTGCGCCAAGTTAGCTCGTAGCAATATCTTGCTACATTTTAGCTCATACTGTAGCTTGTAAAACGCTGTTATCACACGTTGCTGAATCTAGAGGGAATGAGGAAAGGATTCCCAGCTGGATTTTTGCACTTCCAGAAATATTTTTGAGTATTTTATATTAACAGATGGAACATAAGGGTTTGTAGTTGTAGATAAAGTATATTCACTTATAATCTCTTAGCAGCAGTGTAACATGCCAGAGATAGAATCCTTTCACTGAGGAAACTCCACCTCCACTTATAAACAGCCAGAACAGTGACTCCAGGGCTCACATAGAGGAAAGCTGACCCGTGGAATGGAGAGCGAGAATAAGAACATGTACCAGCCAAATGTGGTGACCGTGCAGCCTATGGCGGTGTCCGACCAGCCCCGCCCAAAGGATTACTTGGTGTTTTCCATATTTAACCTTGTCTGTTGCTGCATGCCCATTGGGATTGCCGCGGTGGTCTATTCTGTCAAG